>JAWNGG020000233.1:0-374958 GCA_036937485.2 Tetragonisca angustula | reverse complement strand
TTTTTTTTTAAGAAAGAATTTCAGAAAAGGGGAAGAATTTAAAAAAATATATGAATATTAAGAATTTGGTCAAAAGTCTTTCAGAGACCGAAAGAACTAAACCTAAAGGCCGGCGTTAACAGGTATCTAAAAATATCATCTTTCTTTTCTTTTTTTTTTTTTTTAAGAAAGAATTTCAGAAAAGGGCAAGAATTTAAAAAAATATATGAATATTAAGAATTTGGTCAAAAGTCTTTCAGAGACCAAAAAAACTAAACCTAAAGGCCGGCGTTAACAGGTATCTAAAAATATCATCTTTCTTTTCTTTTTTTTTTTTTTTTAAGAAAGAATTTCAGAAAAGGGCAAGAATTTAAAAAAATATATGAATATTAAGAATTTGGTCAAAAGTCTTTCAGAGACCGAAAAAACTAAACCTAAAGGCCGGCGTTAACAGGTATCTAAAAATATCATCTTTCTTTTCTTTTTTTTTTTTAAGAAAGAATTTCAGAAAAGGGCAAGAATTTAAAAAAATATATGAATATTAAGAATTTGGTCAAAAGTCTTTCAGAGACCGAACCTAAAGGCGGCTAATTAACCAATTAACCTTGATCGTCCGTGTCCTTGACGCAGTTTCAAATTCAAAGGAAAGAATTCAAGAAAGAACAGCTTCGAATACTGAGAACTAAGACCAGAGACCGAAAGAGCGAAAAGTAAAGACTGAAATTAATCAGAATGACCTAGTACCTAGGCATTTGGATTTCAATTTCGAGTCCCGGGAACCACGACCATCGCCCAGCACGTTCTCTCGTCAGTTTCGATTTTCAACTAACCCGCGGCAGAGAATCGCAGCAGTACAGTGAGCATTCATAGTTTGTAATTACACGAAGGGGTACATAATGTTACTCCGCCGGCAGACACTCCTGGCACGCAAACGTGCCAAGAAGGTCTCTCTCTCTCTCTCTCTCTCTCTCTCTCTCTCTCTCTCTCTCTCTCTCTTGCTCCGAGTTTCCAGCCAGCGTAAACACGCTGTAATTATTAACACCGGACGGTATTCTTCATGCCCGCGTACCGGTGGCTGTTCATTAGCAAAAGCTTTATTATTCCGCTGCTGGCTGCTAGTTCGCGCAAACGAACGGGAGGGGTGGAGACTGTTCCTTCGCTAACTTGGATTGATCTTGGTAATCTAGTAACGCGCTAAGAAGAAACCCTCCGGAGTGTGTTTGCAACGACGACGTTCGTTTCTCGCAGTGCTGCGTGTCGGAATTTAAATTCAATTGCTAGTCGAGTTTCGAGAGATTCGAGAGAGCCGCAAATATCGTACAAAAAACAGTACTTTTAACTGGGGAAACAAATAACCGAAAAACCGCAAACCAAAAATGAATTGCGACGAGCTAACTCGTCGTGGCCGCGAAAACTGTTACTGTTGGATGATCAACCGAGTGACTCGTTCATTAGTAGCTGGCGACGAGTCACTATGCTAAAATCAACATTTACGACTACGCACGTCGAGAAGTTTTCGTCCCAAAATTGCAACATTTTCTCAGTTTTAAGTATATTTAAGTAAAACAAAATAGGCAAAACAAATAATAAATTTATTACTTTTCAATAGTTTCTATCCAGTGATATACCGACGAGTTCAGAAAGAAGGCGACGAGTTATACGGTTTTGGTCGCTCGTTACGGTCCGCAATCAGTTGCCAGCGCAACGTGGTTAAGTCCGAAATTCTAGTGGATTCTTTTGAATCTCGTGACAAAGATTCGCCTAGAAATGCCCTATTTCTATTTTATATTCAATATACATATATATATTATTCATTTATATTCAATATACATATATATATTTTATTTATATAATTATGTTTATTACATATATAAATTTTTTATACTCGAATTGTCTCGCGGTCGGTATTTCGAAGTTAATCGTTGCACCCGGAAGCGTAATTCTAAAACGTCTCAAATAAATATTTTTCTTAATAGAAATATTTCTGTCGAAGGAAATTGTTCATGGAAACGCGGCGCGTAACAACGATCGAGCAACAATCTAGTCGGCTTCGTCTCGTAGCCCGTACCAATTGCCTGAGCTAATGAAGGATCACGGAGGCAGCGAAGGATGGCCACGAGCGACAGTTTCACTGTCGTGAGAATGGTCTGGCTTGTTCCATTCGTGGCGAGGGCGCCTCGGACCGGTCGTTGACGGTTCTGTTGACGATCGTACACTGCTGCGAACGTGAAACGAGCCCAAGCCTTATTAAGCCCTTGTTACTCCACCCCCTCCCCTCCTCCGAACGTATGCTAATCGGGTTCTTAACGTCTGTCAAAACCAACGTCGCGAAGCTAATCGAGCGTCGTATATATACAATTACCGTTGTAATTTTGAGCCGGGAATTTGCAAAGTTCGAGTTACATTCGTGACTAGGGGCCATTTACATCGAAACTCGAGTAAATAATCGTCTGCACAAACAACCCATTGCGGAGAATGTCGCAAATCATTCCGATCGAGAAAAACATCGCGTGGAAATAATTTTTCACTGACAAATTGCCTGTACGGGTAATTGATGATTCGCACGACTGTGCGCGAGTTTTTTTTATGAAAGTAGCAAGCGTAGAATGAAAATAGAAGTTAAAGCAACTTTGTTGAAGAATATTTAACTTCTTGCGCTGGAACGGCGCACGTCCGAGAATTTTTCTTTCATTTTCTCCGTTAAATTTAAATTATTTAAATGTAACCCAGGTGAAACAAACGACGAGTGTGTTACTTCTCAACAATTTCTACCCAGTGATACACCGACGAGTTCAAGAAGAAAGCGACGAATTACTGTATACGGTTCGGTCACTCGTTATGGTCCGCGAACCACGTTGCCAGCGCAAGTGGTTAAAATACAATCTAAAGATTTGTATGACGCTAAAAGAATTAAACTGACAATCTCAAGTGAGAGAGTGCGTCATCGACTGTTAACCAGTATTTTACGAATAATGCCCCGACTTGTACAGTGTTAATTGAAAAAAAATTGCAGTCCCCGATGCTTTTTAACGAAAAAAAAAAAAGAATTAAAGAAAGAAATAACTTTCAGTCATAACGTCATTCAAAAATAACATTCGTTTCGGCAACGATCGAAAAACCTTGTATTCACGAGAAATTTAAAATCCAGCGTAAAGTGCTCGTCGTGACGTCGAAATTTTCGATCTTTCGCTCGAATCCTCCGTATCTTTTATAATCGCAAGAGCGTAAGCACGAATTTGCATCAGGCGCTGGTATCGTTCTTGCCAATCGAGAAAGCCTCTGCCTCGAGCACGCCGACCTCTGACACGAGGGGAATTACCAAAAGCCAGCGTCGTGCGCGCCTGTGCCCCGACGCGGTTCCACTTGGCAACGCACAATGAACTCGCGCGGCGCGCACGCGGAATCGCGCTTGTGGGGAAAGGAACGGGAGGAGAGCCGATAGACAGGAGAACGGGGATTAGAGAAGAGGGAGAAATAGGCACTTTAGGGCATAACGGCATCCCCACGACCCACGGTCGCCGTGTCACGGAGATGCGGTCGGAGTTTCTATGTCATGGCGCGAGGAACCACGCGAGAATGGACGAAGAGAGAGAGAGAGAGAGAGAAGAGAGGGAAGGTATCAGGGACAGTCTCTACAACTACAGCACTACAGGCTGTAGATTTCCTCGTGCACGAGCTGGTTGCGTCGATGCATCGGCGTCGAAAGGCACCAATGTCCCATCGACACCAAAGTCAACTCTATGACTAACAAGTTTGCACTTTAGCGCATAACGGGGCATACCGTCGTGTTTCATAGATCATGGTCCATGACCCACGGATTGCGTGGGCCGGGCACCATAACCATTCCTCGCCGATGCAACGACGGCGTGGCCACGGTACCACGAGCATTAAGTTTCCATCGCTCGTTCGGTCTTCGGGTTTACCCCTTTCTCCACGACTCATACGCGAGTGACTCTTATCTCCTTGCTCTTCATCTATCCACCTCCTCGCTGTACACCGCCGTTCACAACTGATCCTCGGTAAATTCGTTGCACGAACGGATCTTCGTCTTCGTTCGTACGTAACACACGCGCTTACACAGGTGCAGTTGTTCCTCGGCAGACGGAGACTTTTACTGTCAAATGCGAGTCACTTGACGAGAATTAATCAATCTGGCTTGTTACTCCGGGAAATTGATAGTAAAAAGAAGAAAGAAATCTCTGTGTCTCGAAGAAATATATCGGCGGAAACGAACAATTTCACAGTCTGGATATTTTTAACCTCTTGCCACGCACGTCGAGAACTTCCTGTCCCAAAATTGTAACATTCTCTCAGTTTTAAGTATATTTAAGTAAAACCAAAATAGGCGAAACAAGTAATAAATTTATTACCTCTCGATAATTTCTAATTCCAGCGATATCATACGGACGAGTTCAAAAGGAAAGCGACGAATTATTCTATACGGTATTTGGTCACTCGTTACGGTCCGCAATCGGTTGCCAGCGCAAAGTGGTTAAGCGACAGTATACACACAGGTGCAGTTGTTCTTCGACAAATGGAAATTTTTGAACTCAAATGTCCTTTGAACCCAGTTAATTAATCTTGTGACTCGAGAAAATTGATAATCAAAAAAAAAAAAAAAATCTGCGTCTCAATGAAATATATCGGCAGAAATGAACAATCTCCCAGTACTTTTGAGCGATAGTGTATACGAGCGAGCTTCCTCCCTGTATCCACAGAGAGACCAACTTCGCCGCTTTTGATCGCCGGATAATCGCGCTAACGGATTATCCTCGAACTTCCCCAGCGAGGAGACCGTCATTTTTCTTAAACCTGATCGGAGATCACGTGCTGCCTCTCGGAGTACCTGTTCTCATTGAACATCTTCTCTCCCTCGTTTTCTCTCTCTCTTTCTGATCCTTTGAATTTGGAACGAACTGCTGCTCCTTCTTCTTCTTCGTGTTCTTTTTCTCGCCGGTGGGAGTTTCTCGTGGGAAGTATGAAGATTGAGATTGAATACGATGATAGACGGTTGCGATACACGGTGGGTTTGATCATCTCACTGGGATTTGGGACAGCGAAGGGAAGAATTTGAAACGTGAATTAAATTTCCACTTGAAGACGACGAAAATGAGATTCGAACGTCGAAAGATATCCTCGACGAACGTTCAATTTCATTAGAACTGTTTAAATTTTCTCTTTCAGGGGGAACAGAGAACAAACCCCTACATTTCATTAACAGAACAATTTTACATATATATATAAAATTGTTATAATTTAATATATATACATACTTAATTATTATAATTTAATATATATATACTTTTACACCTGCTCGTAGTATTCTTCGTCACCAAAGTACAGAAAAGCCGAAATATTGAAAGTTCTAGATCATCCGCTTAGCTATCAAAAAGAGAGGATGTAGCCTTCTACAATTCCCATTAACCTCTTGCGCTGGAACGACGTGCCACACACGTCGTGAATTTTTCCGTTCCAAAATTGCAATATTCTCTCAGTTTCAAGTATATTTAAGTAAAACAAAATAGGCGAAACGAGTAATCAATTTATTACTTCTTCATAGCGGTATCATACCGACGAGTTCAAAAAAGAAAGCGACGAATTATCGTATACGGTATATTTGGTCGCTCGTTATGGTCCGCAGTCAGTTGCCAACGCGCAAGTGGTTAATGCAACTTTCCCGCGTACTCCTTCAAGAGAGGGCAAAAATGTCCTAAAAAAAAAAACAACGGAGGCAGAGAGGACGTATTTTCATCCTCCGTTAACACGACGACGACGACGACGTTTCCAAAGTAACTGTCCGCTCGTACTCATCACCGGACAAATGACAGAAAAAGAACCGAGAGAATTTCTTTGACGAGGCGAGGGGTTATTGTCGCGCGTGTCGACGACGACCACGCACGCAGTTGCGGTCCCCTCGAATTCATGCCAGTTCGAGGAATGCTATAAATCGCTGTACGCCCGTCGCGATTGCCCAGTTCTCTCAATAAGTAACCGGTAACGTCGGAGGAAGGCGTACATCAGGAAATCACCTCGGCAACGGTAAGGTCGTCGTGTAAGTAAGAGGCTAAGGTCAGGATGCCAACGCTACCGCGCGCTGCCCCACACCGAGAGACCTTATACCTGCGACTCACAGCCAGCCACCTTGCGTCACTGATACTCAACAAATCGAGTCGAATCTTTTTGAGAGACGTTGGCAACGACAAACTGATCGCGAAGAACGGAACGATACGAGAGTCTGGGAAGGCAAAGTCTTTAACTTGTGAGAGAGGAGGGACGATAAGCGGACAATTCACTTGAAATTTTTGCATTTTTCGTCGGAAGACACTGAGAACATGCAAAGTAACGTAATTGTACCAATGATAGTTAAAAATTGCTGATAATTTATAATTGATATAACATCGTGAAGGAAGATGACACAATAACTTGCTTGGTCTCATTCCGAAAGCTCACTTAAAACTACTCTGATATCTCTACTCTACTACTATATCACTACTCTGACAATCTATGTAGCAGGTTATGAATTTTTTCACAAAAATCGTAAAACTTCAAGAGTAAAAATGTTAAGTAATTTTCTTTTTTTTTTCGTTCCCTTTGCAACAAGCCCTCAAAATCTGTCGTACGACATTTTTTTCATCATTTTATTGAACGTCGAACATTCGACAGAAATTAAATTCGCGAAATTCTAACATTTAGTCGCCTAATCTTAAACTTGAATAAAATGGTGGAAGTTTCGATGGACGATGGAAAACATTTCAATCTTCAAGAACACTGTGGATTAGATTACGAAAAAAATTTTACACGACATTCGAGAAAGAACCACACTCTACACGAGGTAAAAAATCTTCGAGAAAAAAAAAACGAACACACGTCTGTGAAAATAGAGTATCAAGTCACGAGAAATTTAATCATTTCATGACCTATTTTTACGAAATTATGTCAACTGAAATTTTTCATTGTCATTGGTACAATGTATCTTTTAAATTATTTTCAACGCGTACGAATAACAGATTGACAGTTTGATTAATCTCCGGCTAACAGTATGCGAAATTTTATCAAAGCGTGCAAATTAATTAAACGTAGCATTTACTTCTTATAGAATCATCATCTATGAAGGAAGCTTATATAATTAAATATATGTTTCGTTGATGCATCCGCTTCAATTACGAAGATAGGAAAGCCTTCATCTAAGCGCAGTTTAGAATCAAATAATCTTATAGAGGCAAGTACCTTCTCCGGTACTAATTAAATGCAGAGAGTCAATCTCGTTGCTTCATATTAATTTCATGGTGTAATGATACTTTATTACACATATAGCAAAGAGCAGCTTCAAGATTTTTTATCTGCAATTTACTAATTAAATTAAATCCTATCAAAAATAGGAAGGTGTTTGAATACCTTTTCCTCTCTCGCGTGCTTGCAACTGCACGTTACTTTGTTTTATCATTCCATTCAAAGAACCATCTCGATAAATCCATCTCTACGACGTTTAAAATCGACCGCCAACTCTTCCGTACTCTGTAACTCTGTAATACGTTTATCTGCGTGAAAGAACACGCAGTAAGATGCGTGATTCGCAAGGTCGCGCCGAGCGTAAAAATCAAACGAAAAACAAAGTTCATAACGCGAGAACCACTTAACCAATCCCTCCTCCATTACCATTTCAAACGCGATGCGATCTCACAGCCAATAAAGCAGACTGCTACTTAACGACTCATCGGAACCTGCAATTTGAATGATAATTCATCACGAACGAACACGTTCGAGTCTCCTCGAATCCCACCCTCCATGTAATCAAATCGATAAATCAAAAAAAAAAAAAAAAAAACTACCGCGTATGTACGCATAATTCACCCGACGATCTGCCAGTAATGGTCGTTCAGAAAACAGGAAAAAAAAAACGAAAAAAAAGAGGAATTTAATCTGGGCTCTAGGCATCTCACATCCCAGCGAACAAATTGTCCTCACTTTGTCCAATTCCAGTGTCACGTTTCACACGCCCAATGGGAATTAGGGGCGAAGATTAATCGGCCATCGATATCGATTCTAGCAACGATAGAAATATATAACGCGATCGGATACTATCTCGATTATAAAATCTAAATGACTTGGTCACCAGCCATAAAACGTATCGCGCGAGGTATCTCGCGCCGAGAGCGAGAGATCATCCAGCCTGATATCTTTTCATAATCGTAATTATCATTAACACGTTCACAGTCCGTTGATTACGTGCGTGCACACGGTTCACTGTACTTTCCGTTTTACACGTCTCTCTCGAGTTGGATGAGCCAGCAACGTATGCACCTGCATACACGTGTGTGCACTCAAACACGTTGAGGGACAACTGCTTCTTCATTTTGTAATACTTTGTGATATTTTACTCGCGATATTATTTATCTACGCGACTGTTTAAACGTCGGACGATTAACGTAACAACGATACTCTTACGAAGATTATTTTATCGAGGAGTTTTATGTTCGATCCTCTCCTTCGATACGATTCCAATTTGAGCAGAATTGAAGAGTCATTGAGTTGAATTTTTCTGCTATACGATCAAGCATAAATTCCCTGCGTAATAATACCAGATAATACTAAAATGCCAGATCTGTAAATACTCGGAAGTGGATCGATCTGATCTAACAGCACGGCTATTGCAACGTCAATTTCAATCGAAGTGGGCGAAATAACAGGGAAGAGGGTCTCGAATGACACGCATTACGTCTCAAATCAATCTCGACGTGACTGTGAAAAGATCCAGGCGGTCTGTAACAAGGTGTCAATCTTAAAGTTATATATCGCCAACGGCGTCAATATCGAAGTTATTATGTGATTGATACGTCGTGCGTGCGCTGTTACACCTCACGGGCACATCCTCGGCAAGTTTTATCTACGATTCTACAACGCTCGAAATATAACAACGTTCGTTAATTCGTCGCTGTTTCTAGTGATTTTTAGCACGTTCATTAATTCGTAATTATTTCTGGTGATTTTTAGCTCGAATTTCCATCGAGTTATCTTTCTCAACCAGCGTCACCTCTTGCGCTAAAGTTGCAATATTCTCTCAGTTCTCTAAGTATATTCAAGTATAACCCAGGCGAAACAAACGACAAATTTGTTGAACCACTCGTCAATAATTTCTATCCAGTGATATCGTATCGACGAGTTCGAAAAGAGAGCGACGAATTGTTGTGTACAGTTTCGGTCACTCGTTATGGTCCGCAATCAGTTGCCACGGCGCAAGTGATTAAAAACGCGCTCAGAAATATGCCAGACTGTTTAACTATTTCATATTAACACTGTGCCAAGCCGGCACCACGATGGTGCTTCATTTATAAAATGATGGTCATCAGCCATTTATTTTGACACGTCATTTGCGATTCTAATTCCAACGTCCGTTTAAAACACGTTGATATCAAGGAGGTGGATATTGAAAATTCCAACGAGAAGATTTTTTCACTCATGAAACAGCAAAATTTTTACATTTCTTTCATTTTAATTTGTATATGAAATGCGTTAACTATATATTGCCAGAAATTTCAGCTTTCATAAACTTGTTCGGCGCCGTAAAAAGGGGATGTTTATTGCAACATTTTGAAAGAAACGCGTTTGGTATATTTGTTTACGACCAGCCCGGGTATCTTCTCTGATGCGCAAATACAGTATATCTCGCTGTTTTATTTCACCTACCCGACGGAAATTTCAGCGTTAGTTCACCAGGAGAAACGTCCCGAGATCTTACCACGTAAAAGGAAAATTATTAAATACTCGTGTTTATTTAAAAAAAATATTACTTTTAACTATTTTAATATCACGAATCTTTAAAACCTCCTCGTATAATAATGTAAATAAAGTTGCTTTAACATCTATCCTCAGTCTCGCTACTTTCACAAAAAGTGAACCGGCCACTCGCGCGAAATATCGCGAAATTATGCGAAATATGACCAAGCCTATCTATGCAGCGTTAAACGTCGTAGCGTCAAAAATAATTGGTCGTTAACAACGTCGTTGAAACACTCCCTCCACTCGACCATCAGGTAACGCAAAATCAACGAGGATCGACGTACGTCGTGTTTTTCTCGTTCGCGTTACGAAACGTCAGAACGCCCTAACGTTTCTAAGCATGATCGAGCGAAAAAACGATCGGCCGACAGCGATCACAGCACGCAACAGGGAGGAAGCGCGCCCGCGACCGTGCAATTTTACCTAGAAATCGAGAGATTACGGGGTGAAAACGGATGCACCGGGAAAAAGGTGTTACGGCGGAGCAACGATCGAGCTCTCCACGGGGCTCTCTAATCAACGATTGCCAGTCGATTCCCAGAGTGGCGTGTGTGCGCCAGAAAACGGATACTGCGCGAAATCGAGCCGACTGGAAATCCCATCGCGGATGAACAAGCCGACAGCCGAACAAGGGGGAGGATCGAACGAGCAAACAGACGCTGAGGCAAACAGACGCTGCCACGGCTTAATAAGTAGCTGACGGTATTACAGATGATCTCTTTATTGACCGCTATAAATCACTGTTACGAGCAGACGTTACTACTGCCGAGGAACACTGTTCCTCCTCTGTGGGACAACTTGTGAAAAACTTTATGCAAATTTATATAAAATCAACAGATATCAACCTGTAAATTATTAGCGAGTTTCAGCGAATTTCGTTACAACGAATGTGTTTCGTGACTGTTTGAAGTAAATTATCGACATATCGGTAACTGTGATTTGAAAGTTACACTATCTCAACGAAACTCGCGTGATGTTCGATAAAGAGTTTTGGTTTGCAAGAGAATTTCTCATTCTCTCTTTTTCAGCGACTGGAAGAACTTGATCGCAGATTGCTCGCGTGACGGAAGATGAATGACAATTGCAGAGAAACGGCGAAAGATTCTGCAAGACGATTTTATATATCTGGAGCCGAAAACAACCAGGAGGGAATCGGATTAAAGGGGACTGCTGAATAAAGAAACGAGCCGTTCAATCGAGACGGGACAAATGTTCAGTTTTAAGAGGGCGAGCAAGATCGACGTCCATTATGGAAGAAAACGGAGTCGAGGTGAGAATGGAAAGGAACTCTTTCAGCGAAATAAGCAGATGACGGTGCTGTCGAAACGGCCCCCTCGGGATCCTAGAGGCCCCCTCGCTTTGAATAAAAAGCTACCGAGGAAAGTATCCTACCGCCGCGTTAATCCTCCCGGCAGATCAGGATTCGGGAATTTATCAGAATTATCCGCGTTGCACCGGCCGTGCCATAAATCAGAGATACTTAGAGACTGTCTCTTGTTCGACTTTCTTCGAGGTATCGAGGAAATAAAAGACCTGTGCAAGACTGAACACATTGCACTCTTTTGGAGCAACACAGGGAAACTTTGTACAATGTGCACTTTTTTTTAATTCACGTTGATGAAATATTCTTGAATGTTACTGTAATATTTCAGAATCTGTTTATTACGTATTTTAGACTTCAACTATTATTTGTTTTATGTTTATATTAACACACTGAGGACGGTATGCTCTGATAAACGTACAGCCTGTATTTTTTCGTACTTTTGAAATTATTTAACATATGATTGAAAGGGATCAAGAGAATGTGTATAGCATTTAACAAGTGTATTATTTTATTAATAATTAAAATCGTTGATTATTTTTCATTTTATCAAGTAAAATTTAGTAACGTTTCTTGGTGTGGTATGTAGGTAGGAAACAATCTCCCTACTTCCTGAAAAATTATATAACATAACACGTAAATTATATATAACGTTGCCTGGCTTCCCTACAACGCGTTAAAATCAACCAGAGAACATCCAAGACTCGAGAGATTGGTGAACGATTCCACCGACTAAACGGGCCATCCCTTTGACCACGCCGGGGCAAAAAAAAAAAAAAAAAAAGAAAAAGACAAAATCAATCGGAACCTAATCTAACCTCCTCTCGTTCGTCCGAGTTTAGAAGAACGCGATAAAAAATTGGAGGAGAGAAAAAAAACAGAGAAAAAGAAAGAGGAAGAAAGAGATCGAGCGAATCGAGATCAGGATTGGCTATGATTCGTCGTAGGTTCATCAGCCGGGCGTAACAGAGTAAACGGCTGTGTCGAGGGGCTATCGACAGCCAACAGGAATCCAGATAGTCATGGCACGATGGCATACGTGTACCCGGTCGTCGGTCGAAGATGGTCGGGTTCTTGGTCTGAGGCTGCGGTGACCAAGAGTGTCCTTGAAGCGGGCGGGGTCGTCACTCGAGGGCCGCGGGTAAACGACCATCAGCAGCGGATCCATGTGTGTTGAGGCAGCCGATCCTACTACTTAACTTTCTGCATCTGTATACGTGACGTTGTTCTGCCTCCTTCCTTCTTTCTCCCTACCCCTTCTGTCCTGATCCCTTGCCGGGTCCACACACACGGTTGCCTCCTGCTCGTCTCTCTCTCTCTCTCTCTCTCCCTTTATTTCTCCTTCAATCGTTGCCCCCGTGCCCCTCGAAATAAAAGAGGCCACTGCCTCCGTTCTTGCTTTGCAAGTGTTATGAAATGGCCGGCACTTCTCCACCCTTCGCCTCCTCCTCCGTCGCGATACCGATTTATAGGTTTAATTATCGCGTCTTTACGCGCAGTGGAGTTACCGGGGAACAAATGGTGAACAAGTCGTTGGAAAATGATTTCGATCAATAACGCTCAATTGCTAGAGCAATGTGTGCGTTACACGCGAGTGAGTACAAGGACAAAATCTCAAGACCCGTGAGGAGCTTGTACGTTCGACAATATTTCTAATAAAGATCTTTCTACCAAAGTACTCTCTGTCAACAGTGTCTGGACAATTACAAACACAGTGGATACGTTCAGGTCCGTACATTTCCCTGTGACATTTCTCGTCACTTGTAGCTTAGAGTTCAACGTACCGGAGCCAGAGAGCGGCGGATAGAGACGCATCGCGACTCGCGAGATATGACGAGCGTTGCGGGGAGGAAACAGCCGGAGAAAGGGCGCGCGGTGCATGGAAGCCGTCCTTGAGGGTAATATAACTCGCAGGTGAGGCGCAGGACGATGCTCGGGCCGGTAATGAGCTAAATCCATTACGCCGCTAGGCAGCGTAACCACGTAACATAGCAACGCACTGTAAGACAGTTCTCCAGCTTGTGTTCCACTAGCCCAAGGAGAGAAAGCAAGAAGAGAGAGAGAGAGAGACACGCGCGTATATATGTATCTATGCCACGCACGTATCGCGCGGTAACAACCACCAGCAATGGCACTGGTTCGCCAGGCAATTCCAATTATAGATGGCAAGTATATTCTACGTGGAACTGTCGTCGTTCCACCCTGCATACACGTTCCCTCTTATCCCGTCGCTCCACCCATCCATCGATCTCTTCCCCATTTCGCTTCCTGATCGAACCGTCGAACCAATTATGCACGATGGGAATCGTGCGCGATCAAATTGAAAACTACCGGCACACGCCCCCGACCGATCGCGGTGAATCGACATCGGGAGTTGCTAACGAGACGAGGGGACGTTACACAGCCGAGGATCGTTTCGTCGGTTCCTTCTTTCGCGATGTGACAGAGTAAAAAAGAACGATGCAGAAAAGAGACAATTTCTTTTAATTATCTCTCTATGACTTACATAGAGATATGACTCACAACGAAAAGTCTCCACTGGATTTTACAAAGTGAACAAGTGAAAATTTGACGTCGCGTGAAAATTTGAAAAATCGAGGAGCCCGTGGAAATTCGTGAACTTCAGAATCGATCGTGAAAACGCCTGTGCACGTTTATCCTCTATCACTTTCAACGAGATTCAACCTGAGATCAATTTATCCTTCCAAGCTGTAATAAAATGAACGAACCTCGTGACTGACAGTGAAAATTTCGCAACGAGCTCCGTACAAGAACTCGAACCGCAGATCCTCCATTAGGAGAAGGAGACCACAGCCGTGTAAACGAATACCACGGATACGTCGAACCAATTAAAATAAAAAAACGCTCCGTCAATCATCCTTCTAAGAACATCTAGCAAAAAATGTCTATCCGTCAAAAAAAAAAAAAAAAAAAAAGAAAATACGTCGAACCAATTTAAAAAAACGCTCCATCAATCATCCCTCTAAGAACATCTAGCAAAAAATGTCTATCCGTCAAAAAAAAAAAGAAAAAAAAAGAAAAAAAAAAGAGGAGACGATCAGAATGAAGCGCTCTGTGATCACACCTCGACGAACGAATCACAAATCAAAAAAGCGTGCGCACGGTTTTCCAAAAAGGCTCCAACTGAAGCAAAACGACCGGCCGCTGATAAATTCCACGAAGAAACTTCGCGAATAAATCTCCCGCGCGAACTATAAGGGAACACCTTTTCGCCATAAATCGCGCCGGCAGCGGATCCCACCGCTGAATATCGACAGCGATTTTACGACGATCGCGTATGACGTACCACTCACGTCCTGCCATCGCTACAATTAAACGATTGGCAAGGTACCCGCAAGGTCGTTACACGACTACGAAACACCGGATACACACGGATGCACACGGATGTGTCTACGTGCAAGTACGCACCCAGGTTAAAGTACACGTCGGTTCAAAAGCACCGGGACGCCTGTAACTTTCGAAATTATTGCTACGCCGATATGTCGAAATTATTTTTACACGTTTGTAGAAGAGAGAATTGAAGGGACGCCAGATCGAACGAAAGAAATAGTCCACTTTTCGTAATTTTCAAAGTGTCATACCTTTTTCTACACAACGAGATATATTATACTATTACACTTGTTATTACTATACAAGATATTATCACTGTTACACTTGTTATTTACAGTGAGTAAAAGCAAGGTAGAGAGCCTTTATTTCGATACGAACTTTTACCGAGAGAGTAAACTGAAAATTGTCATTTTTAAGCAAGCTCGAAATTTTCCATGAATTCAATATTCCCCATAAACGCAGTGTCCTGTGACCTTCGATCTTGAACGAGGATGTACACGAGACACATACGTAGGTAGGGACGCGTGGAAACGAGCGGAGGGTGCAACAGCCTGGAAGAGAAGATAGGGACGGTAGGCCAGTGGCGCCACGCAATTGTCAATTAACATTTTTACCGCCGTGCAAGAAAACACGAAGTTACGTGCCGGGGTACGTGGCCACCGCACACGGCACGCGGTGAGTCTCGACAGGGTCTCTTCCAGCGATCCAAAGAGAAACAGAGACAGAGAGAGAGAGAGTAAAGCCGCCGCGCGAATGGACGAGACGAGACCGTACATCCCATTCGATCGAGAGGAGTAACTCTTCCAACCGATGGGAAGAGGATCGAGAAAAAAGGGAGAAAGAATCGAAAGGATACATTTCATTACGATTATGCGCGCAATGGATTGCTAATCGTAAGCGCCTCTGCGGCGAACCTAACCATCGGTGGCTACCGCTCGTGCATAAAGACTCGTTTCTCACACACGTGCACGTGGGAACAGGGAAACTTTTCAGCAAAAAGCGCACTGAGAAACTGACTGAATTCGAAAGACTGTATAAAGCGTGTAATGCCATTGGCGTGCTCATCTTTTCATTCTTTCGCGGAGTTCGTTTCATGTCAGCCTTGTCACATCACCTTTTCGTCTGCGAATAACTCTCCGGTGGTTGGAATTTAGCGCTATCGACGCACGCTGGCTGAAAACGGGCCGATATTTTCCAAGCTACCTCGCACTTTTTGTTACGTCCAACGATTTTGTTACGATCCTCTTACGAGGCCCGTAATATCACGTTGCGAGAGACCCGCGATGGCGCGGAATATTGCGTTTAATAAGCTGGTATCGCCTTCGCTCTCCATCACACGACGAGATCTTCTGACGAGATCCTCTCTTTTCCCTTCGATTTCCTCTCTAACGGTACGCGACGTACGTTTTTTTTTTTATCGGTTTGCATAACCGAGGCCCCATCTTGCGTAATGATTTATCAATAATACCAGTGAACACAAAAGATAAAGTTTAAAATACTATTCTAAATAAATAAAAGATAGAAAGCACAAGGGTGAGAGCATATCCAGAACACAGCGCGAGTCTAAATGAATTGCAAGCAAGATCGATCGATCTGTCGGTCTCTCAAGAGCAAATATCGAGCAAAGATAAATATAGAGATGCGTTGGTCAAAAGAAATAAATAAACGAAACGAAGGATTGGCGAACCGTTCGTTGCCTCCGCGTGTTATCACGATATCACCTGCTTGCAGATGAGGCGTTTTACGAGATGCAAATGTCGGCCAGTCGGACAGCCAGTCAACTCGGCCACCGGTGAACTGTGTCGAGCGTGTACTCCTCTTCATCTTTGGCTTGTCGCTCTGAACGCGTCCGTTGAACACTCGTCGTCAACAGGCTCGCAAATCGCGAGTCTACGAAACGACCTGATCCACAGATTCGCGTACAAAATATTACCGACTACCGTATCGTGCAAAGTTAATGCAGATAGAGTGCGAGCGATAGACTCAGGCTCCAAGTCGCGGTAGAGCTGTTGATTCGAAGATTTCGAGTGGCTGAGAAATCTTGCGAAACACTTGAGATAAAAGTTCACCTTCAGATTGTAATTTCGCAGATATGTAATGTAGAAAATATAACATTACGGTATAATTTTGATGAAGTGTAAAGAATATACACAGCTGTAGCCACGGAGACAATTTCTTGCTTTCATTTGTGATAAATAATTATTATTAATGGATATAATATGAAGTCCTGCCCATCCAATCTTTCGAAGATTATTAAAAAAAAATAGAAATGAGCACAAATGCAAAGGTCTCGGGACAAGTATTTGTTTCAGAGTCGCAAAACAGAGTGTACAAAAAATCCATGAAATCTAACGAATCGTACCGTTTTGATACATTTCGACGTATAAAAAGTAATAATAATAGATCAGTCAAATCCCACATTCCTTTCGCTAGTTATTATCATGCTATTTTCAACAGTATCCACTCACCGCGACCAGGCGTTTTGCTGCTTTCAACGGCGACAGTGTCGCGGCCGCCGATCGGTGATCTCAACGCCGCAGACCTGCACAGGCGAGATCGATTTCTCGAGGCGGACGCGACGTGCTAGCCGGTAGCCGCCGTGAAACGGAAACGTAAACGAAACGGGGGAGGGAAGAGCGCAATTTTTTCGCGTGGCAAACCGGTACTACGAATTGCGAGCACGTAAATAATTAATGCGAATTGTAAGGCGCGAGGAAGGACTTGATTATCGTCAGGCCGGACGAACACACCGGACCAGATTTTTATTAGCGAGAATAACGAAATGAAAGATGAACTAATTGCAAGACGAAGATTGTTCTTTCGTTCGAGAGTAAAAAAAAAAAAATAAAAAAATTAACTATTTATATCTGCGATTCGAGACATGTAGCTTGTCAAACGGTGCAGGTTTTTTCACGCACGACGAGCCAACAACTTTGTAACTACATCTCTCAACACCTTGGTACTTACGGTTAATTTTACTCGAACACGTTTTACAGGAGCCTACCTATTTCAACGCGAGGTGACTTTTTTTCGCGTTTCGTTTCAAATGTTGTTCGCGTCTCGCTTCGAAGCCACGCTGCTGCTTCGCCATACGCACGTATGTACATATTTCATGAGAAATTTCTCATATGTTGCCACTAACGCGCACCTTAAGCGCCCCAAGACGTACCATTATCAGTTTTCAGAATGTTACAGCCCGACAATTACACATACCGATGGAACTGCCGTCTAATACGCGATTCCATGAATTCAGAGCACGGCGCTTCGCACGATGCTCATTTAAGCTTAACTGCCGTAAAACAGGCCACTTTTCTTCTGCCAGAGAGTAAGTTTTATGCATAACTGGCCAATGGTTAATGTTACCTGAATCCAGAGCGCTTCTCCCTTTCTTATTTGCCGACGACGATGACTAATAAACCGGAGAAGAAAAAGCATCGGGGAATTTCTATATAAAATCGCAAATAAAAGGACGAACACGTCTCAGGGGTCAAAGATCTCTCAACGTTGCTAAATACAGCTAAATGCGGTACAGTTAGACGATTATGTACCTAGTCAAATAGTTTTGTGATCGAGCTATTCTACGTACGCTGCTGAAAGATTTAGCAATTACTTTGTAATTTTTCTTCTCTCTCGATAAGTTTCATTTAAATTGCAACTTCATTGTAACGTGGAATATTTATATTGATAAAAAGGCACTTTCCAAAAACATTTTCAATCAGCTGAAGACGAATGCGAAACTAATTTTCTGAAGGCCCAGGGTCTTCAAATGATTCAAAAGAAAAAAGTAATTCGTCGTTCTGTGGTAATTAACGCATTGAGAAACTAATTTTAGAAAATCGAGCAACCTCAAAATTTGAAAGAAAATTCTTTTTTTCAAAACACACAAACGTGTAACGTCTCAAAGCTCAAAAGCGTAATGGATTAATAAAGAAATCATGTTACGAGCAGAGTATCCAGTCAGCGCGTAATTCCACTTCGCAACTTTCCTAAATTAATAGGAGACCTATCGACAGTATCGAAACCTCTACGGTGCAATTAATAATGGGTCGTATGCTGACCAAAGTTCTACACAGCAAGCCCTTTGAAACGAGAATCCCCCCCTCCCGTTATAGCTCTTCCGGGAGCCATTAAAACTTTGTTCACATAACGAACGACAATACACGGGGTTAATATCACAGCCTAACGAGAACACATGATGTTCGTACGTTTTCTCACGTGAATTCAAACACGTAAAATCACGCAAATTTCATAAAATAAAATCAGAGAAGAAATAATCAAACAGTCCGAGCACGATTCTAATATTCTTATGTACGAAACGCAGAATACATGGTAAAACAGGCTGGCATTTCATGGAAACATGCTGAACAAACACAGCAAACCCGTAGTTAACTCTCTGCCGTGTATTTAAACGTGGTGCGGTGAAAAAAAAATGCGACTGAGAAGTTACACGTCGTTTCTCCGAGTTATATTAGTTTGAACAGAGAGATGAAAAAGTAATATAATTCCTCTTTTCTCTTTCAAACGTATTTGCGTTCCAACTATAATTGTCCTGTATGTGACAAACGCATTTCACGTCTTTTACCCTCCAAGATACACACGACTTTCGCAATTTAAATTAATAAACATTCAAGGTAATAAACAATATAATCACTCACCCTATCTTGTTGATCAGCTTCCCATGAACGTGAAGATAAGAGGTGACGAACCGTTTATTCACCTGAAACATAAAATTCAATGGTTCGTTTAAAGATCCAAAAATATATTACTGAATGTGATTTATCTTGTTCTATGTAGAACATGAAAGAGGAAAGGATGTGTTGATTGAAAATGAAGTAATTTTGTTCGTGTCATTTTTACCTCGACGCTGCTTAATTGTGCCAATTCTTCTAAATCACTATGAGATAATCTCGCTTCATTGGCAGTGGCTGCAGTAGTTGTACGACGAACCCGTCTTCCACCAGGATGAATCCAAATTTCCCTCCTCAGTCCTCCGCCAATGCTGTTTGCTCCTTCTTTCTCCTTCATTCTGGCCCGTTCCTTCCATTCTCTTTCCTCTTTCCGTTTCCGTTCCGTCGATTCATACTGTTAAAAAACATTACAATTGAATCCTATGCATAATTTGTTACAAAATTAAGGACAGCGTAGTGCATAGCATAAATGAAGGTTTTTCATTGTCTTCATGGAAATCCTATCAACTATCCTGTTACATCTAAATTCTCTCAAATACTAATGAAAGATACAAGCACCGTATGTGTGAAGCATAAAAAGGCTCGTTAATTAAATGTTTGTATCTTTCGGCTGCATCTATCTAAAAAATACGCATGCTGGTATCATGTGCGAAACAGCGCTCGTAACTAACAGAAATGGTGCTTTGATTTATCAAAAATAATTCAGCGAAACATACGCAACATACTCGAAAAAAATGTTCAAATATGTTCCTTTCTGTAAACACTATCATTTCAAATCATTAATTACGCTTTTAGTTTTATTTAAGCATAGAATGATTTGCTTTTTAAATAATTATTATGATTGTGCGAGAAATACTGATTTTGGTACACTGAATTAATAATCGTAAGCGTGCGAAGAGGCATGTGATGCGTAGAGAAAATTTATAAGAAAAAAATTATTCAATGCAAATAAAACAAAGGTTATATATTAGACGGCTCGAAGATAAAGAGAACTACTTCAAGCTTTAGTTAAGATAACCGGTACTTAGAGATATCACACCAAGTATCGAAATTTACTTACATAATGGAGATACTGGCAGCAAAACAAAATCAAAATATTATTAACGTTAGTATTAATACAAACGTATAAGAGAATATTTGAATATTCGTCTTACCTTTTTCCTGTTTTCATCAAAAAGTGCTATTAAACTCTCTCTCGCAGACATGAAAGGATTAGATGCCATAAGAGATCTCATATAATAATACACGGCATCTAATTTCCGTCTCTGTAATCAAAATTCATATTCGAGTTGTTTAATTTTATTATTTTCCTTTTTTACTTGTAATGTGAAAATACCTACAGCATAATGTGCCAGTACTGCAAGCTGGTTATAAGGCCTTCCATTCTTTGGATTAAGTTGTTGTGCTTTCAAATACCATCTAAAAACGAATTAAATTTTGCATAAAATTATGTTATTTTTATAGAATATATACAATAGAATAATATCTATTTATTTATTTCCTACTTACTGCCGAGACTTTCCGTAATTACTTGTTTCGTTTGCCTGTTCTCTGTATCTCGCCAAGTCACCCAAAAATAGATATATTTTTTGCGCACTTACTAAGGCTAAGCCCAAGATCCCAAGGCCCTTAGGCAAAGTCGGCGATGCAAGAAATGTATCCAATTTAAATTCGTATTTGGTTTCAAGAACAGTCAACAAACCCTCTAAATATACAGTACCATCGTCGATAATTTTTAACATGATTTTTTTATAATGTTCTCGGCCTTCAGAGTTTTCTTTAGGCATGCCTTTTCGCAGCATTTCAATCATATTATGAAAAAGTATTTTCCAAAAGTGTTGCTCAACATTTTCAGCTTGACAAAATTTAATATCAGTCTCAAGCAGAGTTTTTAAGCTTTCTTGTAGAAAGTGTCGTATGTACAAAACTCTCTCCCAATTTGTTGTAAAACCACCAGAGCTTAATATCCATTGCAATTCTAAATCAGCACGTTCTATATCCAAAAGTAAGTAAGGATTTTTGGCTACTCGGAAACTGTCAAACGAAAAGTTATAAATTATTAGTATAACTACAACGATCTTTATTTTTACTCATAATTTCTGTATGGTGTTTACGTACCTATCAGAATAAGGATCGTACCACGAAGGTCTTATATTTCCAAATTGGTCATTTGTCATATATGGTGGTGACACACCATCTAAGTGTGTTCCCTGAAAACTATGATGGGTGGAGGTGATACCTCCATGGGATTGAAAGACTGGTATACTTGAACCTTGAGATATAGTTTCACTTTCTCTGAATATAATAAAATGAATAAATCGATTAATTTTATTGCTTTTAATAAAAAAATTAATTAGGGTACATATTAGTACCTTTGTACCGCTGCTCTACTACTGGGCGAAGTAATAACTATTGGTTTATTAGGATTATTGGGATCAAATAACGTTCTTTGTTGTTGTATTCCTTGTTGCCTTGAAATTTGATGGCTAGGTGGAGATTGGCTAGTATCAGGTAACACTAAAACACCCGGTGGTTGAGAACCGGTATATCCACTAGGTGATGTTTGATGTGTTGTCAAAGCATTTGACAATGAGACAGAATGTGAAGAAACACTAGGTGTTTGTCGACCATCGTCAGAATCACAAACTGACATTTTTCTACCTGTTCTCCAATTTTCATCTAAATATCGATCAGACGCTCTGAAAATCACGTATCAATAAAATAATAATTTTCATTTCTAACTTAGACGATATAAAATATAAGCATTTTAAAATAATTTGTAGATACCTATGTCGATGAAGATCATCAAAGTTTCGATTACCACCACGATAATTTCTATCTTTGCTAGATTCTCGGCTACGCTGTATGATATTACGATGTCTTCTGTGATCATATCTCCTACTGTTCTTTTGATTATTATTATAGTTGTCATTTTCTCTATTTTGTTGATTATTTTGTCGATCACGACTATTAACACGAGCTTTATCTCTACTATTACTCCTTAACAAAAATTAAAAAATTAATTTTTATTCCTCGCAGGTAAATTATGAAATATATAAATAATATACTTCAAATATAAATTTTAATAATTCTTACCTCCCTCGATCTGCCGCATGTTTCCTTTCACGCTTTTTTTTTTTACGTCGACTATGACTACTTGTAGTTTCATTTCCTGATACATTAACATTTTCACGTAAACTCAGTACAGATGAACTACGACTTGCACGCTCAGCTTCTAGTTTCTCGCTTAATTCAACTTCTTCGCTCCAATCCTGGGTATATGTTTAATTTAAATTTAATTTAATTTAAATACACACGACATATAAGTACATATAAATGCATTTTAAATAAAATACTTACAAATGGATGTTCTGCTGATGTATTTAATGCAGTATTGACAGATTCACATTTTGGTGGACTAACGCTTGAATTTTGTTGATCGTTCTTCTTTTCTTGTACTGTGTTACGTTCAGATGTATTACTAGATCGTTGCCTTTAAAAAAACCATAAAAATAATTAATAAAGATACTTAAAAAATAAATATTTATTTATAAATAATCATTACGTTTGAATGCGATGAGAAGATGCAGATGGAGAAATTCCTCGACGATGGCTTTCAGGCGATGTTTGACGTTTGTTTACATTGGACACTGAAGTAACAGGCGATGCTGATGATGGCGGTGGTATCATTGAACTATCTACTCGACTTAAACTTTCCATACTAGTATACATAGTACTATTACTGCCACGACGATCGTAAGATCTATTTTTAATATAAAAATTACATTAAGTTATTATTGTTATTTGTATCAATGAAGGCAATGTTAAAAATATAACAAAATACAATATATATTTATTATAATTAAAATTATGTTCCTGAGAAACATATACCTTTGCATATATTCTTGGCTTGGCGTATGAGATCTGGAACTTGGAGCTGAATACTGATCAGGTGTAACACACCTAAAAATGTTTGTTGAACTTTCTAAGTCCTCTGGTTTAAGTCTACCTCTACCTCTAGTTCGTGGCGGTGCTGTATTAGACCAATTAATTTGTGGAGGTAATGGACCAGATGGAGGTAAATTTTGCATCGTTTGTGAGTGTTGCATTGCAGGTGGAAAATTATAATTTGACGGTGCCTTTAAACAAATAATTTACATTTAATTAAAAAAAAACTCAGTAAAATTTATTCAAATTTTATAAATAAGATAATATTAATTTTACCTGGAATGAGACATTACTACTATTCCATACATCTTCAGAAGGTGATGAACTTGGTGGTAAAGGAAGGCCATTGTCCAAAAAATATTTTTTCTGCAATCTAGGTGGTAGATGCTCTATTTTTATATTTTTCGGCAAACTATCTTTTGTACCACCCCATTTGCCTGATGGTGGCTTGCCTTGAAATTTTTCTGAATGTATTGTAGGTTCTACGCTACGTGTATCTCTAGTACGATTAAAATCATTTAAATGATTCGTTGTTACAAAAAGAGGTTCTGAACCCTGAGCAAATAAATATTGTAAATTATTTTTACAAAAAAATTATTTACAGAATGCAATATTACTTCATATATTACTTCAGACCTGTCTAACTTCGCGAGAACTATCTTTCCTAAATCCTCTGCTTGATAAAGGAGAATCGGACCGCCAACGTTCTTCGTTTTCATTACTGTGGCGCGTTCTACGACTGCCGGAATATCTTTTACCATGCTCATCTCGATTTCTACTTCCACTTTCACTATCTCTTCTACCATGACCACTCGATCGATTACGTTGACTATCACTTTTATGACTACGATTGGAATGAGAATCACGATCTTCACTATGCTCTCTCTCTTGATCTCGATCCCAACCCCCTTGATTGGGAGATCTAAGGGATAAGGATAATATTTTTATTCATCCATACTTTTTCATTAACAAAACAAAATTATTTTCTATGGGATTCACCTATTTGTTACATCCTGTTCAGCCAGAGCTTCTTTTACTTTTTTAGGAACATATAACTGTTGTTCTGGTTTTTTAGGTTTTCTTCTTGAATCTCCAATATTACTATTTTGAGAAGAACCTTGTGCCTGTTCAATGTTTGTATTGCTTCTGTAGTTAATATTTAGATCATTTAATTTTTCTGTTACATTTTCAATTTGAGATGAGGGAGGGCTGTTTTGAGTTTGGTTGGATCTATTGAGCTGTGACTGCTTTAAGCGATGTTGGACGGAGCTTGATTTAGATTTCTCCTGTGATATATTTTCATTATCTAAATCATCTGCTGATCTTCCTGTTTTTCGAAGGGGTCCACTTCCTGGCCTATATAAAGCTTGAGACGCTCTATTGCCTCCACCTCGCATTCCTATTGATCTGTCCTTTTCTAATTTAGAATTATCTGAAAATATAATAATTTCACTTCTTTCAAAATAATTCATTAAATATTCATTATTATTAATAATAGCAAATTTTAACATATTAAAAATTTACTTAAACATACGATTATATTTAACTTTGGACTTTACAAATTAATAAATATTTATCAATATATATAGCGTTATAATAAATGAAATTTGATATGTACACTACCGTTAATAATATTACTATTTAGACTAAAACATATATCTGAGAAAAAATATACTAAAATTACTAAATCTTCAACAATAGTGATAATATTAAGAAAGAAAAATAAATAATTTATATCACAAATTGAATAACAAACAAATACAATATTCCTGTTTACGAAGGCATTAGTACTCTATACACAAGTTACATATATGTCATAAAGAATTACTACAAAATTCATCAAATTGTAGTTCAAGCTATAAGTATAATGTATCTATAATTTGAATAGTCTTTATATGTTTAGCATATTAAATTATAGAAATTTACTTATTTACAAAATTAAACGTCGCTATTAATTAGCCAACACTATATTAAATGCAATAACTTAATAATGCTTGTTGACACTCTTGACAGTAACTAAAATTATTATCAATCTATGAGAATCAAAAATAAAAATTATATAATCTTCACTTGTTTAAAATAAACTTAGAATTTCTAAGAAAATCTAACAGAAATTATAATATATGCTAAATTTACTTCTTACTCTGGTTAAATTTCACAACATATCACAGCATAATTCCCGCTGTATTTTTAGGTTAGCTTGTTTGGTGAGGTTAACTCTGCAAATGCACCCAATAGAATTGAAAGGGGGCATACATAGTTTATTAATTACGTACACGCAAAATATAATCACGGGATTACAAATTAAGATACTTATATTATTCAGTGATATAATTTTTTTCAAGGTACCTTGTAAAAATCCTCCCCACTTTCTGCGTCCTTTGTCGCGGTTCGCCATATTGAAGTACAATCACATTCAAAGTTTTTTAAATCAAAAAATTTAAATCTTTTTCTAATCGTACAATTGGATAATATAAAAATTCTAGAATAACTAATACAATAATCAATAGAATAGCTTTTATATATTTCCTAAAGATAAGTTAGGTAACTTGTTTGTTTAAATATTCTAATACTATCAGTAATAAAAGTTTTGAAGAAATATGTTGTTTAATTACATGATCTTATTGTTGGTTGAAAAAATTTAGAAATTTAAAATAGTACAATTTATATATTGTATATTAAAAGCATTTTTATAACTTCCTGAAACAGGATGAAATGTTCCTAAAATTTATCATCAAGTCTCCCCTATAATATTTAATACAAATGCAATAATTAAATAAATTAATATAAAACTTGTAACAGTGATGTAATATCTAACAAATAATATTTCAAATAATTATTAAAAAGAAAATTGTTTAACGATCTGCTTATAAATACGTATACTATATAAAGACATACATACATATATATATATGCACATACATACATATTTCAGTATTATACATGTTAAATAATTTATATTATTTTCACAAAATATTAACTATAAATATCAATAAAATATGATTTTATTATCAAACATATAAAACCAATTTTATGAGAATTTTATTATTAAATTCTAGGGACTGTGAATTTTAGCGCTATGCTATTCATTTAGTTTAGTGTATTCTTATAAAAAAATATTTTTATTGTATATTCTTTTAAAAAAATTTAATGATTGTATTTATCGCTAATTATTATGTGCAAGATGAAAATAAAACATATTTCTATAAAATATAAAATATTGAATTGTTTCTAGTAAAAAGTGATGATATAATAACATACATATAACCTCCTTCCAAATATTCAATCTTACCGGTCAAATGTTTACTTCGTTCGTTAGTATTAATCGTACATTAACAACCGCTGCAAGATGCAAACGGCGAGTTGTCGTTACAGGAATGGGTGTAGTATGTCCTCTTGGAGTTGGTCTACAAAATACTTGGCAAGCTCTTATTGATTCCAAATCAGGTATCACCAAATTGACTAATCCAGAATATGACAAACTACCTTGCAAAGTTGGTAAATATTTTATATATTCTCATGTTCCCTAAATAAATTCATAAAAAGACTATTGAATTTTCTGTGATAAATTTTTAATATGTATAATTCAATTTTTGATAGCTGCATTGGTACCTAAAGGAAATGGCTCTAATGAATTAGATATTGATTCATATTTTACAAAAAGTGATTTACGTACAATGTGCCCAGCTACTGCTTATGCTTTGATAGCTACAGAAGAAGCATTAAATGATGCAAATTGGAAACCAAAAGATGAAATTGATAAACAAGATACAGGAGTAGCAGTAGGAATTGGAATGATAGATTTAGTCGATGTATGCACAACATATGAGGCCTTAAAAAAAGGATATAACAAAGTTAGCCCTTACTTTGTGCCAAGAATATTACCCAATATGGCTGCAGGACAAATTAGTATTAAATATGGTTTTCGTGGCCCAAATCATTCTGTATCAACAGCATGTGCAACTGGAGCACATGCAATTGGTAGCATAAGTTTCAGCCAAGATGAAAAATATTTTCTGAATTTACTATGATTGTTTAACACATTCGATTTTCAGGTGATGCATTTCGTTTTATTCGTGGGGGAGAAACAAGTGTAATGATATGTGGTGGAGCAGAAGCATGTATCAGTCCTCTTGCTATAGCTGCTTTTTGTAGACTTCGAGCATTAAGTACTAACAAAAATGATTTTCCATATGAAGCATCAAGACCATTTGATAAGGATAGAGATGGATTTGTCATGGGAGAAGGTGCTGCTATTCTAGTCTTAGAAGAATTAAATCATGCACTTGAAAGAAAAGCTAATATTTATGCAGAAGTGTTAGGATATGGTTTATCTGGTGATGCAGCACATTTAACTGCACCTAGTGAGGATGGCACTGGTGCTATATTAGCTATGGATAGAGCAGTAAAAGATGCTGGTATAGAAACTGTAGATATAACTTTTATTAATGCACATGCAACTTCAACTCCTTTGGGCGATGGGATTGAATTGAAAGCTGTAGAATCTTTTATGGGACAACATAGTAAAGATGTAACTATCTCTAGCACAAAAGGTGCGCATGGTCATTTATTAGGAGCAGCAGGAAATTTAGAAGCTGTTTTTACTATTTTAGCAATAAAAGAAGGTGTAATTCCACCAACATTAAATTTACATAATCCAGATACGGAAACATGCTTAAATTTTGTACCTAATGTAAAAAAAAATTGGAATACAAACTCCAGACGCGTAGCGTTAAAAAATGCTTTTGGTTTTGGCGGAACAAACGCATGCTTATGTTTTGCACAATATAATGAACAAATCGATAATTAAACTAAAATTATATTTAAAAAAAGCATAATATTACAATGTAATTCAAACTAGTCATTCCTCAATGTACATAATCAATACATATATGTCGCATTTGAAGGAAATACATACGCATAATTTTACTTTTTTATAACAAAATACATTTGAAATTAAAACAATATTTTTAATACTTTTGTATAACATATAATATGAAACTCTTGTAACATATTGTACAAAGAGAAAGCAAAATATTTTATATTATATTACTATAGAAAATTGTACAAAACAGATGTAACTCGCAATAATATAATACATAATGGATTGTAATGATATAATACGTAATTTTGTATTAATTTTTAATATTCTCCGGCCTTATTAATATTACAACATTTACATTCATTTTGCACAAAAACAAAATCGAATCTTTCAAAAACATAAAATCCTCTTAAAAGTATATAAGTAATTTATACAAATATTTAGTACGTGCAATTTATCATTATTCATCATGTTTTTATGATCAATAAATATTCACAAAAATTATCATTTAATTATACACATGGAAATCAGTCTCACTTTTGATTCTGTTCACTGACAAATATTTGTGCATTAATTTGATGATTTATATTTCCTTTAATCCAGTTTTAGAATTAATATTTGATTATAAAGTCTGATTTCATTAATTTACAATTATATTCTTCATCTACCAATGTCTTTTATTTTTATAAATTTAGCTGCATAAAAAACAACAAAATTCAAGGCATAATTATTTCTTGGTACCTCTAGTTTATTAGATGCAATTCTTTGCTTACAGATAAACCATACCATACGATGTTCTTACGATGTACATCTCCAACAATATTTTATTCGCATAGGAAGGTTGACATCCACTGACAACAGTTATACGAAATACATCTATTGCACTCTTGTTTTTTTTTCTACTGGCAGTAAATCAATGTAAAAAAGAAAGATTGTATCCTATTAAGTAACTGTACCTAGTAGTAATTCTTAATTAGGAATGGTAAAGGGTTTATGATGGCTGCATAAAATAGCAAAACGTCTTCTCAATGTCTGACGCAATTCTTGTCGTTTTTCAAGAACTTGGCACATTCGAGATTTAAATTCCAATACTTCCTCAGCTGGAATATAACATTCTTTTTCTTCATCACCTGATAAATAAGAATCCTAAAAGAAACAAACATATACAGAATATTAGAAATAAAAGTAAAGTTCTAAATGAAATTCTAAATTAGAACAAATTACATACTTCTAACATTTGTGTGAGCGTTAAACCTCCACCTCTTTCCTTTAGTAACGAGATACTATAACTGGAATGAACAAATTTATCAAATGGTCGTATATCGTGACAATCTCTCTCATGATTACAACATCCATCACTACAAGCTATTTCCGAACCCTCTGGAGTACTAGGAAGGGAAGAACTACTGATGTTATGCTCTGACGAATAACCATAATCTTGTGATGATTGTTCACTTGAAGAACTTTTCCGTTCTGAGATTGACAATTCGAAACGTTTTTTCATTTCTATCCACATATTACATCTTTTACTTGGCTTTCCAATCCAAGCATCTACTATTTCTTTAGTCATTGAATCTTTACAATCTTCTAGATTATGCCAATGATCATTTTCAATTTTTTCTGAAAGATCCTATACAATACATGATATTTAAATCTTATAACGTACGTTAAAGATTCAACGTAATAAAATAACATGATATTTAAATCTTAAAACGTACGACATTTAAAGCATGTATTGACACATTGAATTATTACCTTGTATGATTCACATGCATCAAATAATTCTTCTTTAAAAAGGTTCTTCACAGATGTATTACATTTTTTTGTTTGAGTTGTAGAAATTTTGGTTTTCAGTTCAGAACTTTTTTTAATTGTATTTTTCTGAACATTTGATTTTTTAGGAAATGCTAATTGTATTTGATTTTCTTGTCGTGACATAGACTTCGATTTTTTTATACAGTCTGGACATTTACATGTAGGTGGTCCCTTATTTTTTGGATCTAATACTTGTAACTGCAACAAATGGACAATTATCATAATATTTGCGCATAATTAAATAAATAAATACAATAATAATCTATTTACCTTATGTTGATCGATATTTTGTGTTGTGGGTTTTGAATCCCCACAAACACAAGATGTATCACTTTGTCTTTTACTTGAACACTAATAATAATTAATTTATATAGAAATATTAAATATATAAATTTAAAAAATCTGTATATAAATAGTAACATACATCACATGTATTTTCTTTTTCTTCTATCTCATATCGGCGTTCTTTCTTCTTTTTGCGTTTCAAACGTAATTTCTCTCGTCGTTGTTGTTTTGCTATTTCTTCTCTTGTTAATTCCTCATAGAGAAGTTCTAATTGAGAAACACCTTGTTTAACTTCTACAGCCATCTGTGAAAAATCACATAATCATTTACAAATAACTTAATAAATTCATTGTAACATATTACAAATTTTATCAATTATACTTGAAAATTCCTAGATAATGCATCTACAGCAACAGCAGCTAACACTTTGCATACAGTTTCCTCTTCTCTTAATCGTCTATGAATTCTATGTAAGCGGTCAGCAACACACATTGCTAAACATGTAAGTACCTCTTCCTGAGCAATTTCTAACGTTTTCGCGTGTCGTTCCCTATAATTTGAAAATCATTTTATAAACGAATTTTAAAATATAATTGTGAACAACAATTTCTTGCAATTCTATACCTTCCCATGAGTTCCGGCTGTATACGCCCCATAAGATTGCCCATAAAATATGAGTTTATAGGTATATGTACATGTCTATCACGTATGCAACGTCTGATCCCATAATATAAAGAAGCAACATAGCCTTTCTCTTTCTCTGGTTCAGGCTCTGTTGTTAACAGAGAAAATGCCAGCAGTACCTTTGTACGGCATTCACCACAAAATCTATAATTATAAATGCGATATAAAATGTTTGTAGACAATTATAAAAATTTATCAACTTACCGATGTTTACGTAAATATGTATCTAAAGTAGCTTCAAGACTATTACTTTCTATTAATGAAAGTGCTAGACGACATGTGTGATCCATACAATCCCATACTTCTTTCCATGCACTTGGAGGAGGTCTCATACGTTGAATTTCTAGTGAATGCAATACACATCTTCGTGACTTTTTATTTCTAGGTTGGCCTTCGACTAAACTGTTTAACCTAGCGCTATAGTAAATATTAATACTGTTGAATATATATACTTAAACAATATATATATATATATAATATCCATATATATTTTATTACCTGTGTCCTTGCAACATTGTACAAAGCAATTGTGGTGATTCTAGAACATCATCCTTTATTGATAACAAACCTTCAGGTGTAATCACTAATGGATCTAATGCTGGATGTCCTGATTTCATAAGATCATAGAATAATCTTTCAACACTAAATATGTATAATACTAGTTAATACAAAGATTTAACACATTCAGATTTACATACATTATATTTAAGTGTTTTATACCTCCTTCTGCAACCAACACATGGCACAGCCTGGCTTAAGACCACAAGCATATCCTTGCATGTCACTTCAAATGAAGCTTTAATTTCTTCTTTCGTAAGTATATTAAGCTTTCTAATAAATTCATCGAGTTCTTTACCACAAACTAACGGACTATCACAAATTGCTCCTAAATCATTTATATCCATCACCATCTATAAAAAAATAAACATCACATTGTGTGATTAAATTTAATTTTATTCTTTTTGAGACAAAGTCAAATACTTGTAAAGAAAATATATTCTTTTAAGAATGTATTCCAATTATATACTTAACTTACGATATATTATAAACATGTAATTTATAACATAGTAATATAAAATATGAACTTTATTTGTTTGATTTATTTAATTGTTAAAAATACGTACAAGATACTCTATTAAAATTTATTTAATATTTTCTTGTACATAAAATAAAAATGTAATATATCACATTTTTATGAATGAATCATTCAGTTTCTCATACACTTGCTTAATAACATTTAGTTGAAGTATAAAAAAAACCAATCATTCTGACATTCTTTTTCTCAGAAAGAGAAAAACAAAATTAAGGTGACCGCGTAAATACAAATGAAGATCGGAAATAACTGCAAAATCTCTGATTCTATGAAGTTCCAATGATCAGTGACTAAACCAGAACACCAATATCAAACATAATACTCCGAATAAGCATGTATTCATTGTCTTAGGTTAAGTCAGAAATATCATGGGATGCCATTACGTAAGTCCTGTTGAGCTTTCGGTTTTTAATATCCAGACACTGTAATTTACGGAAAAAAAATGATAAAAGAAGATTATACTCACCGTAAGATTCTCATCGACAATGAATGGCATTTGTCTTCGCGTCAAATTGACCGGGTCATCGTCCCGCCAAACATTCACCAGCTTTGCCATCACTGTTGAACTCCTCTATTAACAACAATTATGAATGTGACAATGTTCAATCTTAAAATCTGGACATATCGCCATTAATAATTTTAATCCACTGCTATACCAGAAAAATAAGTAGACAGTATCATACGTCTGCCATTTGCAACGAGTGGTTTCTCACTTCCGCCCTGCGTGCATTGTCCCGCTTCCCTCTCTGTGCGTCATCTTATTCTTATTCTAAAGAGATCATATTCTAAAGATTAAAGATTATAACTGGTCACTCAAGGACATTTCCCACCGGTACAATTAAACAATCGTAATCTTCATTCTTAACGTTTTCCACACATACAACTCTTCAACTCTTGAGGTAGATTCGTATAAATGATGTCTTTTAAGTTTATCTGTCATTTTAACATAATTTTCGTCTTGTCTTCTGCAATAGTCGAATATAATCTTCGTATATTTGTGTTACAATAGAACTTATTTAGATAGCTTTGGGCAGTTAGAGTATATAATTTTTAATTTAATGCAATTTTGTTTCTATTTTTCTACTAATACAGTTTATTAATTAAAAATTTCAATACGATTAACAATATCTTCGTAAAATAATTTAAAATATGTATTTATAATGAATATGCGCGTATAAATAAATACGCAATTTGTATATACATACATTCATAAAATAAAGCATAATAGTAAATTGTTGTTAAAATAAAAACTGCTTAATACATCAAAGAAAAATTTATATAGCCCGCCGACTTGTTTAAGCACGTCAATCACTGACGTGTCATAAGGTAGTACATATATATCTATATACTACTTGTATTTAATATTTAACAAGAAGTTATTCCAAACACATATTCACATGTATATGTATTTCCATATAGTGCATCTATTTGTTTTTCTTCCTCTAAAAAAAATTATATAAAGAATGACAATAGACATATGGATTCAATAATTAAAAACTTTCAATAATCATTCCTTGAAATGCATTTCAATATTTCGTTAGGTCAATTTTTCATTTTCCTCATTATTAAATTTTTTATTTACAGCGAGCATAACATCTTCCCAATAGTTTATTAATATTTACAGAATTATGTTTACTAAGTATGTTTGGTTATTACCATTGTTTGCATCTGTTTTATTGTATTCAAATGATTATTTGAATGATGTTACATTTAATTTTCTGAACAAGTGGTTAAATGCTATCAAAAATGTTTACTCTGATCTTAGTAGAAAATTAAATATAGAGTCAAACAAGAATGCAAATCAGAAAGTATTTACATCAACTGAACTTGAGAAATACACAAATTTGAAAGATGGTTTGTACATTTCAATATTAGGTCAAGTTTTTGATGTCACAAAAGGTGCAAAATATTATGGTCCTGGTGCAACTTATCATGCATTCACTGGTATGGTGTATTATGAGATTACATGCATTATTGTATAGTATATATCTACACACACATACACACATATACATATGCATTTATATATTTATAGGTCGTGATGCATCTTTAGCATTTATTACTGGAGAATTTAATGATGACAGCTTAACAGATGACATTTCCTCATTATCTATACATCAAATTAAAGCATTAAATGATTGGGTCCAATTTTATAATAAAAATTATATTTATAAAGGTACTTGGAAGCTAAATATGTATTTATAGATTATTTCACTACTTTATTTTTTTAAATAGGAAAATTAAATGGTAGATATTATAATGAAGATGGTTCTCCAACTAAGGAATCTTACAATGTACAAAAAATATTAATAAATGCAAAAGAAAAGCAATTTGAAGAAATGCATAAAAAAAGAATGTTTCCTCCATGTAATATAGAGTGGAAACCAGATTCTGGAACTGTGGTATGGTGTACTAAAAAAAGGTAAGCACAACATGTAAAAATGTTGATTAAATATTGATTAAAAACAGTATTTCTTTCTCTAGTGGAGGAATAGAAAGAGATTGGGTTGGTGTACCAAGAATGTTATTTGAATCTCCAAATTCTAAAGAATATAGATGTGCTTGTGTAAAACTTAATAGTAAAGAATGTGAAGAAATCAAAGGCATGATAAGAGAATTTCCCCAATGTCCAAAAACTTCAACAAAATGTGCTGTGAAAACGGAAAATTAATGAAACACAAAGACGTATTATAGTTGATAAATATATAATTTCAATACTGACATTTACAATTCTATGTAAATTTCATTATTTCTTACATCTATGAAAGTATTTTTTCTAATTGAAACTAAGTAATAATTTTTATATATATTTTGATATACCATATTGAAATGTAATTATAAATGATTTTTAATACAAAATATAATATATTTATCAGGAAGAATATAATAGTTAGTATTTTTATCATTTAAAGATAATTTTAAATTAACATTTATATCATTTTTTTATATGTTCAGTCTTTTAATATATATTATTTTAAAAATTCATGAAATTTTTTATTGCTGTTCAATATGTATTTCATTTTTTTATATATATTGATGAATACATAAAAAATAAATATTGAATAAAAATACAAAGATATTGTGTAATACATAAAGATGTTATAATATAAATGCACTAAATAATCATAATTTAATATAACGAAAACTTTGAAATTAATATAAGTTCACAAACTATGTCATTTCATGACAAAATTACATGTAATCTTTATTTATTATTTCAATGCAAAAGTTTTTTTTAAATAAATACACGATTTTGTTAATAGCTTTTATGAAATAGTATTCTTCATATCTTCTTGAAAATCTTTTTGTTGTACCTTAATTCCTTGTTATCACAAGTACTTTTTTTTATACTTGTTCATATCTTAATACTCATATAAAAAATTGAAAAAATGTTACAAATAAACCATAAAGATGCATTAAGAATATAATTTCATTGCATCCTATTATAATTGTTAAAAAAATTTCTTATACCACTTAATATTTTGACATCTTTCACTTTCTCTAATTTTCAATCTTTGTAGGTGATTCTGCTTTAATACCATTTAACTTATCTAACAACATTTGCATTGATGCACATTTTCGTTTAAAACTGATCTTTGATCCAAATACCTTTTTAATTTTTGCTCTTCTTTTCTTTAATTTACTATCGGTAGGTTCTTCTTGAAATTGTATCATACGTTTGTATCTCTTCACGCTCATATATGTAATACATTCACTTGGATCATCTTTTTCCTCATAAATTGTTTCCAGATTATTTAATTTCCTTTTTAAATTTTTGTTTAAATAATATTCCTTACGATCAGTTTCTTCTGTGTGTGCTTTTTTTTTACTGTTATCTAGCGTTTCTGAACATGTTCTTTTGCTTGGTCTTAAACTGCATCTGATATATATAAGTAAATAAATATATAAATATATAAATTTAATATAATTCAAGATAAATATATGCACAATAAAACCATTTGTTTATGTATTGATTAAAATTATGATATCATTATAAATATTATTGTACCTTCTATTAAGATTCTCATTAGATTCATTTTTAGGAATTCTTCTTCTTAATATCCTTTTTTCTGAAGATGGTAAATTTGTATTCATTGTAAGCATTTCTAGGCTTGCTGTTACAGCAGGTAAATTATTATCAATTAAATCATGTGCTTTTTTACTGAAAAATTTAATTTACATTTATAATAATTCATTTTTGTGTAAACTATGTTAAATTGTTTGTGTTCAAATTAATATTATAAGAAACTTATAATATTAATTTGAAGCAATCAGTTTTTAAATACATAAACATTAAATTACTAAATTGTTAAAAAATAAGTATGAATATATTTGCATATATAAATCGTAATTTGAAGAATGTTGTTTCTTTAGAAACAATTATACAAACTTACGTTTCAAATTGTATATTGTCCATTTGTAAGATTTAAATATGTATTCACTTATTTATAAATTACTTAAAAATAAATCAATCATATACAATTATAATTGACACTTTTTAAAAAAATCATTCGAAAGAAATTATAACAAGCATTTTAGTATTATGATATATTTAGCATATTCGCACATGCTCTAATTCTTTAAAAATATAATATCCTCCAAAGAAAGTTGTTAAGATACAATCTTTTAGGCAGAGCATTAACTATGTTTTCAGAATTTGAAATCGTAGCAGAAACTAACTATGCATTATATAAAGATATTATGTTCCTTTGTTCTATGGTATAGAAAAAAATTGAAAGTAACCTCTTTCTAATAAAAACTGTCACAACCAACAAGTTTTTGATACCTCACAATAATTGTTCTTTTCAACTATAATACTGCGATCTTGTCTTACACCATTGAGTATTGAACTTTAGCTCTAAATAGCAACAGCGCTCTCTTAAGTAAAGCTTGGAATACTTACTAACCAATGACAGAAAGTCAACTATCGCGTCTTTATACGTTTCTATAGCACTCATGGAGGAAAATGTCAAAAATATTTATGTACGAAATTAAATTTTACGAAATATATAAATAAATATATATTATTAAAAAAAAAGTAGTGGAATTACCTAAATGTGGAAATATGAAGAAAGAAAGAACGGCCGATAATAGCCGACCGTATAAATTATAAGTATCCAAGAATTTTGTGATGTAAACAAAAGCTATTAATTATAGTTAACGTAAATAAACAAAGTTTTATGTAATTCTCCTAATTTATCTCAAGAACTCGTTATAGAAAATATTGACTATAAAAAACTTCATTATTGTTTAATTTCAATTTTATATCATTATATTAAGGTTATATTTACAAAAATTCATAGCCAGAATTTGTACAATTTTATAGCCAGAATTTTGACACTAAGCTGTAACTTCTTTCTAGTAATAAGCAAATTTGTTTAATTTTTTTATATTATTTTGTTTATTTTTATTTTATCAACTATTATTTAACATTTCTTTTTATTACACGGCTCATCAAATATTGAGCCTTACAGGTATAAGCTTCCAAAGGAAGAGCATTATTGTAAGTATAACTATTACAGCTAATTAAAATTGTTTTCATTTTAACTCATTTCAAATATTTATTTCACACAGGGATTTGTAGAATTAACAATAGTTCCACTTAGAGATACATTAAGACTTGTGAAACTAAATGCAAAACAATGTAGAATATACAGAGTATGTTTAAATGATACTTATGAAGCACCATTTCAATATTTTGATCCATTTTTAGATATCTGTCAGGGAGATGGCAAACAGTCAGTACTTGAAATTAATTATACAATTTTTATATAATGGAAAATTGTTATAGCACTATAATACTTTTTTAGACGATCATTGGAGTTTTTTTCAAACATGCATTTAGCAGCTGCACAAAGAGTTGATGCAGATAACAATGCAGGAGAATTAGTTGTACAAATTCCACCAGATGCTGCACATTTAGTTGCAGAAGGTAGAAGTTTAAGAATTAGCATTGAATTTTCTTTGGAACAACCTCAGGGTGGAGTGCATTTTGTTGTACCAAATTGTGAAGGGACACTAGCAGAGGTATAGTAAATTTGTTACATACAAAAATTAATTCTAATTTTGTCAATGTACACTTAAAAATTTTCTTATAGAGAGGTGCACATATGTATACATATAGTTATGAAAATTCTTCAAGATTATGGTTTCCATGCGTTGATAGTTTTGCAGAACCATGTACTTGGAAGTTAGAATTTACTGTTGATGATTCTATGACAGCTGTATCTTGTGGTGATCTCTTAGAAGTTGTATATACTCCAGATATGCGCAGAAAAACTTTTCATTATGTTCTTAATACACCAGCATGTGCACCAAACATTGCACTTGCAGTTGGGTAAGTTATTTTAATTTTATGTGTAATAAATATAGTGGTAAGTTTGATATTTTTAATTAAACTTTCATTTTTTCAGACCATTTGAAATATTTGTGGACCCATATATGCATGAGGTAACACATTTTTGTTTGCCACAGCTACTACCATCACTAAAAGTTTCTGCAAAATATATGCACGAAGCATTTGAATTTTATGAAGAAACATTGTCAAATAGATATCCTTATTCTTGCTATAAACAAGTTTTTGTAGATGAGTTAGATGAAGATATAAATGCATATGCTACTATAAGTATTCTAAAGTAAGAAATTGAAATAATTAATTTTAATATTAAATATTTCCATAATGACTGTAAATCAAATATTTATTTATAGTACAAATTTATTACATTCAACTGCCATCATTGATCAAGTTTATATTACGAAAAAAGCTATGGCACAAGCTGTTGCAGAACAATTTTTTGGTTGTTTTATATCTATGCAAAATTGGTCTGATACATGGTTACCTAAAGGTATTTCAACATATTTAACTGGTTTATATGCAAAGAAATGTTTTGGAAATAACGAATATAGAGAGTGGATACAATCGGTAAATCGATTTTTCTTGCTGTTATCTATTAAAATAATTTTGTAAAAATTTAACATTATTAATATTTTTAGGAGCTTCAAGAAGTTGTAAAATATGAAGAACAGTTTGGTGGTATAATATTAGATCCTTCTCAACCACCAGCTCCATTACCTATCGCAGCTAATACACCAGCACCTACACCCAGAGCCCCAGACCCCGGATTCTACTTTCCAATAAGAAATTTACACACAATGTCTCCAAAATATATTGAAGTACTTCGTAAAAAAGCACATTTAGTCATTAGAATGCTAGAACATCGGATTGGCCAGGAATTACTTCTACAAGTATATGCATATATCTACAAATACTATATTATTAACTATATTATTAACTTAGTTAACGTTCTAATAATAAATAAAAATTATTATTTTATTATTTTTCAGGTTTTCAACAAACAGTTATCTCTTGCTGCTAATGCTGCACAACAAAAAATTGATTCTGGACTTTGGTCTCATATGTTAATTAGTACAAATGTATTTACAAAAGCAATTTTTACTGTAACGGGTAAAGACATGGCAGTTTTTATAGATCAGTGGGTTAGGACTGGTGGTCATGCAAAATTTAGCTTAAGTTTTGTTTTTAATAGAAAAAGGTACTTATATTTTGATTTGAATTTAGCTCAAGTTTGTATAAATTTTAGTTATTTATCAACCTACGTTTTATATAGGAATACTGTAGAATTAGAAATTCGGCAAGATACTACAAATCAAAGAGGAATTCGAAAATATGTTGGTCCACTCTTAGTTAATATTCAAGAATTAGATGGTACTTTTAAACATACTTTACAAATCGAAGGTACTGTAGCAAAAGCAGATATAACATGTCACAGTAAAAGTCGTAGAAATAAAAAAAAGAAAATCCCATTATGTACTGGAGAAGAAGTAGATATGGATCTTTCTGCTATGGAGTAAGTATTATTTTAATACACAATTCAAACTCCAGTGTTATTAAAATTATTTTTTTATAAAAATATATATAAAATATATATTTGTGAAAACTTTTATTTCATGCAGTGACTCTCCTGTATTATGGATAAGATTAGATCCTGAAATGACACTTTTGCGTGCAGTTCAAATTGAACAACCTGATTATCAGTGGCAATATCAATTAAGACACGAAAGAGATGTTACTGCGCAATTAGAAGCTATTGAAGCTTTACAAAATCATGCAACACCTGCTACACGATTAGCATTAACTGACACTATAGAAAATGAACATTGTTATTACAAAGTTAGATTACGAGCTGCGCATTGTTTAACTAAGGTTATCTATATTTTAAATATTCGTGTTTTAAAATTATTTATAAGTCTCGTTCACTTACATTACAATCATTATTGTAGGTAGCTAATGCAATGGTTGCAACATGGGCAGGTCCACCAGCAATGTTAGCCATATTTCGAAAATTATTTGGTTCGGCTTCGTGCAGGCGAATAATCAAACAGAACAATTTCTCAAATTTCCAACATTATTTTTTGCAAAAGGTTTGATTGATATTTTCTGTGATAAATTATTTTACATTGTGTATTTTTACAAATTTTATTTTATGATTTTAGACTATACCTGTAGCGATGGCTGGTTTACGTAATGCTCATGGTATATGTCCGCCAGAAGTCCTAGCTTTCTTGATGGATTTATTTAAATATAATGATAATAGTAAAAATAGATATTCGGATAATTATTATCGAGCTGCATTAATTGAAGCGCTTGGAGCTACTGTTACACCTGTAATTAGCGTGCAACAAGGGTACAATAAACAATTAAGGGTATAATAAATTACATTTATCATATATATATGTGATTATATATTAATGTTTTTTTTTAGGACAGCTATTACCGCTGAATCTCTGTCGGTTGATACTAGAGCTATATTGGAGGAAGTCACAAGAAATTTAAATTTGGAAAAATTGTTGCCTTGTTATAAGTATACAGTTAGTGTTGCTTGTCTTAAAGTCATACGAATTTTACAAAAATTTGGCCATCTTCCCAGCAATCCTCATCTTTTCAGAGCATATGCTGCATATGGACAATTCATAGGTATAGAAAATGTTTTGATATTTTGATATGTTTTATACATATGCATTATATATATATATATATTAATAAAATGCTGACATTCATGTATTCTTATCATGGCTGCTTTAGATGTTAGAATTGCAGCATTAGAGGCATTAGTAGACTTTACTAGAGTAGACGGTAAATGGGAAGATCTAGAATTTTTGTTGGATATGATAGAAATGGATCCTCATCCTGGAGTGCGACACAGATTAGTAAGACTTATGGTTGAAAATCCACCATTTGAAAGAGCACATAAACATCGTTTAGATCGTCCTGAATTGGTCGACCGTATATGGAATTTAATTAAGTATGTTGGATTTTAATTGCTATTTATTTCAATTTTCTTTCTTTAATGCATTTAATACAAACTTATTCTTACAGTGGTATGCTCTCTCACGATCCTAAAATTCGATGTGATCTAGTTGATTTATATTATACCTCATATGGATCAAAACGACCACTTTGCCTTCCCATTCCTGAACTTGCTGCTATTACTAAACCAAAAAAAGCAGGACCTCCAAGCCCTGAACAAGATGTAAGATCTTGTTTCAAGCAATTACATAAAAAAAATAAAACAAATTACTGATTTCCATTTTTTGCTTTTAGATAAAACCAAATGTATCACATATAAAACATGAATCATCGATAGTAGAAATCGAGAATACAAGTGGAGCAAATAAAAAGAAACCTTCTCCAAATAGAGACATTCCAGGTCCTTCTAATTTAGTAGATTATACTCCGGAAATAAAGCGACAGAAACAGGTAATTAACGTAGGATATGTCAGAAAAAAGCAAAATTAAGGTCTGTTTTGAAATTGCAATCATAAAATTATATTTATTTGTTCGTATTTGTATTTTAAAAAGGATGATCGTACACCTTCCGTAACTAATGATGGGAAAGTAAAATCAGAGTATTATAGTGACAATTCTGCATCATTACCTGGCATTATGGGAACACCAGGGCCAGTAGGTTTCGAACCGGGAATGTTTAAAAAAGAAGGAGAAGAATATAAACAAAAAAGTGACTCTGTCAATAAGGTAAATCATATTACAATCTTTCTCTGTCAATATTCTTATTTCGTACATATATATATTCTGTATGCATTTATTATAGATATTATTTTTTATATCATTTATTTTGCAGAATAAGAAAAAGAAGAAGGATAAAAAGAAACATAAGCACAAACATAAACATAAACATGATCATAAACACGGTAAAGATAAAGACAAAAAGGACAAAGACAAAGTTAAGGAGAAAGAGAAAGATAAAGAAAAAGATAAGACAAAAGATTCCTCAAATTTAAAGGTCAAAGAAGAAACTTTAAGCTCAGCAAGTTCTAGTCTTAGTCCAGATGCGACAACTGTTACTAACGAATTTATTTTTCCATAGTAAAATTAACGTATTGTAATCTTTTAAAGCTCTATATTATTATTTTTATATAATTTAGAAACACATTTTAATACATCATGAATCAGAACGTTAAACATATTGTAAATACATTTTTAAATATGTTATACAAAAGATATTTTCATTTATTTTGTAAATAAAATAACTAAAATTAAAATTATTCTCCTCCTATATGTTTTACTATAAATAAATTAACAACTATCCTTTTATGTAAAAAAAATGATTAAAAGAATAATAGTAACAAATACAAGAGTATAAGTATTGAAACTAAAAACTGAATAAATATAAAGTCTAAATAAGTTCGTAAACTTACTAAAAAATATATTTTATATTGTTTAAAATTAAACAACATTTTAAATGGAAATATTTAATAAAACAGTAATTTAGGTAACAAAAGAATATTTTTTAACGTTACATCGACACTAGAGACGCGCTGATATTTAAATATTTCTTGCGCATTAACTAGGATGGCGTCCGTGGTGTTGCGGCAATTTCGAAGGGAATAGTGAGTTTTGAAAATTTTGACAACGACCTCGAGAATGGCAGATAATCAACAAAGTAGATTTGAAAAGTCTCTCGGTCTGTTAACGACACGTTTTGTTACTTTATTACAGAAAGCAAAGGACGGTGTTCTTGATTTAAAAGTAGTAAGTGCTTTCATAAATTCTTAGATATAAAAAGTTAACCTACTTGCTAGGTTAAGTTGTCGCGGGCGTACACGCCATTTCCAGCTTGCGGGAATTTTGAAATAAGTTTCACTGAAGTTAATAATTCATATTCATTTAGAATATGTTTCTAACGTTGATTATTTCTATATCACAAATTACTTTCATTTCACATTCCATAAACAACATGTTGCGAGTTTTAATATCTCAACGTGCTGTTCTACATAACCTAAAAGACAGAACACAAATCGCAATTATATTTGATAATGTATGATAGTAATTTTATAATATTCTAGGCAGCTGATATCCTAGAAGTTCGACAAAAAAGGCGAATTTATGATATAACTAATGTTCTTGAAGGTATTGGACTCATTGAAAAAAAAAGCAAAAATAGTATCCAATGGAAGTATGTTTTACTTATGTTCATCATTTGTGTATTCTTTAACATATCACAACTACATTTTTGTACAGTTCATTGTAATAATAAATAATTTAAATATATCATCAGAGGAGCAGGTCCAGGTTGTAATACTCAAGAAGTTGGTGAAAAATTAACTGATTTAAAAGATGAAATAAGAAAATTAGAAGATCATGAACAGTTATTAGATATGCATACTCAATGGATTCAACAAAGTATAAAAAATATAGAAAATGATTTAATTAATAAGAAATACGCATATATTACTTATGAGGATGTTAAAGAAAATTTTCCTGACGATTTTGTATTAGGAATTCAAGCTCCACCTGATACAGAATTAAATGTACCAAAATATATAACGCAGGTACTAACTTACTATCAAAGAAACTTATATTTCTGGTTAATTTTAAATTAATATGATTATATTTTATTGCATATTATTAATGTTAGACATCAGAGGATGATGACAAGTTGAATTATGAAATGTTTCTAAAAAGTAATTCTGGAGAAATTAAGGTATATATGATTCAACCAGAACTAGCTAAAACATATGATAATAAAATATTAGAAATGAGACTACAAGAGGAAATAAAAGGTACAAAAAGAGTAAAAGAAGAAGAAGAGAAAAAGGAGGAAACTAATGTTAAACCAAAGAGAAGAGTTGGAAGGTAAGAATAATTCTATAAATATAAAAAAATTTGCTCTATTCGCATCAAAAATAGTAAGATATTATTTTTGATCTGCAAAGAGCACAGAGTAAAATGATCTTTATAGGGGTGAATAGATATCAAGAAAAAATCTATTCTATTGGTATGGATCTTACATTTGCAATATATTTCAATATTTTAACATTGAAATAAATTAGTTCACAATTATATTTTAACTACAAATTTTAATAATTTTTAATTTTAGACCTCCAAAAGGAATCAGTAAACCTGATCCTGTTATATCTGATGAGGATGAAGAAGATGATGCAGACTTGATAGAAGCAAAGATAGTGCTTCGAGATGTTAGCACATCAGGTAAATAATACTCATTCTTAAAACATGAATATAGTAAATAATATTTAATCGAATTAATTGTTATAATTTTAGATATTGCACAAAAGGACTTGGAATTATTTGATCAAATTTATTCTGACAGTAAGTAAAAAGTTAAATTGAATAAGCTATAACAAATATTGATATAATTTCTTAAACTTTTATTTTCAGTTTATGGACCATTAGTAAGATTAAGTCCTCCACCCAGTGAAAAAGATTATCACTTCAATCTTAGTGAAAATGAAGGAATTTGTGACTTATTTGATATTGCAGCAAAATGAGTAAATGAGTTATGTAGTTCAAATGATTGAATGATTCAGACTGTGCCAATAATGTGCAAAATTGCAGAAAAATTTATTGACAATTTCTGAAGGCTGTTCTATGTATATAATTTTAATGAATGGATATGGATAATGATCATTGAATACATGCAGTATTTTTTTATTAGTAGAAATAAAAAAATTAATACAAGTTATAGAAAAAAAATGTTTATATAAATTTTGTTGCATCTTTATTTAAGTAATAAGAATTCTAAATTTTGACGGATTCTTTATAGTCTACGACTATGATTATGATTTATTTCTATAAATTTGTTTATAAACTTAAACCTTATATGCGGAAAAAACAAAACTGTTTTTATTTATAGTGGTTGCATATAAGGAAAGTATTAGAGAAATATTTTTACGAATGACATGTTGTGTCCAAATTAGCATTGTTTTTGCAAACTTTGTATCTATTTTATTAAGTTACTCTTTTTATGTACTTGGTTAATAATGATTTTTTGAGACAGTATAAAATGTACATTCTGTACAATTGTCAAAACATATAAGAATGTATATAAGACTATCATCATTTATTGTAAATGAGTACAATGCGTGCTCTTTTTATAATATACTTTCCATGTTTTATATTGTATGTTTGTTACTGCATTCAATGACACTAATTAAGTTTGTGAATATTATGGTTATTTAAAAAAAATAAATTTAAATGAAAACAAGATACAATTAAAGAGGCCAAAACCCATAATTTACATAATAATAAGTCACGTTACAACATTGTTAAATACGTGCCACTGATTCTAGAGAAACAGTTTCATCTATTCAAACCTCCTCGCACTCTTTTTGATCCAATCGATTAAACTTTACTAATTGAATCTACATCTATTCTTCACTTTAAATTTTGCTGACGTCAGATATTTCAATGTTGCTTTGTTGTACGACATCATGTATTCGCACGCAATTAAAAGACGATATGTAGCTGCTTGTACGATATATTAAACTATTGGAAAACTGTACTTGAAAGACACGAAATTACCAAGGACAGATAAGAATGGATCGACCAGTTTCGTCATCGTTGGTACTTTTGCGCGTGTCGAATATAAGTCTCGTCTCACGATTGCCAGTATGCGCGTGTTTCCCTAGTAGTGAATCATTTCCAGATGTGTCGGCCTTACAGGAGTGTTGTTTCATACAAATCCGCGGTACAGCGAGTTTTCTCGCCTGACATTCAAACAAACCGCGGTAATATTATCAATTCCTCGACACTTTATCAAAAAAAGGTAGGCACGAAAAAATATACATGAATAAGAAGATAATTTGAAAATTATTTAAAAATTTTATAATCGAAATCTGATTGACATCATCATATTTGATAGCTTATTAGAATGTTGAAAATGAATTAAGTAATAGATGACAGTTCAAGTGACATAACTTTCTAAAAAACTTTTCTTTTAATTGTATGTATACGTACGTAGATACGTATATTAAAAAAACATTTCCGTCTCTAAAACATTGCACGCACTCTTTTGTTTGGCGCGTAGCATCATTCATTCTGAATTGATTTGTCACATGTCGTGAACAAAAAAATATATAAAATTTATCAAATTCGATACTCTTCACGGAACTAATAAATTGCACAATTCTATATTATATATATGCTAATACAGATATGTATTCTAGATAATAATAGTATAATCTAATTGTTTAGCTTTGCAGTTTCGTTTAGTTTTGCTTATGCGTCGTTTTATCGATTACACAGTTGTTTACAATATAGATTATTTACATCATATTTTTATGTTTAACATTAACAATAAAAATATTTTGTATTTTAGTGACTACCAAATATGCGTCTTATTTTAATAAAAATTCGCGAGGTATCGCAAAAATACCCGATTGTAAGAGGAATGGCTTCTTACACTGTCATTTGGCCGACAGGATGTTTAATACAACAAAAAATAATAGGACATGACGAATTAAATTATATGCAAGCATTAAGATTTAGTTTATATGGTGGGTTTTTTGTAGCTCCAACACTATATTGTTGGATAAGATGTTCTTCATATTTTTGGCCAAAGTCAGACCTGAAGTCTGCAATTACCAAAGTATATTAAAATTAATTAAAACAATTAGCATTTCACAAGATATAATCTTTTAATGGTTAATAATATTTATTTTTTAGGCTTTAGTAGAACAAGTCACATATAGTCCTATTGCAATGTGTTGTTTCTTTTTTGGTATGAACTTACTTGAAATGAAACCAGTGGTTGAATGTATTGAAGAAGTTAAACATAAATTCTGGCCTACATACAAAGTAAAATATATATGTAATTAGTATTAAATATATTCATTCTATATAACCAAAAAATTAAAATAAAATTTTTATTTTTCAGATTGGTGTTTGTGTATGGCCTGTTTTACAAACAATCAACTTTTTTTTTGTCCCAGAACATAATCGTGTAATTTATGTAAGTTGTTGTAGTTTAATTTGGACATCTTTTCTTGCATATATGAAATCTTTGGAAACAAAGAAATTACAAAAAGATTTAAAAAGTGACAATAATTTAAAGTACAAAGGTCAAAATATTACTGATCAAAAAGAAGATAAAAGTAAAAGGGTACGATAAAGATTTAGATGAAAATTATTTAGTTCAATTGATTAATTTATATATATATATATATATATATATATACATATATGTATATGTATAAATGTATGTGTTCAATAAATTATACTGTACAATAAGGTCAATTGCAATGCCTGTTGTCTACAGTACAAAATAAATTAAAAAATTATATGTATAAATGTAGATTATATGTTTGAACAATTAAAAATTTATGACAGTTAAAAATCATGAAAGTATGTATAATATGATATTGTTATTAAATTTTCGAGTGATAATTATTGTGATAACAGTGACACTGTTGACGACTTATATTTATTGTTACTAAATGATAAAAATAAATGATTGTTAAACAAATTATTATCTTTTTATGAAAATAAAAATTTCGTATTTTAATTTTAAATTGCATATTTCACTTTCTAAGTTCAACATATGTTCTCGATATTCTCTTTCGTTTTTCTATCGATTGTACATAGTAAATTCAATATGGCTGCGTTGAAGATTAGAAGTTCAAATCATCATAAGTTGTCAAATGCAAGTCAGTACACTTAACAGATGTTATTAATAAGAAACATGTGATTTTCTGTGTATATTTTTAAAAATATGCAATAATAATCGTGAAAAGTAGCCTGACTAGACTACATAAATATAAATATAATAAAACGATATGAGGTTATGATACAAATTTAATATATGTATAGTAACTTGAAATTTCGACAACTTATTTTTTTAAAATACTGAACTTCTAGTGCTGAGATATGGCTCGTTCCTCGATATCAGCACAATGTGATTTAATTGCGTCATATATGGATGGAGTTCACGTTAAAATTGCAGAGGCCTATAAACCTCCACGAAAGATATGTTTACCAGCTGCATACAACAATAAGCTACCGGACGTGTCGAAATTAACTTATGATTTCAATTTGGAACGATCAGTACTTGAGAAGGTTGAGTATTATTTTACATCAGTTCATGATATACATTTATTTGAAAATGATTTGCATTTTATGATGCATGTAAGATTCTCTTTTAACATACATGATTATTAATGCAATTACGACTTGAATATAAATTTGTGTATTACGTAAAAAAAAAAAAATGAACTATAATTTGCAATAATTTGATTTATAGATGACAGAATGGCGTAATGTTAGACAAGCGAATAGCAAAGCACGGCATGCACGATTAGATGAGAAAAGAAAGAAACAAAAAACTGAATTTTCACCTCCACCACCACCTCCATTGCCTGATATCGCAAAGCCTATAAATGCACCTGTGCCTGAAACAACAATTCTTACTCCACAGCCTTTGTCTCCACCTGCCAATGATTTTCAAGATCACATAAAAGCCAATGGTCTTAATTTTGCTGATTTTGATAATGATACAAGTAGCCCATTTGATAACATGGAATTAAAAACAATTAATGAAATGGAAGAACTTGCTCAGGTTAATAAAATATTTTATTATTATTATTATTATTAATTGATTTGTAACAAATAGTAAATTTAATACATATTATTTTATATAGGTACTACAGCCTACGTCTCAGTGGGTACCATCAGCAAAATTAGAAAGTTTATTAAATGACTTGAGTGTCAACGATAAGTCAGAAACTCATATAAAAGAAGAAAATGATAATGTCAAAAATGAAACTATTGATCAAGAGGAAGTTAATGAACAAGAGACTATCAAACATCGTAGTGTATCTGCAATTGTACAAGAGCTTCAAAGAGATTTAGAAAGACCACTTATGGAGGTAATATTTTTTTATAAAAAATAGTATATCTACGGATGATTCCAATTTTTGAATTACTTATCAATAATATGTACAACAGAATTGGAAACCTTGGCCAAATTTAGAAAGTCCTGACACAAGCACTCATGAAACACTAAAGCAAGAAGAATCAATGGTAACAAATCAAGTTGCTCTTATGAATTTACTATTAGATTTAACAGAGGAAGATAAAAAATTAGCTCGACACTTGAACGATATGGGATTTCCTTTATCGAGAGCTGCTCGTGCTATACGCGAATTAGGTGGTCAGGATAATAAAAAAATTGTAGAATATTTATTAGCTGTACAAGCTTTAGAAGAAATGGGAATTTCTGGAGAGGAAGCTGAAAAAGCTCTTGCTCTTACAGAATACAATCAAGAAAAAGCCAAAGTTTATTATAAAAATCTATGTATCTTACGAAATTTAGGTTTTTCTGAAGAAAAGGCATCTGCTGCACTTCTAAAGTGTAATATCGACCGCGATAGAGCTTTAGATTTTCTAATAGCATAATAGAATTTTGTAAAAAGTAATTACTAAAATGGTCTAAACAAATTTTTTACTGCACAAAAAGTAAGATTTTAATGTATAAAATAATTCAAAATTGAAGATTTAAAAAGACACATTATTTTAAAAATAATCGTGTAGTGAATAAAATAACTAATTTTTTCGTATGATGGAAGTTCAAAGTACTAGCCATTATAAAATAAAAATATATGTGAATGTTTTGATATTAATTCATATTAAGCGCTGCTAAGGAATATTGAAAAATTGATACAAAGCTGATTTCAAACATTAAACTCTTATTTTTTTTTATGTGTAATCTATTTACAGAACTTAATAAAATATCATTAATTTATACAATGCCAAGAATGCCTGATGATCATATTGGAATGTTTAGAAAATTCAGCTGCACATCTGAAAAATTAAATCTGATATACATGGATCTATGAATAACATTTCCCTTACCTTTTACAACAACACAATGCAACTGTTGTTATAGACTCTGTATAGTGACTAATGCCTACAATTATCCAAGCTTCTGTAAAAATTGGTTGTTGGCATTGAAAGTTCACACAAATACTAATTGGGCCATTCATTAGCAAGTTACATGAAACGTTAAAATCAAGTTTCTGGTAATTTCTTATTGTGATTGGTTCATATTGAACATTTATACTTATAGGTGATACAGAAATATTAAGTGTATGTTTATACCTAAAATTCACGCAATAATACTTGAAGTAACAAATAATACAAGAAGTAACATAAGTAAGCAATTACCTTTCAGTATAAACCTTTCTCAAAGCTAACTCCCATAAAGAAATAACTTTATTTTCATGTATATTATGAACTTTCAAAAGCTGGCGTGGTAAATCAATTGTGAAATCAGTATCCTTTTCATGCAATGCATTTATTTTTATTTTTAATTTTATATTTGTACGTAATGTATTGTTTTCACAATGAGTTGTAAAACATCTGTGATTGTATATATGTATATATTTATAGATTCAGTAATAAATGCAAATAAATTTGTTTCTGAGGACTTTAACATACTTTAAGATTACATTTGTTACTAAATTATTTTTAAATTATGAATATCATATACTGTAATGTACATACCCATAGCCTAAAACATTTCTTTGACTTTGGACAAATGAATCTTGAATTTGAACTGTTAACTGATGAACAAGTGGATAAGATAAATAATTCAAATATACATTTGCATCAAATCTAATACAAGGAGACGACACAAATCCATTTAATGGTAAATACCTCAGCCTATATAAAAATTATTCTGCATAAAGTAAAAGCATTTAAAATGTTAACAAAAATCTATTGACTATAATTCGATTCACTGAATGATTATTCAATATAACAACCTGTTGGAGCACACTGAAATTATTGACAGTTGTGGAGATAAAGTCAATCTATTTGGTAATTCTTTTAAACAATTATTATCAGCAGTTAGTTCTTTCAATTTAGGCAAGGAACCAATCCATTCTGGTAGTGCAACAAATTTATTTCCAGAAATAGATAAGATTTCTAAATTATGCATTTTATTCATTTCTATAAAAATTATATATACATTCAAGTTAGATAAAGTTATAAATTTGAAATTACTTGTAGCATCTAGGAACTTACCGAATGGTAACTTGCTTATAGAATTATCATTTACTAACAAGGATTTTAGACTAATTAAGTTTCCTATGTAAGGAGGTATTTGCTCTAGCTTGTTAGCACTCAAATCAAGAACTGTCAGCTGATTCATTTGACAAAGTTCTAGAGGCACTTCTTTAATTAAGTTCCCATAGATATATAAATTAGTAACATTAAACAGTTCTATAATCCATGGAGGTAAGGTAGTGAGTTTATTCCATTTCAAATATATCTCTTGAATGTGGCCCCCATAAATCCTTATCGCTTCAGGAAATTCCACAAGACCTCGACAATTCCAATGTAATATTACCTTGTTTTTGATCTCTTTCACCATTTCTGTAGAATCTGAGTCCATTTTTAAATAAATTTAATCAAGATTTGATGTTTCATATATAAAATTGAAGAAGTAGATTCTGAATTTTTGAGGTTGGCAACCAACCTTCAAGGTATGCTCAAAATAACTTTGGCCTGCTTGAAAGATTTATATTAATAACCCATTATATAGCAACATTATTTTATACTATATTTTATAACTGGCTTGAATTTACAATCGCATATATTTACTATATATAAATTCTCTTTAATGAACATAAAAAAAAAATTAACATACAATCTATTAAAAACATTTTAAACTGCAATTATTTTGTTATTAATATTCAAGTTCTGTGTCTGTAACACAAAGTATTAAAATATAATAATTTCACTTGTTGAAATACATCGTTCATTTCACTAAATTTAATTTACTTATGTATACATTAATAAAAGAAGTTCAATTTTGCTTTTTATATGTTTGTACTTACTGTTCTTTTAACAATGATGAAAGAAAGTAGATAAGTGACATTATACGTCTTTATATTACACATTCTGCATAATTATATTTTACGACATACGTTGGTAACAAACTTGTTCTCAACGTATCGTATAAAATTTTACAAATAATATACGTAATCATGTTGAAGATACTAAACGTAAAACATATTTTCATAGTTATCTTGTACGTAACATTTACGTTTATTTATTGTTAATTATGAATCTTGCCGATAAATTGCACTTTGCACTAATCAATACATGACGAGCATTATCACTGTGCACGTTAAATCAGCTGATTTAACCATGATATGTATAAGTATTATATATTGAAAACGTTTTGTCTATGTAGCTTTTTGACACTTTATAGAGTATATATGTAAATGAATATCTTTCTTCATGCAAAATTAATTTACTTGGAAATTAATTCGAGAATAAATTCGATATATGTCCTTACATGTGTACTAATTAATCTCATGAAGTTTCTAAATACAGATCTGACCCATCATAATTATACGGTTTTTCTAATTTTTTTTTTAAACTCATCAAGAAAATTAACTTGTCATAAATTCATTACAATTTACAGAAATATAATGAATATAATGAAATAGTATTTTTCAGATTTTTCAGTTTAGTCGCCGAAGAGTAAAAGTTTATTATTCATTTGAAATTTAAAAGTTATGGTTCAAAGAGCAATATTTTTGAACAAGTCAATCTATTGCGTGGAATCTATAAATTTTTATTCACGAATTTTATAGAACAAATGGGGCATAGGAAGAAAGCTTAAAGTTTGATATACTTATAATGTAAAAGTGCATAAATTGATCTTCTTAATTAGTTCTCTCTATGAATAAAAATTTCATCAATTAAACCGAAATACTAGCGTCGCGTAGCGGTGAGATGGTGGAACTAAAATATGATGCTGATCATCTGAGCACTTCTGAATTTTGATTGGAACTGAAAAAAATATCCAGTAAATAGCAGTATTTATTTAGATAAAAAAAGGCAATGTGAGAAAAGGAGAATAAGTCATAATTTTGTCGTTTCACCGTTACGTACTAGTATTTTAAGGCTTAAAATATCTAAAATTTTGGCCATGAACCGAGCATTTTTCATTTGCAGGAAAATTAATTAACAGGATTAATTTATGAATTTTTGCAGTTGTATCTTCGTTCGTAAATCCTAAGCTTTCCATCTCTCTGTTTCATTTGACTAAAGATTTGAAAATTTGTTGACTTTTCCATTTATGTTCCATATGAATAAAGATTTGGAAATTTTGTTCAGCAGATCGAAAGATTCGAGCGACGAATATCAGAATTGTCCCTTAGGTTACAGAACAGTTTTTGATATGATCTAATTAATCTTAATTATTGACCATTATTCATTATTAACCATGTTTCATTATTGAAAGGAACCGATACGATGAAATTATGCATTTATTAATAAAATCATTTATTAGTAAATTAAAATGTAAGTACATTTTTCACATTCCACAAGGAATAATTTTCAAAAATTAGTCGATTACATTGATCGGAAATAAACTGTACTTAAACACATAAATTATAATACAAATACATTTAAATTATTAAATCTAACACTGTAACTTTGTTTGGCTCTACCAGGTGACGCTCGCGACTTGCGAATAAGTGTCAGTTGCTACTTTAACCGAGACCTAACCTAAATTGAACTTAATTGTTAGCTAGTTAATTGTTTATAAATAATTGCATCGCCTTAAAATTTGCCTCTTGTGCGTTCTAAAGAACGCAGTGCAATTATAACCATATAAATCGAAATACGACACTTGTCTTGGAAATAGTATCGTCCAACAAAAGATTATATTTTATTGTTCGGGTGTAAGGAGTGAAAAAGTTCGCTATCTTCTGTCGTCGATTTGTTGTTCGCGATATACAACAATGTACAAACGTAAATTCGACGAATTAGAAGATAACAGCGTTATGAAAGTACCGATGAAAAACTCGTTAGACTCGGATGAAGAGGATGATGATGCCAATGAGGATAATTACAATATTATGAGCGACAATGAAATTGAAGGTATGTAAAGGTATAAAAAGAGTATGTTTAACGTCACGTTAAGTATACATGTTTAATTGTTAGGCGCCGAGGATGGACCAAGTGCTCCAGAAACAAATGTGGGGTTCACTGCGTTTAACATGAAAGAAGAGTTAGAAGAAGGACATTTTGACAAACAAGGCCATTACCTGTGGAACAAAGAAAAAGAAATTAGAGATAATTGGTTAGACAACATTGATTGGATGCAGGTTTGTAGAACTAGCTCTTCGGATGATTTTAATCTTGGAATATAGGAGAAAATTGATGTACTAAATTTATATAATTATATAGTAAGAATTGAGGCATTGGTAGTTTAAAGTCAAATACAAATTTGCTTGAATGTTTCTAATTTCTTTTCTTGTTCTTGAACCTTTGCATATTGAAATATCAGAATATGTTTTCATACAGCAGATGTAGAATTATCTGTAAACCTGCCTTGTTTACTCAGTAATGCAAACCATTACTAAGGCATAATCTTGATAGATCAAACCGAGTTCTGCGCCAAGTGTAAAGAAGGATAATAAAAGGAGTGAGACACACGGGCTGGCAGATAGCGATAGCGAAGATGAAGGTGCAGATATTATGTTCAATCCGATTCAGGTTTATAAACAGATGCTGGAATACTTGCAACCTGGGGAAACTGTTTCTAAGGCTTTATGCAGGCTCGGTAGCTATTTTTTATTGATTTAGTTTCATTTGGAAGAACGTGTTTCTTACTACGATTGTTCGCAGGAAAAGGAAAAAAAAGATTAACTACCGCGGAAAGATGGAAGAGGAAACAGGAAAAGAAACTGGTGGAAGATGATCAAAATTCTATTAATATAACAAAATTAACAGAGTTAGCAAATGAATTGCTAACTCGTACTGGAAATATGGATATATATCAAGAAAGTTACGAGCAAATCAAAACGAAGGTAACTGCAATCGTAATAAACGAGAAGCGAACAATGAATGATATTAAAAATTTCTAACAAGTTATCTATGATTTGATTTTTGTAGATTCAGCTAGGAGAAAAGCATGCTCATCCTTCGAAACAAGAAGCAGAGTTGGATATGTACGCTGACGATTTCGACGTAAAAGAAAAAGCGAAATTGGATGGGAATGAAAGTAATTATATTTTCAAAGAAACTATACATTACTCCTATATAATCTTTGCATTACATTATGCTTACTATATTTTCAGGTAATGTTAAAGAAACCGATAATTGTGAAGGAGACAAAAATAAAATAGAAGAAGTAATGTGGGAACTAAAGTGGTCGCAGGATGAAAATGCGGAAGTTTATGGTCCGCATACAAGCGAACAAATGCACGTATGGGCGAAGGAAGGATACTTTAAAAGTGGGGCTTGGGTGCGGAGAACGGGACAGAACAATCAGTTTTATAATGCTGCAAGAGTGGATTTTGAACTTTACCTGTGATGTTTTGTTTTCGCATTTAATTTCATAAGAGAATTAGCACCTGTAATTCTTTGATGATAAATTGCGACACTAGTGGTTTGATTCCGAGGCAATGGAAAACAATGTTTAATGTAACAAAGCATAGACTAATTATATGTCAATATGTACAGCATCATTACAGACTTTAACGAACATATACTATTCTGATATTTTGGAACTATAATATAACAAGTATTGAATCTAAAAACTGTGTTTCTCTGTATTTAAGAAAAAAAAAAAAAAAAAGAAAAGAAGAGTATTGTCAGTAATACTATCGAGTAATAACTCATCCGTATAACTAACTTATATAAAGTACTAATTGTCCATTCTTGATACATATCGCACGAATAAAACTATTCAGGAAATGTATCTGTTATCTCTTGCTTTTAACTCTTGAAGATATTTACCTTTATGGATGTATTTTAGATGTTTTTATCGCTGCTCGACTAAAGACCATCTGGCATGCTTTTTAAATCGAGAAAAAAGACTTACACTTTAGAAGCTTGCCGTGAATATCCAATAGAAAGATAGGGGCGGTAGAATTTATGGTCCGCGCGACGTGGATATTTTTAAATGGGAGTTTATCCCTAAAGTAAATCTATTTGTACCGCGCATAAAAACCTTGCCACTACCCTTATTTATCCAACAGAGTGCAACTCAATGTCCTTTTACATTCGAACTTTCAGATCTTCGAGAAAATAAATTCAAAAAAATCGTTTTTTTGATTCTTGGCTTTTATTTCAGGATGTTCAACATAAAACCAGAATAAGTAAATACTCAGTAAAGCGTAAAAAGTATCGTATTGGACGTTACAAGATAAGCACATGGAGGCGTTTCGGCACAGAAAACGCAGGATTTAGGACAGCTACACGTAATAATATTCTACACGTATACACAGTGAACGAAACAACGCAACATAAAAAGGAGATTAACAGGCATTTTATCGTATCGGACAAACAGCACACGTATTACTGAATATACAATATAACTTTATTAGATATCTTAAACATTTTTATCAGCAATGTATGAAATTTCTATATAGTCACTTAAAATATTTTGGTGTATGTAAGTAAATCATACATACGTATTTACCCGTGAGTATGCATGTATATACGTACTACTATAATGGTAGTAGTATGTATATATTTTGTAATTTATGTTATAATTAATTTTTATATATATATATATATGTATAATTGGTAAGTGTATAAATTTATAGCTCCTCTGCGAAATTTAATGGAAATTACGCGGGGAGTGTTGAAACGTTATACAAGACGAAAAACGTTGGTTCTAGAGTAATGTTAGCTCCGCGACGACTCTTGTCGTCGTTAATTGAAAAATTGAAAGAATTCTACGCGCGACGTCGCGGCACGCTTGTAGAAAATACGAATGCGCGCGTACGCGACGCGGTCGCATCTACGTCCTGTTAAACGTTGGGGGGGGGGGGGGGGAAGAAAGAATCACTGGTTCGTGTTCGAGATCTTTCATTTTCCACTGTACACGCTCGATCTAAGAAAAAGAGGGGAGGGACGAAAGTTTTCGAAAAGATTTGATGAAACTCGAAGATCGATCGCTTCAAGGAAGAATAACATTCTCGGAGGGAAATGATCAATTTTTCCGTGCTCGGCGATTTTACGGGGAAAAAAAAGTCGGCGGATCAGCGAAATGCAAAGATCGCCGACCTCGCGTCGATATTTTCCAATTTTCGTCTGCGTGTTTGACGAGCGGGAAAGGAAACGGACGAAAGGGCACAGAGTGAAAGACGAGAAGAAAAAGAGAAAGAACAACGAAGGCGAAGAGAAGAAAAGGTGAAGCTAACGACCATACGTACAGAATACACGGCGCGTGAATACACGAAACTATTATACTAATATTTACAGGAAAAATTCACAAAGGTACAAACGGCACATACACGACGAAACAAGCTACGCTGGTTTTCTCTTTGATTTTCGCAGCGGCACATAACCAGGATACAAATGATCACAGGCCCCTTGCACGATTACATCGATACTTGGGTGAATTTCACTTTGTCAGCGTTCGAACGAACGTCCCGCGAGTTGGAAATTTTGCAAGTGACAAATCTGGCAACTTTGATTCACGTTTCGCGCCAAGCCTTTCCAATTAAGCCGATTAATAAATTCAACTGGTAGCTCTGGTCGGCGTCATTAATTGGGAAATAATTGTGCAAGGGAGTCTGGCAAACCGATCAAACGGCGAAGGGAGAGAAAGTTAAGAAACGGTACAAACAGTGGACGCATTCGTAAGCCGGTTTCATAAACGCACGTAATAATACTCAAAGTATGTGTGTGTGTGTGTAACGAAGTACGTGTGTATCGAACGATATCGTTCCTTTCCTCGGGGCAAATCAGAAACATTCGCGTCGACGTTGCCTTAATTCTAATCTTAATTAGTCTACGGGTTACTTATAGCTCCATTATTAAACAGCTCAGATACACGGATACATGGCTGAGCTGCCAGATGTTCACGGTGTTTGAGAATACGGTGTCGAGGAGCACTGGCTCCATATACTGGCCGAAATCTCGCAAATCGCGTAAACAGAGAATCGTTGTTGTAATTCGGGATGAATTACTTGCATTTTTGCGCTGTTATTCGAGGATCAATATAGTAAATCAGTGTTAATTTATTGCCAGATTCGCCAGATATCTCGTACTTTACAAACTGACAGCAGATTACGATTCACACTTATCCATCGGGGGATTGTTGGACATTTAATTGGACGCGACGTGATCGTAATTTGTTGTGCGTCGATCTGCCTTTTTCTTTTTTCCTTTTCTCCTTTTTTCCAAGGCTGAAAGCCGCCGACAAGCGAAAGAGTTATCCGATTCTGTACGTAACGATTCCTCGCCGTCTGTCGCACGTGCACGCGTGACGCTTCACGTCACGATAAATAGCATCTCGCTGACGAATATTTCATATTTCAATAATATTTACAGGCAGACGCGATGATCTTCGTTTTCAATATTGTCGCCGATTTTTCAATTAATTAGTCAATCACGTTGCAGGCGAAACCCGTTTGGGAAGAAATTTTCTCTCAAACACAGCGAGAAATCTGGATGACGTCGTTCGACAGCCGACGTTAGCATCGTGAGAGCGAGCCGGAAACCGTCTTCATCGTGACACAAGCGGGACGCTTGTCGAAGCGGCGCAAGGCTGCGCTCGAAGGGATCCCGAATAACAATCGTTTAACAACTGTATTTTGTTATCGCATCGTTGTTATGAAACCGGCGGAGATACTATCATAGACAGACAGACAGACAGACAGACAGACAGACAGACGGACAGAGTGTAAGAGACAAAGAGAGCCAGGAGCAATGAACAGCAAAAAAGAAACAACGGACACCGAAGACGGACGTTTTACGCGCCTGAGGAACGTGATGTGCATTCGACATGTTGCGCAGCTCTTGCCTCTCTATGTATGTACATACAAAAATAGCCGCCGACGGGGCCGCGCCTCGAACGCATCGAAATCCCCGCGACACGAAACCGGAAAGGGAAGGAAAAAAAAAAAAAAAAGAACGTCGAAGAGAAAGATCAGAGAAAAGACGAAGGAGGAACCGAAGAGCCGAGTTCTCATTTCTTTTTTCTTTTTTTTTTTTTTTTTTGTCTCGCGCGCGATCTACGCTTCTGCACGAGCACGGATTCCCACTTCTTTTTCATCTTTCTCCTCGTCGTTCCTTACGGCGAGATATCCGCGTGGCATGACTAACTACCGTGGCTAACGAGTCGGGCGAAGTGCCACCGTGGAATCTTGGCTAAACCGACCGGGAAAGTGGGTCCAATGAAATGCTTCCAACTCTAATATTTTGGCCTGTCAGAGGGTGGCCCGTTGGCTCGCTTTTTCTTTTCATTTTCGGTTTTCCCTTTCTCTTTCGTTCGTTCGTTCGTCCCTACCCCCACCCCTCCCTCCTCCTGCCCCCTCCGTTTTAATTATTCTTCTAATCTAGGTTCCTTTCGGTGAAAACGTCCCTTCTGCCCTTCTCGTTCTCGAGCTCATTTCCTTCGCCCTCGCTTCTAGGTCTCTCTCGCTCGATTCGATTAACATCGCGATCTTGGCGAACTAACCCCTTCCCGCCTTTCCCAAATTTCAACAATTTCGTGCCTCTGCCAAATCTAACGAGAGAGAGAGAGAGAGAGAGAGAGAGAGAGAGAGAGAGAGAGAGAGACAGAGCAAAAGAAGAAAACAATTTCACGCCAATCGCAATCAGCTGACTTTCAATTTAAATTCCCTCGGAGCAGTTTCTTTTTTTTTCGTTTCACGCGACGGTGCGCGACGAACTTCGGGAATATCGGACGTCCATAATTTCGCGCCGAGAGAGAGAGAGATTATAAAACTCCCCCGGACAGAGCTCGGCTCTTGGATTCTATCACTCGATTCTGTTGTATCTATCGGCGGAAAATGAAACGGAGGAGGGAGAGGGGGGGAGGGAGATTGAAAAATTTCGCCGCGTAACCAAATCTCCGCTCTCCTTGCTTGCCAGCAAGTTGTCCCGTGTGTCCGGCCGTGACAATCGGATCGGTCGCGCAGAACTTCGCGTCGCACCTGTCGAAACTTGGATGAAAGTTTCTCCGACGGTGATGGACGGTCGAAGGAGCGAGGGTGGCCCCGTGGACGAGGAGAGCCGCGGCTTCTGGGTCAGTGGGACCGACTGTTTTCACCCTCGTTTCGATCGTTGGGGAGGGAGGATCGGCTGATTCTTCGGCGGGAGAATTAATTTTTCACACCGTGAAAGAAGAAATACGCGAAAATGCTTCCCACCGAATTTCATCGCGCGTTCTTACAAGTGGCTGGAATATTTCATCCGGCGGTGGTGCTCGGCCATTTCCGATTCTTTGTGCAGCCTGCCGGTTTATCGAGGCGACTCGATCGCCCTCGGCAAATTAAGCGGTCGAGCGCCGGGGGAATTGTTCAAATTCGACCGCCCCGGCGGGCTAGCTGCCGGCGCAAATTCTATTCGAGCCTCTTTCGCGATCGCGTTTCGCCCATTCGAAATTGCGATTACACCCGGTTGTCTTGTTTCCCTTGCGAAACGGCGCCAATAAGGATCGCAATCGTTATTTAACACATCTAAAAACACAGCGGTAACACGCTCGTTGCTTGAAAGCGCGTAAAAATTAACAAAAAGTTTCTTCAACGTTCGTCAGTGGAAGTTTATCGCGCATGAAACGAAAAACCCAGTTTGCGATTATTTCACAATTTTTCGTTTTACAAGAAATCTCTGTAAAACTTTTAAATCTGTTTTCCCTCTTCTTTTTACTTATTTTTACTCGGCAATGTGACTAAACGACAATTTTTCAGGAAGGATCTTGTGGTGTAACGTCGAGGTTTCAAGGCGAACTTCAATGGACCATGAAGTTATTATTTGGCAGGTCTTTTACTTTTGAGTGTCGGGGTTTTTCAAGTTTATCCCTTTGTGCGGGTCCGATCAAAATCGTTTTTACTACTTACGCTCGAAATCAGATTTTAAGGAAAGGCGTGAAATATCGGTCAGCATTGTGCCCCGAGAGAGCCGTTCGTGGATCAAAGTGAATCGCGGGAAATGAAAACGCCGGCGTCGTAGACATTTTTCACGGAAAAAAAAGGAAAAAAAAAAAAGGACCGTAACAAGCCCGCGGTAAATTGTTATCGCAAGAGCAATTTCGAGATCGATCCTATAAACGTAAATACAACGTAACTGCTATAACCTGCCACCGGGCGTGGCATCGCCCCGCAAAACGCGATTCCATAGATAACAAATTCGATGGGTTTACGCTCGGATCCGTTTTCTATTGAATTACCCTGTGAAACTGTGATACTTCCCGTTGATAACGACGTTCGTCAAAATCTCGTCAATACTCTCGTTAATTTCGTCAAGAATCGAACGCGATTCCCAATCGCTCCAGAATCCCCATCGTTCCCGAGCGTTTGAATATTGTAAAATCGGGTATATTCTTGAATGAAATTCGAATCGATGCGCGAATGATCTTAATCTGTTTGTCTCTCTCTCTCTCTCTCAATACCAGCGTTTAATCATCGAGTTTAGATAGGGGGTGCGGGGGTGGGACCAGGCGTGACGAAGAATCGCCCGAGGAAACCAATCGGACGTGATATTTTAAAAGAATAATACCTCGTAGTTCGTATTGACCTCGTTTCACGGATCGTGCCGCTATTATCCCGACGAGCGCGCGAACGGGGAGGATTGCTATTCTCGAAATCTTACTGCGATCCAGGCTGTCTCTCTCTCTCTCTCCTCTCTCTCGTTTTTGAGAGCGAGCGAAGGCGCCGTGGGCGGCGAGAGATTTACCGTGGCGAATTGAATATTTAACTTTCGAACTTCCTCCCGGGGATACCGTCGCCGCTCGGAGACTTTAATCAGCGGGAATTCGATATTCCATTAAATTCCTAAACGCCGTTGCGTTTCGAGGACGTGGCCCCGGACAAGGCAGCAAAATAGACGCCACACGGCCGTGTTATCCGGATCGTCGGCGTCGTATCAACCGAGGTTTCGCGTAATGATAATGTTCGGTGACACGTGACACGTTTACGATCTTCTGGATGCGCGTTGAACGTGAACGCGGTTGGCTCGTTCGCAAGTCGCTGGATTTAACGAATTTAGGAGCGATCGGTACCGCTTTTGCGGCGAGCGTCGCGCATTTATTATTACTCGACTTGGCAAAGTATCGATACAAATGAACGAAAATATCGATTAACCGTTGAAATGTGTTCCACGAAGTACATTCTACGTGAAATGAATTACAATTTAAACGACTGAATTAAAGTAAATAGATTTGTATTAATTGTGTCTCTACGACAAACAGAAGTTAATATCAATTCCGACACGACCAGTGTCCGTGTCTTTCAATTACTCGTAAAATTCCCACAATGTGCGTGGCGTTGGATCTTTTTACGTTCTCTGTTTTTTCAATAAAGTGAGAAACAATGACAAGGTATTTTATAGTTGCAAAGGGCGAGCAACATCTGCCGCAGATTAGCAAACGTCCAGTCTACACGACGATCGAAAGTGTACACGGTCGGGTACGCGAATTCGAGAGTTCGACTTACGTACTTCCGGTGTTACTTGGCGATGGACACGGCACGCATGTGTTGTTGCTGGTGCATCAAGTATATTCTTCTCTTCTCTCGTACTCGAAACGTAACGCGTCACCTTCCAAACTTAACGTCGTAAATTAATAAATAAATAAATATATATATCATTATGTGTATATATATATATATATATATATTTATATATAATAGCCTCAAGTCTGTGTACAAACGTGAAACTCTCGTCACTAAATATATCTCGGTGCGTTTCCCATCGTAGCGTGTTTCTCCTAATGGTAGAAAGTCGCGTTTATTATTGCTTCAATTTACAATCTTCGTCTGAGCGACGAACGGTCCTCTTCACTCGGCTTCCTGCGGGTGCGAGCGGAAATGGAGAGAGGAACCGTCCGGTATTTTTCCTTTCTCTTTCTTCCCTCGACGAATCCCTAGCGTTGTGTCTTTTGCTCCCTTCGGTGTGTTATATATTTTCACGTTGTGTGTGTGTGTGTGTGTGTGTGTCGCGCGTTGTATGCTTCTCGCGCTCCTGCGCGTGTGTTTGTGTGTGAGTGTTCGTTAATATATACGCGTGTCTGCATAAGCACGCCATGTACAAAGGTACAAAGAGACAGATAAAGAGAAAGATAAAGGAACAGCGAAACGATGAAAGGATGAAAGACAGAGGGTTCGCGCGATCCTCCGTTCTTTCGACTTCGTTCGTCGTCTCTCGCTCGTGTAAATCCTTGTGCCTTGAGGTAACCGACCGTCTCGCGCGAAAATCTTCGTCAAAGTTGCTCCGATACGGGCTGCGTTAACATTGGCGATTGCAATCTCTCTCTCTCTCTCTCACTCCGGACACGGTGGAACACACAAAGTGGACGAAGACGGCGGTGAGAGAGGAAAGGAAAAAACAAGGGCGAACAAAGATGGTGAAAGAAGGGGGTGAAATTAGGGGCGAAGATAGAGACAGAAAGGATTCGCGCGTTCCGATGACGACGCGAGTGAGAGAGGAAGAGTAATCTTGGAACGCCTAGCCCTAGGAGGGTTTAAACGGGCTAACGAGACGGTGCTTTGATTTGATTTGTCACTACGTTTAAACGCGAAATGAACGCTCGCCTCTCTCTCTCTCTCTCTCTCTCTCTCTCTATTTCTCTCTTGGAACACGGCGCCCGAGCATTTGCACTGTACCAACAGGAATCCGACGCAATCCGTGAAAATAAATACGTTCTCGGTCCCTGCTAAACCCGTGGCCCTTGTGTAACACAACGGTGGCCACATTTATGCGCCGTACAATTTACATTCCGAGTCAGATTGCGTTTTCCACCAGCGAAAATGCATTCTGCTGTTCTCCAGCGACGCGACTATCTTCTCGGAAGACATTTCATTTTCACCTCGTCCACCAGTCTGTCCCCCCCATCGCGGAGAAACGGTGGGTACAACTCCGCGATGGGACTCTACGGTGGTTCTACGTTGAATATCGTCGAACGGAAAGAACTTACTGAACAGAGAAAGAGAGAGAAAGTGTGCGTGCCTGTACAGGGATCGATACTTTCGCTGAAGGAAGGATTACCGTATCGCGATTGATCTTGGCCAATCAGTTAGAACAGATCCAGCCCTGTTAAGGCTTCTCTCTCTCTCTCTCTCTCTCTCTCTCTGTTCCTTTTCATCTCGCGATAGCGAGACTGTCGCCGATGGAATTTCTTTCGCAACGCCTCGAACGTGACCAAGGTGTAAGTCGAAGCTAGCACGCGTCACTGGACAATCCATTTCCCCTATGAATCTTCACCGTGGGATTCGGCGAGTGTCTTCCCTCCCCCGAACGAAAAGTCAGGCTACGCTTGCAGTCGATCTTTCCCTTTCGGAGATTTTTCGAAAACCGTGATTTTCGTTAGTCCCCGTGTTGACCAGCGCGTTTCGACCGCCGAGCGCGGTGGCGAATTTCCCTCAAACGAACACCACGTGAGGTTTCTGCGGGAGCGGTGACTCGTAATCGTAATCGTACTCGTAGTCGTAACCGTAATCCAGCCGTTGAACGTTCGATCTGGGTGTGGCGGGGCTCTGCATCCGATAGAGCGACAACACTTCCGGTGGCTCGTCGCGAAGATCGGTCACGTCAGCCACCGCGTACACACCCTCTTCCTGCTGCCTGGCAAACGTCGGATCGCCGCCGGTTTCCCGTCGATTGCTCGCCGCCGGTCTCGCGTACCTAGGCGTCTCGTAGACGTTGGCGTCGTGCGGCTGCACGGTATTGGGCGGGCTCCTTCGTCCCGGCTTGGCCCGCGGCGTGTCGTACGGCGTGTCCTCGTTCCGTGTCAGCAGCCGTCTGCTGTACGACTCCGCTCCGTTCTTGTCCAGCTCGTCGTTGTTCCTGCCCACGTAGACGAGGAATTCCGGCCGATTTGGCGCCGCGTACGCCAGACGTTTCTTCCTCTTGGACCGCGTCAGATGCGCTATCAGCGCCAGTATGGTCGCCGTCGCGGCTAGACAGCCGGCCGCTGACAACGACAGATAGAGAGGGCTCAGCCGGCATCGCAGCGAACCCTCCGACAGAGCGATTAGCGCCTTGCCGGCGAATTCCTCGTCGGTGCAGATGATATCGTGGGTATCCAGCTCGAGCCGCGAGTCGTTCCGACGCTCTTCCGCCCTGATGACGTTCCACAGCCAGTGCACCGAGCAGTTGCAGACCAGCGGATTGCCGCCGACGCGGAGAGACGACAGACCGTCCACCGGGAATTGCGTGGGCTGCAGGGTCGACAGGCTGCACCGGCGCAGCGAGACCCACTTGAGATATCTCGCGCCGTACAGGACCCTCGCCGGCAGTTCCTTCAAGCCTCGATTGCCGTCCAACGAGATTCGTTCGAGGTTCACGTTGTCGGCGAACGCTCGCGCGTGCACGCTGACGATCGTGCAGTCGTTCAGCTCCAGGCTCCTCAGCTCGAACAGGTCGCGAAACCCGCCGGCGTCCAGCGTGCCAAGCGGATTCCGGCTGAGAGTTAAACTCGACAGGACGTTCAGTCTGGCGAGCGCGGACGTTGGCACCGACGTCAGGTTGTTGCCGGACAGGTCCAAGTGGAGCAAGTCCGGCAGTCGGTCGAACGCGTCGTCGGCGATGTTTCTGATGACGTTGTTGGCAAGGTTCAACGAGACCAGCGAGGGCAACGACGGCAACGAGTCTCTGTCCAACTCCTGGATCAGATTGTCGGACAGGTCGACGTTCTCGAGGCTCGGCGCCAGTGCCAGATTCTCGGTCGGTATCTCGAGCAGGAAGTTACCGTTCAAGATCAACGTGCGTATTTTGTGCAGATACTTGAGCAAACCGTCCGGCAGGCTGGTGATGGAGTTGTCGCTCAGATTCAACACGTCCAGCTCGCTGGTGGCTTTGAACGCCTGCCCGTCCATGTCGGAGATGTTGTTGCTGGCGAGGTTCAGCTCTCTCAGCGAGTCGAGGCCCTGCAGCGAGTTCTTGGCCAGCGCTTTCACCGCGTTCCCGCTCACGTTCAACGTGACCAGGTTCTTCTGGAAGACGAAGTTGTCCGAGCCGAGCGTGTGTATCGCGTTCGACGTGAGATCGAGGATCTCCAGGTTACCGTAGAAGCCGAACGTCAGGTGAATGCTGCCGACGCGGTTGTTGGACAGGTCCAAGTGTCTGATCTCCGGGTTCAACTGGATCGGTACGACCTCGAGGCCCGCGTAAGCGCACGACGCGTACAGGCTCTCGTCGTCGCAGCGGCACTGCGTCGGGCAAAGACCGTTCGCCATCACTGACATCGCGACGGCCATCGCTATCGCGACTGGCAGCGTCGTCGTCGTCGTCGTCGACGGTCCACGCGATGCCATTCCATATGAACTCCTCCTCGACTGCAACTACCCTGCAACATTTCAACGAGACGCGTGGATCAATTGGTGAAACGTGCGCGCGGATGAGATCTGAACGCGAGCCTACTAACGTTCGTTCGGGATTTTCGAGCGAGACAAAAACGGGATAACAACGGCGAATTTAAAACATTTAAGACGAAAGTCAATTCGCAAACGCTGCAAAACAGGTAGATGCAGCAACGTCACTGGTAATTTACTTCGGCACTCTGGCGATGAAACGGGTGGGGCATGGTCTCGCGTTTATCTTCCGTATCTCCGTATCCTCCTGCTCCGCCGCCTGAGAAGAGAATCTAAAATTTAAATTGCTAATTGACGTTCGCGAGATCGCGAGCAAAATGTAGGGAGGGGGGGGGGGAAGAAAGGGAAGAATTTCGCTTCGAAAGTATCTCCGGCTCGATCAAGCCCCTAACGTGTTTGTACGCGTAATTTAAACGAGGTTTAACGCGTTTGCATTTTTTTTTTTTCTTTTGTCCAAGCTGGCAAAGTGCGAGAAGCACGTGAAAGCATCAGGCCAGGCGTCGTAGATTCGAAACGAGTCGTTGTTTTTCCCTTTCGAGGTTCGTGGAAGAAACGAAACGAACGTCCGATAATTTCCGCGTAATTTCCTTAAGTAGTTATTAAGAAGGGCCATACTTTCAGCCAATTAACGAAAGAGAAATAAACGAAATGAGACCCGACCCAGCACTTTGTCTCGAAATCATCCCCTCTGATGAGAGAGAGAGAGAGAGAGGACGAGTGGAGGGAAATTTTTGCAAATATCAAAGGAAAATATTATATCGAACATTGTACTTCCATACCTCTGCACACTTTCGTTTCACGCAACTCGCTTGTTTTCCAATTCGAGAATTCATTAGACTTTCGGGGCTCCGTTGACCTATTTCAGGCTCGTTATCCGCAGCAGCCCTCGTTTATAATCAAACGCGAGGCTCTCTCGCGAAAACGAATTAAACAAGGCCGCCGGCGGATTCCGGTATAACGGTTTGGACGTGTCGAAAGAATAAGGCTTGTTAAAACGTAACGGGCGACGGCCGTTTCGAGCACCTGCCGCCAAAGATAAGCGAAGGCGAATTACCAGAAAGCAAAAATGATGGCTCTCCCGGTAGCGGTAGATACAATTTTCCAAATGAGCCACGCGCGTCGTACGTTGTCCGCAGATCGTAGATCTCCAACTAGATTCGCCAGCCATCCGTTTCGAGATGAATATTCAGGGAAACTCGCGTGGCAAAAAATTTTCTCGTAGAGACTGTTCGCTGTTCGGTGTCGTGGTAAGTTTCGCTCACGATTCGTAAAACAGCGGGGATCCAATTAAGGGATGTTATCAAACGTTTCACGTTAAATGAAACCTGGAAATTAATTGGAAATACCGAGGAGACATTGAAATTAATATAAGAAACACTCGTTGAAATACAGATTGGGAGAAACTGAGAACGTTCTGGGCGACGGAGAGACGCGTTGCTTTTGGCAACGCACAATCTCTCGCCGCCAGACACTTTGTTCGACGTTTATCATATTTATACTGTAATTTCGTTGAAAATAAACAACGGGGCGTTTACACGACGCCGCATGTCGCGCGTGTGACTGACAACTGATTTTACGCGTGTATCGAACAGTTTCGCAGATTCGCGAACGACATCCGATCACGTTTAACGGACAACGTGATAAAGAAAACCGAAAGAAACAAGGGAAGCGATTTCCTCGTGTCTTTGACCACTTGGCAAGTGATTGCGGACCGTAACGAGCGACCGAACCGTATACAATAATTCGTCGCTTCCTTTTCGAACTCGTACATCACTGGATTAGAAATTACCGAGGAGTAATAAATTTATTATTTGCTCTGCCTGTTTTGTTCTAGTTGAACGTACTTGAAACCTGAGAAAGTATTACAATTTTGGAACAAAGAATTCTCAACGTGGCAAGAAGTTAACACGTTTGCGCTGGCAACTGATTGCGGACCGTAACGAGTGACCAAATATCGCGCACAATAATTCGTCGCTCTCTTTTCGAACACGTTGACATGATATCAATGGATAGAAATTATTAAGTATTATTAATAGTATCAGAAGTATTGTTATTAAATTAAATTAAATTAAATTAAATTGATTAAAAGTATTATTATCATTAGTATTAATAGTATCAATTATGAGCATGAGTATCAGAAATTATTGGTAATAAATTTATTATTTGCCTATTTTGTTTTGCTTTAGTATTTAAAACTGTGAAAGTATTACAACTTTGGAACAAAGAATTCTCGACGTGCGTGACAAGATGTTAACCACTCTCGCTGGCAATTGATTGCGGACCGTAACGAGTGACCAAATATCGTATACAATAATTTATCGCTTTCTTTTTGAACTCGTCAATGGATAGAGATTATTAAGTATTATTAATAGTATCAGAAGTATTGTTATCAAATTAAATTGGTATTAAATTAATTAAAAGTATTATTATTATTATTATTATTATTAGAAGTCACTGTTATTAGTATTAATAGTATTATTAAGTATCGGTATTGGTATTAGAAATTATTAGTAATATTATCTGTTTTGCCGATTTTGTTCTAGTTGAACGTACTTAAAACTGAGAAAATATTACAATTTTGGGACAAAGAAGTGGCACGTCGTTCCAGCGCAAGAGGTTTAATCATCTCGAATCAGCTTCTTTTTCATACATGTGTTACGTCGTGCTGTTACTTTCAGCGACGTGCTATACGCCGGAGAGAAAATTATGCCCTTTTGTAAGATGAAGAGATCGCGCTGTGCTCTCCGTTCCCAGGGCCTGCCTGATTCAAATTATCCGAGATTACGGTTCGCAAATTACAGGCGCAAGCTCTAAGAAAAGTAACTGAAATCCAGCTTAAAGTACGCGCAACAGAGAGAGAGAGAGAGAGAGAGAGTCACGGCACCGTAATAAAATAGGTAGTACCGTAACGTAAACGAAGGAAAATGGGATCGCCACAAACCCGTATATTCTTAATATTGATTACCATCAGCGAATCAATATCGTGGTACATGCACGTTTATAGAGTTATTAAATTATACATTAAGCGCACATCCGCACGTTCCCTCCGTGAATTTCGTATTCTCATTGCCGTTCACTGCCGATTCTCTTCGCCGCTCGCCGCGATCAACGAGATAATAGCTATCCATCCGATAGATACTTAGGCAGCTCGACCGGGCAAAGACAACGAACGAAGGAGAGAGAAACGAAAAGGAAAATAGCGCGACCGTCTAGGTGGCCGACTCATAACCGAGCCAATGCCTCCGCCATTTTGTCCATTCGAGGCACGTCGAGCATCCTCCAATATGCTAAACATCGAATCAATTCTTTTCCTCCTTCTTCTCTATCTACCAACGATCGAATCGCCGCCTATTGGAAACAGTCCACGTAGAAACTGGCTCGCCTGTCTCTCCCCTTTATAAAACGAATCGAACAACATGTCATTGGTCCAATGCCAGAAGGCCAGCTCAACACGCGTGCCACACGGTCACACAGGGAAGAGAGAGGGTTAGAATCGAACCGTAAGCTCGCGAAAGTTTCGAGTTACGCGACCGCTCGGCTTTCTATAGCCACCGTCGTCGGTTTCCTGTATACTTTCCCTCCGGGATGAAGACGTTCTCCTCCCGCAATCGCCTGCGTCCGGTTAACTTCCGTTTCGTCCCCAGGCACAGACCTTCGGCCTTTCAGCGTGATCGTTGCGCCTTTCTCTCTAGATTCACGGACAGCAGAAATTAGAAAATCATCGAAAATCTTTTCGTGCAGATTTGCCAAACGATCTTTTTCAACCAAAGCTGAAGTCTTTGCGAAGTCAGAAGATTGTTAACAACAATCGACGTCGAATGGAAACCTACAACCGTTTAACGATCGCCGGCAAGTTAAGGTTCTGGGCTTAAAAATAACCCGTTTCCTCTTCCTTTCGTTGTTGCGTCAAGGGGGCACAGGCGATGTATGGTACGCGATACTGCACGCAGGTTACGGAAGAGCGGCTCTTCCGGTTGCGGCGCTTGCCGGGCTTGCTCGTTGTAATTATGTAAACGATATTCCCGGAGCGGAGGCGTCGGGACCCGGGCTAAACAGTTTCGCGAAATAAAAATCCCCGGGTCCACGGGACACACGTACACACACACCGTGGGTGGGTGGGTGGGTGGGGGGCTTTGTAGCGGGCGAGCAAGCCGCGAAAGCGTAACCACCCTTCACGTTCCAACGGTTCGCCGCAACAAACTCGATGCAACGAGTTTATTTACGGACACCTGCACGTTCAATTCGCGTTCAGATTTTACCCGGTCGCCGATGCGCGCCACATACATACACGTACATACATGCATATATATATATATATATATATATATACACATATATATAAAACACATCGTGCACGTCGACGTGTACGTGCATTGTGCGTGTTTACGCGGAACGGGCATAGGCATTTGTGTGTCAACCTATTTTTTTTTTCCTTTCCTTTCCTTTTTCCTTTTTTTTTCCACGCTCCCCGGAATAAATAACATTAGTCCCTCGTGGGGGATACGGCGCGAAAGGAACAATGATAAGCGGGAGAGGGAATAGTTTCAAAAGCGAATCGCGTGCGCCTGGGTTGCCGCGGCCGCCGCGAAAATTAACAAGCCGATAAAAACTTTATTCGACCGGTCGTTTTTATTATCTCGACCGTGTGCTTTTGTGTGTGTGTGTGTGTGTGTGTAATCGCATATATACAGAGAGCCGAGGTGGGAGGGGAAAAGTTGCCCGTTCGAGCTCCCATCATCGAGGAACAAAACCGTACGCGAAATTTGCTCGAATCGCTCGACCAGGTTTTTCTTTTTTTTTTTTTTTCTTTCTTTCTTTGCACCCTGTTTTCTTTCTCTCTAAGGTAGCTTTCTAGCTTTCTAGCTTTCTAACGGCCCGAGGGGACGCGTGGGTTAAAACTGCTCCCCGCCAGTGTTTCTCAATCGTTCCACGCGTTGAAAAGTATTCCGTTTGATGAAGCAACCGGTTTAACGCGGCAGTCGCAGAAGAGAAGAGTCTCCGCGACTCGGCAAGTTAGGAAGAAACTTCTCACTGAGAAAACTGACGAAACGTTTTCACGAGAGACAAAGGTTGCTAAGAATTCGAAAGTGAAAAGCGAATTGAGCGGAATTGAGCACAGTGAATAAACAGAGTTTAATGAAAATGTATTCCCTACGTATGTAAATAGCTGATCGTGCGAACAGCGTTGTGTAAGTACAGCTGCGAAATAACCGCGAGAGAACCGTGGAAAACACTTTGCCCGGCCGATCGAAGTTGAGAATTTGAGGGTTAAGCGAAAAACGGAAAGCGTGGCGAAACGTGGTGAAAGCAGGGGGTGGAAGCACTGTGGAAATTGTGTGGAAGCCGCGCGAGTGGTGCAGCGTGTTCGGTGTTTGAACTTCAGGAAGTTATCGATGTAAGTTCCTGCATTGGGAAATAATAGCGATCGGCAGACGTCAGGGACGCTTAACCGAGCGAAACGCTCGGGAAGCTTTTCATTTCGATTTTGTTTGCCGAGCGCTTTTAATTTGATCGCGAACGCTCAAGGGTGATAAATAGTTATAAAACCGTGGGTAACTAAGGAAATTGCCCGGGAATTATTGAATATTTACTTTCGGAAATATCGAATTTGCTGAGCTTGTTGGGGAAATAACCGGCTTGCCTAAAACTGCAGATGAGAAGAATAGTTGTGCAAACGGAACGATGATCGCTTGCGTGATATCTCGTCCTGTTTCTTCTTCAGTTAATTGCCTTGCCTGTTTCATATTCAAATTTCTGTCTAAGGGGGTCTTCTAGTGCGAAATTTAAAAAAAAAAAAAAAAAAAATTGCTTTTCTTTTTTTTGCATATTTTTAAAGGATACCGTTTCGAAAATGCATCTCTGGAATCTTACATGTGAACTCCTAAAATTAACGAAGTTATGGATGTTTGAAGGACGCGACGACCAGTGTCTTGTCTATTAATCGTAATACTAAACTTTAAAGGCATTTTTCTGGAAACTATGTTTTTCACGGTGTCCAACGAAATCTCAACATCTACTTGACCAATTAAATCAAAATTTTAAGTACGGATTTAGTACATATGTAATTACAGCCCAAACTGGAATCAGCCGAAAATTTTTATTTTTTATATTTTCATAGGCCTGCGAAGTATGACAAAAACACGCAAAAATCGATAATCGAAATTCAATTTTTCGTTACAGACATTTTTCTATAGTTCTAGTTCCGGCTATCTACACTATAATTAAGAAACTATCACGTTTTTTTATTTCAGACAAGCAGAATGGCCGGAGTCGTGGAAAAACGACTATGTTTGAGAGTATGCAGTGCCACTGGTTTTAACATTTTTGGTTCCAGAAAAATTTTAAAACGTCGTTGAAACACGTGCAAATAAACCTTGTCAATTTGATTGCAAAAGGTATAACAGTTTCTTTGCAAAAAATTCCCAAAAATCACGCACTTCGTACTAGAAGACCTCCTTGAATCATATATCATATATTAATTATACTGTTATATTAATTTCTGCTTGTATATCAACCTCTTGCGCTGGAGTGACGTGCCACGCACGTCGACAATGTTTTGTTCCAAAATTGTAATGGTCCCTCAGTGTCAACTATACTTAAGTAAAACAAAAACAGGCAAAGCAAATAACAAATTTATTACTTCTCAATAATTTCTATCCAACGATGTCATATTATAGCGACGAGTTCAAAAAGAAGGCGACGAATTATTGTACACGGTTTGGTCGCTCGTTATGGTCCGCAATTCCGTTGCCAGCGCAAATGGTTAATTAAAGAGCGCGGGATTTGAGAAAACGAGTGTAAAACCCGTTAAAAGAAAAAAAAAGAAAAAAGAAGAAAAGAAAAACTAGGAGACACTGTTAACAAAGTATTGCGGAATCTTAAACGATAATATCCGAAAGGTAGAAGCGCGTGACGTAAAAGTTACCTAACGAATGGCAATTTTATCTGACAAAAAAAAAAAAAAATAATTTGTCCGCAATAATTTGTTCGGCGTGCCATTACGAGTCTCTAACTTGGAAAATTACTTCAACCCAGCTTTACAACTTTTTACAGCTAGAGCCATTTTATTGATTCGATGAATATTTCCTGACTAGTTCTCTGCCGTTAGACTCTTTTTTCGTAGCAGAAAATTGCTGTTGTATTTTTAGCCCGCTACGTACAGCTAAACTACGATAACAACCGGGATAATGAAATCAAATGTCCTGCAAATACAGTTTAACGGAAACGCGTGAAATATTTAATTACGAGTTTCGATACGAACACGCATTTCGGACTTATTAACGCGTTTCGGGTATGAATTTTACCGTGTTTTAGCTACAGTTTCGAAACGTTGCCGTTTGTTTCAACGGGGCACGTAACCGTATCCAAATGGTAACGTCACACACGTCGCGCGTTATTGCAAATAGTAATCATCATTGCCACTGTCGACGCGTTATCAAAACGGAGCAAAGAAGTCTGTTCAACGTTTTAACGTATAGGAACGATCAGCCAGCGGGATCGCTACGGCTCTGACCCATTGAATAAATAGAAAAACGAGAGAGAGAGGGGGGAAGGAAGGAAAGAAAGGAAAAGAAAAGAAGAAGAAGAAGAAGAAGAAGAAAGAGAAGGAAGGAGAGGCCGAGACACAAAGATCTCCAACCACGGGCGTTCAAACACTTCGATTCACTCGGCGTTGCACGCTGGTTCCGGACAAAAGGAATCGCGTTTCACAAAAGGGACCATTTCCCGGTGAACCGGCGGTCGCGGGCACGAAACACCAACGCGCGGCCGTGGTTCAGTCGATAGTTTCAAATTCGTAGCTGGTGTGCAAGCGTTCCGGACCAGCCTGACGAGATTTCGGCTCGTTTCGGTAAGTGGCCACGGCCCCCGGTGATTTTTCACGTTCCCCTTCTCCGCGCCCCCTTTACTCACCGACTCGGAATAACAAATGGCGCGCTGATCTCGCTGTCATGCATAATGCACAGATTTACAGCATTCCGCTATCCGACAGTGCTACGCGCCCCTCGTCGTACCAGCGATCTCGCGACAACGATAGAAAAAAAAAAAGGAGAGGAGGAAAAAAAAAATAGACGAGGGACGTTAACATCCGCAGCATGTAATATCCCGTATGGCAGGTCGAGCGTTATTTTCTCCGGGAAATCGCTCTCTCTCTCTCTCTCTCTCTCTCTCTCTCTCTCTCTCTGTTTTTTTTTTTTTTCGTTATCCATTCCTAGCTATCGGGTGAAAGCTGGGCCAGACAGCGGATTTTCCGCGTAGCGGGGGGAGGAGGGGAAAAGCGTTGGGGAGGACGACGAAAGTCGTGAAGACGAGGGGTGGAAACCTCGAGGAGACTTGGTTCGGCTCCGTCCGCGAAGCCTGGATCAAGGGGAGCGTGATTACCTCGAAATTCGGGCTCTCTGGCCATCGCTATAAGTGACATCAGCCTGATAAACAACACTTGTCTACGAGCGGAGAGAACGATAAGGGCGAAGGGCTCGGGCTGTATTAGCCGGAACGATCCCGGAACGGCCCCGGGGAAAATATTTGTGTTGGTTCGCTTCCGTGAAATTAGGTCCGTATTACATGGCTTTCAACGACCGAGCGATGCCTGCCTTCTTACCGCGCTTTATTGCCCCGCGTTCGATTAGTTTGTTTCGATTGTTGATCCCCGAGATATACTTGTACATCGACGGTTCCTGTCAGGTCTCGTTTTTTTTTTCATTTCGAGCTGCAGCCGGCATCAGATTTACGAATTTTCGCGTACTTTCAGCTCTGGATCAAGCTGATGTGTAATCGGCCTGTATCTTAATTAATATATATATATATATATATAATATTTTAAAAGTATATTCTGAATATATAAGAAGAATATAAGAATACATAATAAATATATATATATATAATATAAATATAATAAATATATATGAAAATATATAAGAATATAATAAATTCGCGTACTTTCAGCTCTAGATCAAGCTGATGTGTGATCGGCCTGTAATCTTAATTAATATATATGTTTATAATATTTTAAAAGTATAATCTGAATATATAAGAAGAATATAAGAATATATAATAAATAATATAAATATAATAAATATATATAAGAATATACAAGAATATAATAAAGATTTTCGAATTTTGTGTACTTTTAGTCTGTTTTAGTTTTAGATATCAAGCATATACACATACAAATACGTAATCATAACTGAGATATGACTTATATGTCAATTAATGACATATTTAAACACATTTTGCCAGGTCTATTTCAATTTGAACTTCAGATTTTCGAGTTTAGCGCACTTTTGGTTAGTTTTAGTTTTAGATATCAAGCAGATACGTAATCGCAATTGAGACTAGATAACGTAGACGGTCTACAATGACGTTCAGAGTGATTCTGTTCGAAAATACCGTCGAGTTTAATTGCAATGACTGTGTTGGTCGCGCCACTCGACGAAGACAAGACCTTTCTTGAATGTAAGTTTCGCGAAAAGAGTGAAACCGTTTCTGCAGCGAGGCCTGAGTGGATGAAACTTGGCTATTACAGTTGTTGAGTTCGCATGATACAACTCGTAACTTCGGGCAAACATCAGATTGCTTAGAACAGCTTATAAAACTTGACTCCACCGCGCGGAGACGTGCGATAGTTTTGGAAAATTTAATGACTTTAACACACAACACTTTCAGATCGTGTTTCGATGAAATTCTCCCGTGTTGAAAAAACACACACACATACAGGCACAATTTTCTACTACTATTTTTTACGATTGAAAAAGATTCGGTTCATATCTTTTACGATTACGTTCTTTTACGATGGAATTTTATGTTAAACAGATTTCGCGTTGCGTGAACTGCGCAAGCGTGTATGTGAACTTTCGATTCAAGCTACTGATGTTTCCATCGCATGTAAAACAAGTGATAGGGTGATAGATTACCACTGATGGTGCATGCAGCTCAAGCTAAAAGTCACATGAAAATACCGCGGCTCTCGACGTGTTAATCAGAAATTTTCCATCTATCGATTGGAGAGGTATGTAGACACAAAACATTACCTAAACGTAATAAAAGAAACTTTTGTCATTCAGATAAAAAAATTTCTAAAAATTTTTTTATCTGAATGACAAAAGTTTCTTTTATTAAGTTTAGAGATTGAGGTGGTTCCAAACTTTCTAAAGTTACTCTGTAAGAAGGAGTAACAGTATAATTAATCTAGAATAATATATTTAACACTGAAGTCAAACGGAAATAGAAGGGATTCAAAATATCACCCAAATGTAATTTTGTCTTTTATAGAGCTCGAAGTGGTTCCAAACTTTCTAAAGTTACTCTGTAAGAAGGAGTAACAGTATAATTAATCTAGAATAATATATTTGACACTGAAGTCAAATGGAAATAGAAGGGATTCAAAATATCACCCAAATGTAATTTTGTCTTTTATAGAGCTCGAAGTGGTTCCAAACTTTCTAAAGTTACTCTGTAAAAAAGAGTGAAACTATGATTAATCTAGAAGAATATATTTCTATGTACTAAAGTCAAATAGAAGAAGAAGGAATTCAACATATCACTCAAATGTAATTTTGTCTTTTATAGAGCTCGAAGTGGTTCCAAACTTTCTAAAGTTACTCTGTAAGAAAGAGTAACAGTATAATTAATCTAGAATAATATATTTGACACTAAAGTCAAACGGAAGAAGAAGGGATTCAAAATATCACCTCAAATGTAATTTTGTCTTTTATAGAGCTCGAAGTGGTTCCAAACTTTCTACAGTTACTCTGTAAGAAAGAGTAACAGTATAATTAATCTAGAATAATATATTTGACACTAAAGTCAAACAGAAGAAGAAAGAATTCAAAATATCACCCCAAATGTAATTTTGTCTTTTATAGAGCTTAAAGTGGTTCCAAATTTTCTGAAGTTACTCTTTCAGAATGAGTGACACTATGATTAATCTAGAAGAATATATTTCTATGTACTAAAGTCAAATAGAAGAAGAAGGAATTCAAAATATCACTCAAATGTAATTTTGTCTTTTATAGAGCTCGAAGTGGTTCCAAACTTTCTAAAGTTACTCTGTAAGAAAGAGTAACAGTATAATTAATCTAGAATAATATATTTGACACTAAAGTCAAACGGAAGAAGAAGGGATTCAAAATATCACCTCAAATGTAATTTTGTCTTTTATAGAGCTCGAAGTGGTTCCAAACTTTCTAAAGTTACTCTGTAAGAAAGAGTAACAGTATAATTAATCTAGAATAATATATTTGACACTGAAGTCAAACAGAAGAAGAAAGAATTCAAAATATCACCCCAAATGTAATTTTGTCTTTTATAGAGCTTAAAGTGGTTCCAAATTTTCTGAAGTTACTCTTTCAGAATGAGTGACACTATGATTAATCTAGAAGAATATATTTCTATGTACTAAAGTCAAATAGAAGAAGAAGGAATTCAAAATATCACTCAAATGTAATTTTGTCTTTTATAGAGCTCGAAGTGGTTCCAAACTTTCTAAAGTTACTCTGTAAGAAAGAGTAACAGTATAATTAATCTAGAATAATATATTTGACACTGAAGTCAAACGGAAGAAGAAGGGATTCAAAATATCACCTCAAATGTAATTTTGTCTTTTATAGAGCTCGAAGTGGTTCCAAACTTTCTAAAGTTACTCTGTAAAAAAGAGTGATCAATCTAGAAGAATATATTTCTATGTACTAAAGTCAAATAGAAGAAGAAGGAATTCAAAATATTGCCTAGAACACGATAAAAGGAATTTTTGCCTTTTACACAGCTCGAAGTGGTTTCAAACTTTCTAAAGTTACTCTGCAAGAAAGAGTAACAGTATAATTAATCTAGAACGATATATTTGACACTAAAGTCAAGCAGAAGGGGAAAAAAATTTCCGTTAATGTACAAAACACTTTGACATTTCATCGAACGTCAAAAAACGCTGCCCCTTGCCACGTGATCTTCAAACACACCAGAGATTTGTCATTTTTCCGGCGTCAAAAGCGCCTCTTTGATGCCTCTATGCAATTTCCAACTGTTAAAATCCCCGCTCCCTGAAACACCGAACGAAATTTCCGGCACGTCGTTCGTCGTAACTCGGCCTCTCTCTGTTTAGAGAGCTGGGTTGGTTTCAGCGCGACGAAACGCGCGTGCATGCCCGCCACCGGGACAAAAGGTCCCGATTTTCAATTTTCCGATCGACGCGCGCCGAGGGACGCTCGGTTCTCGACAAAAACGAACGGGATAATGGGCTTTCCACGTAATCGAAGCACACCGGGACACCGTTTCGCCGTTATGACTGCGGGCCCTCCACCTCGCCGCGATCTTCGTCCCGCGAGGGAGCGATCTTGAAATATTCAGTGGCCGCCGGAAGTCGCCGCCCCGGTTTCACTCGGCGAGATTCGCCGATAAAGAGCAAATAAATAATAAATGGCGGCGTTTTCTTATCCGGCGCCGCGGATAACGAAATTTGTCCGGGCGGGCATGCATAATACAGATACGGGAAACGGCATCGAACGAGCCTCTGGCCAGGCGCACTCCGCGCGCTGACTTCTTGTCTATAATGGAATCTGTGCGCGCGCGGGGGCCCGGCCAATTTCTGTGCGATGGTATAAAGCAAAGAAAAGCGGGACGGGGGCAGCATATAACGGGGGCGAGTCATTCAATTTGCAGGGATCCCCCCCCCCTCTCCCCTTCCTCCGCCCCGCGCGCTTTTCCGTTTCCAACTCATCTCGTTCAGTGCAGCCTCGGTGGCTCCGAAACTGAACTGAAGATGAGCCAAACTCATACCGGCTCTTGGCTAACCACCGGGGATGGTTCTAGCCTAGTCTACACCCCGCAGCGATGGCTACGAGCTACCAACAGCCAGCTTCTTCTCGCTTCACGCCCTTCGTGAAACGGCTGGTATACACACCAACTTTCTTCCGTCGTCGGTGTGTGTGTGTGTGTATATCCGCGCTACCGATCCCCGATACCGATTTCAAGGAATCGATTGCACTCTGGTCCGAGCGCGATAACAAGTTTTCCGTTCTGGCAAGTTTTGCCGTTTGCGACCACGGCGGGCACAATCCTCCGGGCACAATCAGAATTACGTGGGTTTCAGATAAAACAAAGTAACGAGCGAGCATCGGTGGCGCGGAGCGTGTTAAAAGTAAGAAATAACATCTTTCTTCCCCTTTTTCTTTTTTTTTTCCTTTCCTTCCGTCGTCTCGCGTTTCGACAGAATCGTTGGCTCCGTTTTCAAGATTTGTCTCGCGCGTAATTTTTCAAATCGAAGTGAAAGCATAGGTATATATGGTGTGTGAAATATCTCGAAGTAGAGTGGCAGGTGTGTGTTCGATGCTCGGACGAAATCTCCATTTAGGCTTCATTTCCCTCGTCACGTTCAATTTGCATAATCACGGCGACACGCTCGAAACGTTTTCGTAAATTTTTCATTCTTCGGTTCCTCTCAGTCTTGAACGTCTTTCTCTCTTGTTCTGAAAAGAGGTAAGAGAGGAAAGAGAGGAAAGAGGGAAAGGTCACCGCCAGCGACGCGGAGATCGCCGAGCAATGGATCGCTCTAATTTCTCTGCGCAGTAATCTCAATTTATGTAGGGTTGCCTGTTCACCCCACGTACCTCGAATGTCGTTGAATGCTCTTTGACACGTTCGCTACCCGCGCGCGTTGTGCACAGCCGCCGGCAAAAATCTTCGTGTAACCTTTACGCTGAAAGATTATTTTTAGCAAAGTCGAGGATTCTGCGTCGAGGCTTGATACAAAGTTAACTTTGGTCGCTTCAAAATTTCGTCGATACTCGTTGGTTCGCTTAATTTAATTTACCTCCGATCAACTAACTGCCATGTTCGAATATTTAATTACCATTTAATTTACTGTTACTTACCATTTAATCTAATTTGCCAATTACTACATATATTCTTTCTTAACTCGGATCTTGATTAATTGAATTATTGTTCAACAATGTACATAAAAATTTTACTATTATTGCTATTATTACTTTTGTTATACTATTATTACTATTATTACTTTTATTATACTGTTATTATTATTATTACACTATTATTATACTGTAATTTACTATTATTACTATTATTATTTATTTTTACTTACTATTATTACTATTATTATTTACTATTTAATTTAACTTACCAATTACTATATACATTCAAATCTTTCTTAACTCATAAAAATTTTACTATTATTACTATTATTATTTGTTATCAATTTAACTTACCAATTACTATGTATATTCAAATCTCTCTTAACTCATAAAAATTTTACTATTATTGCTATTATTACTTTTATTATACTATCATTATACTATTATTGCTATTATTATTTACTGTTATTTACTATTATTACTATTATTATTTACAATTCAATTTAATTTACCAATTACTACATATATTCAAATCTTTCTTCACTCGGATTTTAATTAGTTGAATTGTTCAACAATGTACATAAAAATTTATACTATTGTTACTTTTGTCATACTATTATTAGTATTATTATTTACTATTATTTACTGTTATTTACTATTATCACTATTATTATTTACTATTCAATTTAACTTACCAATTACTCTATACATTCAAATCTTTCCTAACTCAGATTTCATTTAGTTGAACTGTCCAACGATGTACATAAAAATTGCACAGAAGAACCACGAAAGCGCTTGGCTACCTAAATTGAGAAATTGTACATTGCAAGAAGTAAAGAGCCGATTATCAAGTTTTGTATGAGATCGATGTTTTCATACAACGAGATCATAATGTCATGTACAAACGCGGAAGAAGAAAAGGAAAGGAAAAATATGTGCATCGCGTGGAAACAGTCTCGTTAATGTGCAACACTGTCGTGGATAGATGAAAATCTGACTGGCAGCGACGTTGAAACGAGACCAACGCTGCGGCGGCGGCAGACGTCATTAAGCGGAATTTTTGGCGGAACACGGGCGGTGATAATCCGCGACACGCTCCGTTTTCTTGCCCGCGTCGAAAGAAAAGTCATTAACCGCCGGCGACTAACTTCGAACTGGCGTTTCTCGCCGATGGGACGAACACTGGCGGAAATTCCGCGTGTATACAACACAGGCCCGCGTAACACGTAAAATTCATTTGCCTCCGGCTTAATGGCCCGTGAACTTTGTAACGTTGTTGTTCGGAAGTTGATCGTTCCGTCGGAATAATAACGCGAATGCAAATTGACGCGACACGCGAGACACTCGCGAGTTATTTAATTTTGCTCGAAGATTACGGTTTCGACGGCGCCTCTCCATTGTGCAATCGCCCCTCGAGTCGACGACGAGCGTGCAAACATTATTTTCGTTGATTATTTCGACCATCTGCGCGCAATTCCGACGAAAAACTCCCCGAGCAGTTGTGAAATTTCGTACGACCTGATCGGTTTCTCGCGAGATTGGAAATTGGAAGATTACGGGTTCGACGTGTAATAGATGCCCGGGCAACGTGGCTGAGGTGAAATTTAAAAGCGCCGGGATTAAATTCGTACGGATCGGACAGATGTATAAAATTCACGTCCGGCGAGCGTGAGTTGCAAGCTCGTTCGTTTAAATCGCAGCCGCGGAGGGTATTTTCATTTCAGACCTAAGGATTGAACGACTGATCGAGAGCGAATGGAAGCTGTCGATGTCGACGCGCGATTTATGCAAGAATCTCTCCCGGACGCTCGTTTAATTACCATTGATAATCCTCGCGTTGCCTCGCGACGACGACGTTGCAACATAAATTCACACGAAATCTGTGAGAAGCAAATTGAATTCACTTTAAACCCCCCTTCTTCACCGTCGCGATCGGCGAGAGAAAGAGAGAGAGAGAGTGGCAAGTCGCGCAACACTCGGTAACATAATTGCAATTTAGAAACTAATTATTACTCTTACAACGCGATGCAAATGAAAACGCGGCCGTTATGAATTGAAAATGGCCCCTCTATCTCGCGTTATTCCGAATCCCGTAGCGAAATTAAAGGCGGTCGTTATTGCTTATCGCTAAAGCCGCGCGAATATGCATGAGCCACGTACGGCCGCTCGTGTGTGTGCACGCACACGCGCGAAACCCGAAAGAACGCGATATTATAAATGCCCCGGCGTGGCAATTGCCCTAGATCTAGCGCATACGCTAACTGATTAAACGTTAATATCGTTGGACACTTCGCACGAAACCGGGATTGTAACGGTGTTTCGTGATAAAACCAACAACCGCCACCGATATTTCCTGGTGGCCAAACAGATCGCACGTTCCATCCATTTCGAAATCCCCGATAGATCGTTAACTCCTTTTCGTCGTTACCTCCTTTCGCTTTCCTTCCTTTCCCCTTTACGAGAGAATAAAAAGAAATAGTCACGTCCAATTTGAAACGATAATCCTCTTCGAAGGTAAAAATGGCAATTTCTCGTCCTATCGATCGCGAGAAAAATAAAAATTAAGTTAAACGTTCGATGTGAAGAAACAACAATTTTTATTGTTTAGTTTCGCGAGAGAATTAGGATCAATTGGACTGTGATCCTTGGAAAATCAAATGGTAATTCCTCCGTGAAAATGGTAATTTTCGTGGAAATTCTTCGAGTTGCGATTCTTGAAAATTATTGCAGTTACGCTTTCTTTTGCCAATTTTTCCACGGATCGTTTGGCTTGGTACGTAAGAATGGCACTGTCATATCACGACGCAGCGGCAAGCAATAAAAAGTTGCAGGGGGTACAGCTTTAAAAACCATTACGCCAAGTTCCAAAGATACCTGCTTAAGCATTCACGAAGTGGTAAACAAAGGTACATAACAAGCGCGGGATGTAAAAATTATTTTGTTGGAAAGTTATGAAAAATTCCATTTAGTTGAACATCGAAGAACTTTGTTCCAGACTGGATGCTCGAAATGTCCATCGTTCATTTTAATGAACAGCTGAGCCCATCTCCTTCAGAGATAATCTCCAAACGTCTACATAGGTTATCTCACGCTCTTTCTTTCGGCTTTGAGCAAGTTTCTCTCTTTTTTTTTTTTCTTTTTTTTGTTTCTCTCGCTCCTGACATCGATGGATTCGTCGTATGATTGATACAGTGAAATCTCTCTCTCTCCTTTTTGCGGAAACTCATAAATAATCACAGGATGGTCCACGATATCCTGTAACTTGGTGATAAATGATCGTCGAACTCACGTTCATTGAGCACGTGCTTCTTCATTCGTAGTTGAAGAATTTTTATCCAAAGTCGCAAACGGCAGACGTAATAATTCATTCCTTCGGGGAAATCGTTTGCTTTTCTAATATATCGTTGCAGTTGTATCAGAAACAGGTTTACTGGACAGAACCCTTATAATCCCACGGGGCCGTTTCCATTTCATACGCTTTCTGGCCAATATCCCTTGTTAATTTTTCAATCAAGATATACTGCAGATGGTCAATTTAAAGGGAAATATACGTTCGATACGGTTATTATTACGGAAATTTAAAGAGTCTGAATCAAACGTAACAAATCTCTCAACGATTATTTAATAAACGTTTCAGTGGATTTCTCGCACTCTTGGCAATTGCCGCGAATTTTATCAAAATTTATCTTTATATTCCGCCGTTTCCCTCGTGTAGCATCGTGTTAATCCAATTTCTACGTCCATCTCACGGTTTAACCGTTTGCTCTGGAATGACGTGCCACGCACGTCGAGAATTTTTCGTTCCAAAATTGTAATATTTTCTCAGTTTCAAGTATATTTACAATATTAATATATTTTTACAAGTACATTTATAGTATTAATATATTTTTACAAGTATATTTGTAATATTAATATATTTTCATAAGTATATTTATAGTATTAATATATTTTTACAAGTATATTTGTAATATTAATATAATTAATATTATTACATTTTTAAGATAAGTTTATTACTTCATATTAATTTCTATCCAGTGATATCATACCGTTCAAAAAGAAAGCGACGAATTATCGTATACGGTGTTCGGTCACTCGTTACGGTCCGCAATCAGTTGCCAGCGCAAGTGATTAACCTCTTGCGCTGGAATGACGTACTACGCAACGTCGTGAATTTTGCAATATTCTCTCAGTTTTAAATGTACTTAAGTAAAAACGAAAACAGGCGAAATAAGTAATAAATTTATTACTCCTCGATAATTTCTATCCAGCGATATCATACCGACGAGGTCAAAAAGAAAGCGACGATTTATCGGTGTTCGGTCACTCGTTACGGTCCGCAATCGGTTGCCAGTGGCCAAGTCCAAACCAAGAGCGTTCGTGACCGAGATCGTGATCAAATAGTTTCCAAATTTTTAACTCCCCGTGTCTGAAGCTGTGCCTGGCCAACAAACTAACCCGGTTGCCGACGTATATACATATGTATGTACATGCTTCCTGAAAGATTTTCAGCAACAGTCTCTCTCGACTGCGAGAAATCGCTGCTGTCACATTCCAAGTCAGACGAAGAACTACCGAGAGATCGAAGAAACCAACACGAAAGAAAAGGAAAGAAACGTGTTTGAGGAAGAGTAAGAAGTCACGGGCATCGAGACGATCGAGAGCCGCGAAATTGGAAAATCCGGGATGAGAGCGTTTCTCGCATTAAGCGAGGACGTTGGGCTCGTCTTAATGAATAGTCCTCGTTGCCTCGTTGAACGAAGACGTGGCGGTCGAGAATAAATTACAGGTCCGTGGCCAGGCAAGTGGACCCTTTAACGCGCGCCCCCACTTTAATTTATGCATTTCTTGACCCGCACTGGCGGACCTGGATTCCTACCTGTTGGTCCCTGGTCTACCACCTGTTCGTAAGAACATCTTCCCTCTTCGTGCTCGACAGCCGGCAGGAGCAGATAACGTCGAAGACTTTCGAGATTTTTCTTCGTCTTGCCTCGTAAATTCAGAGGCGAGTGAGTTCCAACAACGTTGGAAAATAGTACGTAGAAGGTCGTTGGTTGATCTTTTAATACTTATACTGACTTTGACACGATCGTGTTGCAGGTGTTCCACGAACAACGTGGAAACTGAGGAAACGCGATTTTCATGATTAAAATTTAAAATCTCTTTCAATTCGATAACTGTGAATTTTCACCACGGCTGTGAGAAGTACGAAGAAAGAAAAAAAATGGAGAAGAACAAAGAAGCGTCGGGCACATTTACATTTTCGAAAGACAGCTGTTCCACGAACGTGAAACTGATGAAACGCGATTTTAATAATTTTAATGTCTCTTTCAATTCGATAACTACGAATTTAAACCATGGCCACTGAGAAACAGCCAAGAAGAAAGAAAAAAGTCGGAAGAACAAAATAATAAGCGGCAAGCACATTTACATTTTCGAAAGATAGCTGTTTCACGACCGTGAAATCGAAGAAATTTTAATAACTTTAATATTAATATTTCTTTCAATTCGATAACTACGAATTTAAACCATGACCACTGAGAAATAGCCAAGAAAAAAGAAAAAAATAGGAAGAACAAAATAACAAGCGCCGAGCACGTTTATATTTTTGAAAGATAGCTGTTCCACGACCGTGAAACTGATTAAACGCGATTTTAATAATTTTAATATTAATATTAATATTTTTAATATTTCTTTCAATTCGATAACTACGAATTTAAACCATGACCACTGAGAAATAGCCAAGAAAAAAGAAAAAAATAGGAAGAACAAAATAACAAGCGCCGAGCACGTTTATATTTTTGAAAGATAGCTGTTCCACGACCGTGAAACTGATTAAACGCGATTTTAATATTAATATTAATTATTGATTTTAATATTAATGTTAATTATCAATTTTAATATTAATATTTTTAGTATCTCTTTCAATTCGATAACTACGAATTTAAACCATGACCACTGAGAAACAGCCAAGAAGAAAGAAAAGAATAGAAAGAAGAAAATAATAAGCGGCAAGCACATTTACATTTTCGAACGACAGCTGTTTCACGAACGTGAAACCGAAGAAACCCAATTCTAACAATTTAAATATTTCTTCCAATTCGATAACTACGAATTTAAATCATGACCACTGAGAAATAGTCAAGAAGAAGGAAAAAAAATAGGAAGAACAAAATTATAAGCGTCGAGCACATTTACATTTTCGAAAGGCAGCTGTTCCACGACCGTGAAACTGATGAAACGCAATTTTAATAACTTTCATATTAATACTAATTATTGATTTTAATATTAACGTTAATTATTAATTTTAATATTAATATTTTTAATATTTTCTTCAATTCGATAACTACGAATTTAAACCACGGCCGCTGAGAAATAGCCAGGAAGAAGGAAGCAAAAAAGTGAGAAAGACAAAGGAAAAAAAGTAACAAGACACATTTTACATTTTCGAAAGGCAGCTGTTCGACGCGAGACGGGCCTCCCGATAACTCGTTACGAGATTCGAAATAGTAGGTCCGACAGCGAACGCCCTCGGATTTAACGCCGTTTAACGAACCGAACAGCTATTAATTTACCGGTCCCGGTCCGGAGATCGGCCACGGGAGAAGGGCAATATTTTCGGAAGACGGCTGGAATTTCTACGCCGGAGGACAGATGTTTCCCGCGCGATTTATCTCTTGTACACACCGGCCCCCGGTGCTCCGTATCGACATAATCGGAAAAGGTGAGAGCGCGATCGCCCCCGGCGATTCTCTTCGTAATGGAACGCCACTCTCGAACTCATCGGGAATATTATAACGCGGGAAGAGAAGGGCGATGAGGAGGATCGAGGACGAGAGGCCGTGTTGTCGTCATCGATCGCCTGGCCATGAAATTTTCATAAAACGATCAACAGGCGCGCGAGGCGAATGGGGGGCGGACGATTTTCGTTGAAAATCGTTGTTCAACCTCCCGGAGTCGTCCAAGTCGTCGTCCGCGCTCTCGTTTGAAAACTCGCTTGCCGGTGGTTGCCAGAAAATTATGCAAATCGCGAGACTCAACGTCAGCTCCCTCCCCGTGTGTGCTCGGGACTTGGGGCGAAATTGGTAGCTTGATAAGGGTCGTTCACGACCTCCAAGGAGAAAGGGCTGGACGCGTGTCTACAGGGTGTCTTTCAACTGGCGATATGGACGAGCGATGACAAAAACAGATTGAAACGTTTAAAAATCAGTCTCCTTTCGTGCAAGTGCTTTTCTCTTTTGCAGAAATTTTCATCGTTCCATGTTTTATGGTTTTTCTTTTGTTTCTTTTTCGGTGCAAGATTCATTGGCGCGTGACGAGTTACTCGGTGCATACTCTGTACATGGACACAGACAGCAAAACCGGACAGAGACTGGCTACTTGCGTGCAGTTGCAGAAGGGGATGCCGAAATCGGTCATGGAGTATCTCGAAACGATTTTACCGCGGCATCGTAGTCCGTTCGCCGGTGAAATATTGCTTCACGCGGAGAGACGAGAGAGACGATGCCCGAAGGAGGGAAAAGCCGACACCGAGGAAGAACAGGGTAGAGGAAGGAGGGTAGAATAGGCGGGAGCGTTAGAAGAACGTACGAAGAAGGCAAAGGCGGAGAAGCGTGGTGTGCCGCGAGGGGTGGAGAACGAGTAGGAAAAAGCGCTGTGCAATTGCAATACGGACAAATATCCGGAGCCGAGACGAACGGCCGACGAACAAAGAGGAAAGAGAGAAGAAACTCGGCACAGTCAGAGAAATTGTTCGGGTTACTGCGAAACGAAACGAAACGAAACGAGACGAGACGAAACGAAACGAGACGAGACGAAACGAAACGAAACGAAACGAAACGAAACGAAACGAAACGAAACGAAACGAAACGAAACGAAACGAAACGAAACGAAACGAAACGAAACGAAACGAAACGAAACGAAACGAAACGAAACGAAACGAATCTCTCTTTCTCGCCGCTTCTGTGTGCATGTATATGCGGCAGTCGATAAACCGCGCCTGCGTAGCTCAAACACAGAAGAGCTCAACCTCCGTGAGAGAGTGTACGGGGTCTCTCTCCGTGCGTCGCGTCGTTCACAGCCGACGTGTAGCACTGGGTGCTCCCTTGCTGCACATGCATACCACCGTCGTTCGGCGTTCCCGCGTGCAGGGGGTGTGGATTAAAGATATTAAAGATAGCCGGTGCGAGAGGAGTCCGCTGCGAGTTCCCGTTCCTTTCGACTCGAGCCCGCTGCACGCTCGTACCACGAAGGGGCTGCTATCTTCCGTCTCGTCTACCAGTCACACCCTGACATGCTTTTCATACCGGGCGCGATATCATTTTTATTGTCGGCGCGAGTGCCTCTTTCAGCGGCAAGCTTCTCTTGTCCCCCCACCCCTCCCCCCCGCCCTTCGTTTACTTCTCCTTCCTAATTTTTTTTCTTCCGTTTTATTGTTTCATTTCCCTCCTCTGTCCCTTTCTTTTCCTTCGCCATTCCGTTTCTAATGAATATTAATCACCAACCCCTACATTCCGCGAAAGAGATCTCGTCGCTCTTTCCATTCGCCTTTTTGTTTGTTCCTACTCCCCTTCCTACCGGTTCGACGACAAACATCCATCCACAGACGTCGTCCTGTTGCTTTGACAGAGGGAAAATGCCGTCGCACAGACGGTGCTAAGTTCGTTTGCATGGTAACGCGATAGCGGCGCGTCTTTCCGGCGTAATCCGCGCCGCGTGTCGTCGTACGCGCGTTCCAAGACGCAATCGATAGTCTCGCGGTCGGCTTCCCACTGCGAAAAAAGGGAAAAAAGAGAGAGAGAGAGAGAGAGAGGGAAGAAAGAACGCCTTTTTCCCCACCCCCGTTCCGTGATTTTCAACCCTTTATCAGCCGACGTGCACCAGGCTGAAAACGCTGGAATTATGTTGTTGAATTATTTAGTCGGCGTTTCGATCGCGACAGGCCGTGCAGCCCGAACGAAAAACCATGCTGCTGCAACCGCGATATAATTGACGTGGTACGCACCCCTCCCACGTCGCGAGACCATGGCTAATTAATATTTCATTAACGACCGGTGACAACGTTAGTTGTCCATTCAATCCCTTTCTCTCTTTTTTTCTTCCTTTTTTTATTTGCTTCCCTCGACAACGTGCACGCGTCGTCGGCCTAAATTCGCGGCAGGAAGATCCCGAAACGACTGGAAGTTCGTCGGATCGAAACTGAGAAGAACAAAGAACTCTCGACGAGTCGAGCTTGGCTGTTAGATTAATTAAATACAGCGCGACGGACGTGAAACAGAACGCGATGAAATTTTGTCAGATTTCATCGAAACGTAAACTTTTAATCAAAAAAAAAAAATCCATAACTCGTACGGGACGCGCGAGTTCGTGCCAATTGCCAACTAAAAACTCGGCGAAGTAAATCGAAAACGTAGAATGGAATTTTTCTTCCAGGTCGATTCTTCAACACTGTAACTCCAATTCAAACTCTATCTTTTCCTAAACGAGGTCTTGAACGAAACATTTCTACTCCGCGCTTTTCACTTGTCTCTGAACAGATGGATCTTTCGTCGATTTCGTCCCTCCAGTGCCATTTCATCAGCCTTGATTCTCGTGCTAGATTCTCGAACTAGTAGACTCTGTCTGACTTCATCCGCGTTACGTACGTACATGTTAGGCCTAGAAGCGCAACGAATTTGATCGTTGCTCATCGTCCAGCCATTTTTCCCAGTGTATCGTTCGATCGTTTCGCGCGGAGAGACTCTAACGGTCCCTAATTTCACGCCGTATGATTTACTTTACGACTCGAATGTTAATTCCCTCGCGGCGATTTTTCCTCGTTTCCTTTTGTTCTTTTTTCATTCTCCACTCGATAAGTCCGGGTTTTTTATCGGCGATGAAATATAGGAACGTTTCAGGCGCAGCGAGGCACGATTGGACGTGATTTACAGCGAGGAACACCGAGGCGTTTCTTCCACGACGAAAAAATTATAATGAGGGAACGTATGGGCGCGAGGAGGAGCAAACGTTACGATGTCGTTGTTTCGACGGTGAAGATGATGTTAGAGGGGCCGAGTGACGTTACAATTCGAGCGGCGAGGAATCTTTTCAACGAACGAGATTTTTCGCCCAGTTTTTTCCCCTCGCAAATTAATGCGACGCGTTGTCCCCGTGAAATATCGCCGTAATAAATCCCTCCTGGAATTCCTTGTTTTTCTTTTCTTTTTTCTTTTTTCTTTTTTCTTTTTTTTCTCTCAACAGATTAGCCGTCATGCGAGAAGTTGAGATTCATCTCCACGTGAATTTCATGCCTCTCTGTTTCACTTTCGTCGAAACGAGATTACAAAATGCAAACACGTAAAACTGACTGGTCACCGGAACAAGGCTGCGAACTTGTCGCTACTCGAGTTTCAATTCACAATTCAATTTAGACAAATTTCGTCGCGACAAACACGTTCTCTCTCGTCGGATAAAAATCTAATCTCCCCCTACCCTCTAACGGAGGAGAAAAGATACGAAAACCCGCGACTTCACGAATTCCAGTTCCGTATAATCTTCCGTTTCGCACTGTTACTAAACAGTCCGCCCGAAGTGGACAGCTTTAAACACCTAATAAGAAAAGTTTCCACCGCCCGAAGCAGTAGAAAATCTTCCGTGTGCCTTCGTCTCTCGAAAGTGTAACAACAAACTTTCTCCCTCTGTTTCCACCTTCCTCCCCCCCCCTGCCCCCTTCCCCGCCGAGCGCGCACACTTTGTTTCCTGTCTTCCCGAGAACTTCCTGTCTCTCCCTCTTCAGCACTTTCCATTCTTCCCTCCATCCTCCCTTTTTCTCTCTTCCCCACCCCCTCCACCCGCTCCCCCTGTTACCTGTTTTCATACGAATCAGATGGAAATACCTTCCCATCTGTCAGTCAGGATACAGTGGATCCAGTTACAGGTGTATTCTGCGGCCTGTCCGATTAGTTTGTCGCGGAGACCGGAGATTAAACGCGTTGCTTCTTCCTCTTTTAAACGCGAACGTGACACGCTGTCGTCGCTGTCGCACCGTCGATCGCTGATCGTTATCAAATAATTAGCATCGTGATTAATATCTCGTATCGTCCCATTGCCCCGTTTTCAAAACGTTGATGCCCGATCGCGTTGCGTTGCGCAATACGAGCGAAACGAGCACACACCCCTTTCCCACACTGTTATCTGGCCAACGGGGGTGGTGGCGCGTCTTAGTCTTTTTGCGGCCCAAAGCCGGAATACCGGCGAGCTTTTTACCGCCACGGTTTCTACTATCGCGTTAAATATGAATTTATGACTCCACGAATACAATGCACGTTGGCTTTAGTCGCCGCCGGGGGACTTTAATGAGATTTTTCACTGAATTTTATGTTTCCAATGTCTTTTCCTTTTTCCCCCCCCCCTTTTTCTTTTCCGCGCGAAATTGTTTGTTGACAATTTTTCTTTTTTTTTTTTTTTTTTTTTTTGCACCCTTATTGTTCGCAGTTAATATGCATTTAAATGCGTGGGAATTTCAATTGAGAGTCGCAGAATTTTCGCGGCAGTCATGCTTGAATTAAAAGTTGCGCGGAATAATTAATTTTCACAGCCAATGTTAATTATCACCTTCGACTTTTAAACGTTCGAGCACGCAGCTGTATCGATATCCTTTTCCTTCAATCAAAAACAGCTGAACCTAAAGATTAAAAGTCACAGATCCTTCAACGACGAAATAATTTACTGCAATACTGCCGTAAGGCGCTATTTTATTCACAGACAATTACACGCAAAGTTACGCGTTGTTTATTTGCCACGAATAATTAACACTCGGCGAGTATCAATTATCAACCAGCTCTCAACGTGTTCAAAACTCGAGGCCTTTTTAGTCCTCCTTTTCGCCAACGCGCGGACAAGCCAGCGTGGAAAAAATTTTATCGACTGCACGCCACGCTCGATTAAAGATTCACGCTGAAATTCTCGCTGAACAATCGTCTGGAGCGGACAATGGCCCAATCTCGGGGCCCTTGCGAGGAGAAGCTCACCCTTCCCTCCAAGAAACCGCGTATTAAGAACGAACGATCAATTTACATGAAACGGCGACGATGGACGGTTGGTTGTTTCGTTGGCTACCCATGTGTTTCCCCCCTCGGTGGGATTCTTTTCGATTCCTTTGTTCGATTCCACGGTTGTTGTTGCCACGATGCGGCAAGTAATCGTATTGTTCCACGCAGGGTTCGTTTGTCGTTGGAGCCCCCCCCCCCCCAAGTCAATTAATGGCGCAGTTGCCGCAGACAAAAGAAATCTTTCTCAAGTGGATTTCCCGAGCCGTGACCTACCACGTACGGGAGGGGGCTGTAAACAAAGCCAGTCGGCAAACAAAGTTGGTAACAAAGGCAAACACGATATCCGCCCTTCAAAGTGTCGTGCATAAAGTCGAAGTGCAAGGTGCAAGTTCACCAACGCGTCGTCTCCTCCTCCTCCTCCTCCTCCACTCTGAAACTTAAATCGTAGGACACCAGCCGCGAAAAGTGGCTGCCAACTGCCGTAACAGTTAAAACGTATGTTCACGCTCTATGTACGGCACAAGTTCGCCGATAAATCTTCCCTTATCGAGCTTCTCGCCGTGTCTGGGTGTACGTGCGTGCTCGTGCGCGCACGTGAATGAACGGGCTCACGCGTGTGGTTGAGTATGGATGAGTGAAAACAAGCGAAATCTGTTACGGCCGCGCAACACCGACGTGGAAATAATTTCAATTATGAAGCCGTTCGTTCCGTCCCTCTTGATAAAGACTTCCAAGAAGACTGCGTGGAAAGTCGCTAGATATCGCCACCGAGAACAACAGGTAGCGATTCTTATTGTTTGGCCGACGCCGTGGTATTTCAGGTGTTCTACCAGGTGAAACCTAACCGTTTCCCTTGCTTGCGTGCCGGTGACAAATTTAACTATCGCCTGGGATCGATTGAATTGATTTTTAAAAGCCACGAAGTGCGTCGATCGGACGATCGTGTACGTCGTTCGACTTTTGACTTGTACCGCGAGCCGCGAACGAAAATATCGAACGGGAACGGAAGCAACGATTTCGGCATCCCTTGATCGCGTACTCTACATTTCTAATGTTCCCGGGGATCGGATGTCGAAGTCAGAGTAGGGACGGACTTTGAAGAAGCGTCGAGACAGCTGCAGCCACCACGAAGAGACGATTCGACGCGGGGATAAAGCGGTTAGGCTGCTATCCATCTTCTATTTCTTCGTGTTCTTCTTCACTCTCTCGCTCTCATCCCTGTCTCGTGCCTTTTCTCTCTCTGGCAGAGATGTGTAACAGAGGGAGAGATGTGTATCTCTGAAAATAGGATTGGTGCGGCACGCATTGTGCCGAGGACGACACTGTCTCTCCACCTCCGTTTCACCTACCCTCCCCTATCATTGTATTTATAGCCCTCCGGCTTTTCCACCGTGCTTCGCGCCCTACGACCGCTTAATTCGACCGCTCGCGAGAGAGAGAGAGAGAGAGAATACAATCTCTCCGGTCGAGAGGCGAGCCGGCGTCAATAGCCACAAGCAAATGCCTTCCGACGAGGATGCAACACAAGGGACACCAGGTGGACTTCCTCGCTACTTACGTCCCTCCCTCTTCCTTTTTCTTTTCTTTCCTCTCCTCGCTCCCTCTTGTTCTTCGATCAACGCGACAAAGGAACGAATAATTGGGTTTGCCGGCGAACACGCGCGAAAAGGACACGCAAGCATCAGGATTTTCTATCCGAGACTGGTTCTTTTTGTCTTGACTTTTTTTCTTTTTTTCTTGTTTTCTTTTTTTTTTTTTTTCGTCGAACTTGCCGCAGATGTAAGTCAGAAAATGACGTGTCTCTGTCGTCCGTTGAAAACCCGCCATTAAGGCTAATATTTCACGCGATCGAGAAGGTTCGCTCGCGTTTGAACGTGTTTGCAAACTTGGTTTTCGAGCGATTGCGCGCTCAAGCGTACTCGAGAAGCGTATCGCAGATGGCAAATCCGGCGACAATTCAAACACCGACATTTCGAGCGCCGCTGTATTTATCGATAAGTTTAACAACAAACTAAAAATCTTCGGTGTCATTCGAGCAAATCCTTCCGATCCAGTCTTCGTCAAACACCATAAAAATCCTACTCTATTCTTTTTCATTTCTGTAATACTCGACAATAGCCAAACACATTCGTCATTCGTTCTTTACTCCCCCCAGAAAAAAAAAAAAACACGTACAAAGAAGATCTATACCTTCGAAAATAAATAGGAAACGAGCGATATCGTTTGTTCTACAACATCCTCTCGAACAAAGAAACGCAACGCCAATTCTAATAGCGTTCTCAAAGCTCTCCAAAGTAACCGATACCATAAAAATTCTCGTACACACGCACGAAACGTCCTCGAAGAGTTCGCCTATCACAAGTATACGCGGAACGATAAAATGTTTGCAAACGTCTCGCGGTTGCTCGTTGACGGGTAGTATAACGTCGGATATACGGACCGAAGAAGATGCAACGATCCGTCTGTTCCGTTCTACGTTTATAACCGAGCCGCGAGAAACTCTTCCTTTCATCCTCTGGTTGTCGGAGATAGAGACGCGCGAGCTCCGGTTGGAGAAGCTGCGAAAATTCCTACACACGGACGTAAAACTGTCCCCGGTGCACTTTCATCTCGGCCCCCTTCGGGCCTCTTTTGCCCCGGCGCATTTGTGGCCCATTTTCACAGGCCACGGTTTTTAAATGCGATCGCTGGCAAGGAAATACCTTTTCTCCAGCCAGGAGGAAACTAATCAGAGTGCAGGGCGTGCACGAGGCGGATGCGTTCACCCGTGGAGCCCAGAAGGAGCACACAGAGGGCCAGGTGTTAGAGTTGTGTGTGATTTGCCAACGAGCGAGTTGGAAGTCGATCGACCATTCCGAGTTCGGGAAAGTGGCCCGGGTGAATATCCCCTCGCGGTTATTAAAATTTCCCACGAAGCTTTCTCTCTCTCTCTCTCTCCGCCCTCTGTTTCGCAATTTCCCTTTCGTTCCCCTCTCGTTCTCCCCTTTCCTCCTGTTTTCTTTCACCCTTTTTTTCTCTCCTTTCTTTTTTTTCACCCTATCGGGCAAACGATAAAAACGCCAACGATGAAACAGACGCGAGATTCCAGATAATCATACTCTGGACCAGTTTCTTCGGCCCTACTGCCAGAGAGAAGTCCCGCCAGAGAACCCGCTTGGAGATCGATTCGAAAGCAATCGTATCGGACGATGCATTCAGACGTTCGCTTTAATTGCGTGAAATCTGCTGGCTTTGTTTGCCGCGAGAGCCCACTGTTTTTAATTGGACACAATGGATTCTCGATGGATTCGAAGAATTATTTGACTTTGTCATTTTTTTTCTTTCTTTTTTTTTTTTCTTTTTTCACTGCATATTTCCAACCCGGCTGGAACCCGGTTGAAAACTTGCCTTTTCCAAATCTCATCGGGCCCGTGAGTTTAATTATACTGAACAGAGATACGGCTCGCAGCCGTGTCAAAAGTTTTGTGAAGCGTATCGCCTTACGTACGCGTAAGATAATGTACCTGGCACATCTAGCTTCTTGTCTGCGTCGTCTCGTTTGTAACGTTACGAAACGAAGCGACACAACGTGTCACAAATCTGTCCCTCTCGCCAGTTGAAAGAAAAAAAAAACGACGGAATTATTTGTAAATTAAAGAGTGAAACTCGAGGCATCGCCACGCAATTTATTCAGGATGCTTTTTAAATAAATTCGTGCCCGTTATCCTCCCGTTTCCAGCACAAAGGGAATTAATTGGGCATCGAATGTAAAATTACCGGCGATATGAAAAACGATTTTAGAGGAATGTTGAAGTGTTTCGCGAGAGTTGTTCTCTCCGAACACGCATTTTTACGTATTTCGTTCTCGTTTTTTATTTTCTTTCTTTTCGTTCTATCAGGTACCGAAATCACATTTTTTTTTTTGTTTTTTTTTTTTTTTTGTTTCGTTTAATTGCTCGACAGTCGTTAGTGCGACGCGCGATGAATTTAATGCGATTTCCAACCGGATAAAAATCGAGCGATATCAAATCCGGGAATCCCCGACAAAAATCTCTTTGAAACGATTACATCGGTTGAACTAATAAAACGAATTGCAAAAAGTGAATCGCTTTACTACCTTGCCAATTATCAAGCGCGGCAAATGTGAAAAATAGTGCAAATACAGAGAACGAAATTAATTCCCGATGTAATCGAGCGTAACGAAATTTCGTCCCGCCGCGCGGATTGATTTTTCCACGTAAAGGAAAATGTCACCAGTCGTACATCAAAGATCAAACATTCGCGTCGTCTCGAAAAATCATTTCATTTCCCGCGAAAATCTTAGAAAAATACGACGAGCGTGGGCACCTTTTGTGGCAAAATATTTCACTTTTACGCGTATGACGTTCTCATTGTTATTTGCCATCGCGTTACCATTTTTCTCTCTTCTTGTCATTTATTTATTATATCGTCGAATCGAGGCTTAATTGAACGCGCCCACTAGCCCGCTGTTATTGGCAACTTAGCGTTCAATGTTTAATTAACAACAGGGCAGTGAACCAGCCACGTTCGATTAAATCACGAAATCATTTCTAAATTATTATCTGGTTAAACATCGCGTCCCATTGTTTCCAAGCAAAGAACGAGGCCCGTATAAACGGTGAACAAGAACGGCAAACAATGGCGCGGGGCATGTTCGACGATGAAGACCCGGTGGTCGGAAAGGGGTCGAAAACGTTTCCCGTCGCGATATTAAACCCGATTCCGCGAGACCCAGGCAATCTGCTTCGCGTAGAGCATACATCGGACATTATTAATCAGACATTCAAACCAGCAGTGGCGTGGATGTTTGTCGACGAGAGAGAGGCAAGTGGACGGCGAGCATGATTTATGAAGCTTCGCCGATACTACTTGGAGGGGGTGAGTGGGTCGTCGCAGCGTGTCGCCAAAGCCTCGTGGTCTAAGTCGTTTAATTTCGCCGATTTTCTCGTTAACCACCGCGGGCAACAATTTAATTCTACAGGGGGATTAGCGTGAAAGGGGTGGGGGGTGGGGGGAGAGAAGGGTGGGCGAGAACGCGCGTTCCGTCGCGTACTTAATACCGCGATATAAGCCGATGTTAATAATCGTCCGGGAATATTTTTCGGCCGGCTTTCCCGCGGAAAAATAGTAATATCCAGAGAACGGGGTAAGGGGTGCATTTCATTAACGCGTTCCACCCTCCTGCGAAAGAGAGTTATCAGGATTAGAAGTATCTCTCCATCCCCTTGTACGATCGACCATCCCTCTTCCATTCTTCCGATATCATAGCTCTCTCTCTCTCTCTCTCTCTCTCTCTCTCTCTCTCTCTCTCTCTCTCTTTCTCTTGCACGATAATTTACTGACCGAGTAATTACAGCGAGCGAGTAGCAAGTTTTTTTAAGTTCAACAGACTTTTGTCGTGTTGACTGGCTTTCAATAATTTTACAATTTACACGAGGCTGGTCAAAGTCGAGCGAAAAAGCTTCAGTGAAAAAGCTTAGAAACCAGAAAATAACCCTGCGTTGGCTACTTTGAATCCCGATCTCCCCGGTGAAACAATCGAATGTGTGCCCATAATCGCATTTATATACGTTGGCCCGTGACTAATTGCATACAGACTTCCGTTTACTAGGAAATTTATTGTTGTTATTATACGCGCAGTGGTGTATCTATCGATACGACTAGTAACCTCGAGCGTCTAACCTAGCAAAATTTCGCTAATCGCATTAGTTGAACATACGTGCAAGACGAAGCAGGAAATTAATTACGAAGTTCCAGCCTCCGGTAACGGTGTGTTTTCTGGCGATGGACGTGATTTAATATATTTAACAGTAGGTTGGAAATCGGTAACCCCGGCTGGTTGGATCCGCCCGTTGGTTGCCCGCGGTTATATTCACGTTTAACGATAAACCATTGAACCGTGCCGGCTTTTGTGACCATGGATTTTTGCGAAATCATATTAACCTTTGCCTGACAATAATATTCGCTGCCGCTGCCTGTTTTCATCGTTCATCGAAAATTGCCGTCAGTTAAGGAGATCTTAATCGCGTGGACGCGATGTTAGCGGGGAGGGGGTTTGGTAGCCGAAATAAAATATCGACGCCCTCCGCTGGCAGGTGTTGCCGAATCGAATTTCGTCGTTGATTATCACGTACACATACAGGGGGGGGGGAGTGGATGAAACGTCCTATTTGCGGACGTTATCCTATGAAAATCAATTTTATAAATTATTCTACACCGTCGTGTAATGTGTATAATGTGATTATTAATCCATTAATAAGTTAATGGCCCTAAAAGATCGTTACGACGGGGGGACAGGGCTACGTATGTAGCCGATACATTAAAACGCGCTCGTTAAATGCGATAATTAATCTCTTGTAACAATTACTTCCGAATCTTCAATCCATGAAGAGCGCGTCATTTGCATAGTTGATGCGAATCGAAAGCGTTTCTTTCGGGTTCTCGCAAGTTAAAATAATTTATTGTTAATTAATTACGCGGCGTGATGGATAAAAATGATTTTATGCCGAAGAAGATGCGTGCGTTTTTAGCAAATGAATATCCTTTGAGCCAAGCGAATGCTAACTGTTCTTTAGCAAATAGTTACCGATGGTTGCTTTGAGGTCTTTGTGACCGTATAAATACGGCTTTGTACGGAAAAGATTAAAAAACCTACTTGGAAATACATATTCGACTCGTTGTGTCACAATTTTTTACAAACTACTCTTCAACTTTGAGTTGTTCCTTACTAAAATGACTACTTTAAGGTCTCTGAAACTCCCTGAACATGCTACGTTGATAAATAAAAAGAAAAATAAAAGTTACGGAACTCGTTGCAATTACGTTTAATTGAATAGAGCGTGTGCAAATTTACTTTATACGATCGTACGAAAGACGAAAAAAAGGAAAATAAAGATAAAAAAAGAAAAACAATTGTTTCATTTGGCGTACAGCTGACTCGTCGCCAGCGGCGGACACGTCCGTGATTCATTGTCAGCGTGGAAGAAAAGGGTGGCGAGGTATACTTACACCGACAGACGTGGAGTTTCAGTACGTCTCCCCAGAGTTGTGCACATCGACCTGCGGTCCACCGTCGATTTCGCACACACGTCCTTGAGACTCCGATTCCGGGCCGTGCGAGTCGAGTCGAGTCGAGTCGAGTCGAACGGTCGAGCGAGCGTCGATCAACTGGCACACGCACCTTTCATCCGGAACGCACCGTTTGCACGGTAGTCCGAAACGAAGCCAACTAGATTTCCTCGAATCACTGGCCAGCCACGTGACTAGCCATGGGGAACAGTCGGAATTTGCGCGAGACACGAGCCCCGCTCGCTCGTGCAGCACACATCGGGATCTCGCTGTTAGCAGCGAGTCAGCGTGTACCAACTGGCATCGAGAGGAATCGAAACAGTAGCAGTTCTTGCCATGGACTTGGTGTCAGGGACAGACAGACGACGGACGGTCGGTCGGTCGGTCGGTCGAACGAGGAAAGAAAAAAGTTAAGCACGTACTTTGGCTGCGACGAGAGAGAGAGACTAACAACAAAAGACACGGGAGAAGCAGAGTGGCTAGACTAGGACGGACAAACGAAGAACAGAGACAGAGAGCAGACAGAGAAAGATAGACAGACAGACAGACAGAGAAAGATAGAGAAAGACAGAGAGACAGAGAGAAATAGGAAGACAGAGATAGAAAGAGAAAGAGAAGGAAAAAGAGAGGACGAAAGACCGCGGTTTCTCCCTGAGATTTCGAGCTGCACTGCAAACGGGAACAGTCAGTCCTCACTGAATCGGAGTTTGCCTACGTACTCGCGACTCTGAGACTTTGGGATCTGCGCAGTTGCTCGCTCACCACCACCATATCCTCCACCACCACCACCACCATCACCGTCACTACCACCACCACCACCACCACCACCACCACCACCACCACCACCACCGTCGCCGCCAGTACCACCATACCTTTAACCCCAAACCTCCATGGCTCCTCTCTCGACTCCCGACAACCCTAACCTCCGGTCTAGGCAGCGCCCTAACTCCGACTGACGAAAGCTCCAAGCGACGCGTGAACGCGAGACTTATTCTTACTCGGTGAAAATTACTTGCAACGAAGTTACCGGCCCGCGGATTAAATCCATGCTGACGCACCGGAATCTAAGTATGCACGTTGCCGTTGCGGTGTGCTTAGGCGCGTGCTTACGTGCTCCGCCAGATGAATGCCAGTAATTACGATTCAAAATCGACGGTTGCGTCGCGGGAAATCGATGGCAATCGGTCGCGGCTGAATGAACGACGCGCGTCGCAAGTTGAATTACACACTCACCTTACGATCATTCCGCTGAGACGTTTGAACGTTGTTGGCAATCGATGATGCTCGCGCACGAGTGCTAAATTTCATTTTGTCTTAACAATGCGAGTTACGCATCGTCGACGGTACGAAGAGCAACCACTTGCGTTGGAATTAACTGGATACTCGTGGCCACAACTGCTGAGCGTGCGATGTTGAGAATGTTTCCGAGCACACTGCCCGAGAATACTCTCTTTATCTCTCTTCGCACATTCGTAACGTGTTCGCCGGGAGTATTATTATTACGACCCCGAGGAGGTATCCTCGCTTCCGTCGAAGGAACAATGCTCCTAATAACCGGGCGATTAGACGAAATCCTTGCTTTCTTATCGGCAAACAACCTTCGTGACTGCCTCTTTTGTAATCTGTTGTAAACGACAAACGTTTGCATGATTCTTGAAATATATAATCACGCTGGTCGTAACAAGTAAGAAAAAAAATTATCTGCGTCGTTTGTTTACCTAGATGATGTATTTTGAGTGAATGAGAGGAAAGGGCGGAGTCACGCTCTGCCAATGAGATTCACGATCAAAAATCAGGCCGACAGGAAAGAGTCTTGTCCGAGGTGAGACGCTTCCCAAAGTTCGTTGCTCCGTACATGTTGTCTCCGCACAGTCCGTGGAACGTTGGCCGTTTGCCAAAGTCATTCTCACATAATTTCACAGGGGAGTATAAGCGCCAAAAAATACACGGAACTCGCGGCTATAATTCCAGCAGAAATCTATTAAGCGAAAGAATAATCGGCGCAGTTCTGGCAGTGGCGAAAATGTTAACGTGACTCGGCTTAATTAAATTTGATGTGTTCACGCGATACCGGCTATCGTTTTAATTCACCGAGATCACCGAGGCGTGCGCACGTCGAAAGGTTGGCCTCCTCATTCATTTGCTCTTGTTTCGTCGCTGATCGTATGATAATGCGGAATCGTACTTTTGTTAATTACCCTCCGTGTTACAGTCAGGGATATCGTTCACGTTATGAAGGAAAGTGATGAATGACAGCTTATTCTTCCATTCCGACGCTTGTATCTGATGTTAAGCCGGTGAGACAATGTTCCTTCTGCCTCTGCAATTATTGTGAAATAATTAAAAAAAAAAAAAAAAAACTTGCTCCTTTTTACCGGTGAAGAAATAAAACCGTGTACATCTGATCGAGATGGTAAACGCCATCTAGTGATCCGACATACTAAACGAATAATTTGATTGCACGTCGATAATATTATTGTTTCTCTTTTCATATGATTTTCTCTCCGATTTATAATTAACCTGAACAGATTACGAAACACGTCGACATTTCGCAAGTTCGTCGAGTACATCGATCAAAAATAATATTAACTTGCATTAGGTTGTATCAATTAAATAAAGGAAAAAGGGAAAATACGATATTTTTATACATCGTCAAATAAAACTGATAAATTGTAAATAGAAGAGTCAAGAGTGAAGTCACGAGTATATGAATAAATGTTTGTCCAAGATAAGTTTATGCTAATTTTTAATTATTGAGTACGGATGAGTAAAAACACAAGTCAATGTAATGACCTTAAAGCTTTGATAATTATATTAGTGCATTAAGAATAAACACGACAATGGTCAAGTAAAGTGAAATACAAAGAGCTATTTCTAAACGCGTACGTTAAGCTACAGGCTATAAAGAACCGAATAATACCAGATAAAATTACTATTCGTATGGCTGCTCAAACTTTTTTTTTTTTTTTTTTTTTGTTAACGTACGCGCGTTAAACTGCATAGAAAAAATTTAATACATGAAATTAAATAAGCAGCAATATTTGTCGAATCTTGTATCAATGAAAATTTCAAGAAAATTCACTTAATAAATAAAATTATGCATACATTTGCTATTTCTAGTTTTCGAACGCTGTACGTGATATTTTAATAACAAAAAAAGAAGAGAAACATGTAAAATGTAAATATACGTACGTAAATGTAAATGTACGTATGTGTGTACGTCTGACGGTTCTTCTCGTTTCATGTTAGAAAGATGGAGTTAACATCGTGACGCGATTGTAGTAAAGGGGAAGTTAATCTGAGGCGATAATTCAAAGCCACGTTATCGAGAAACCTAATGTCAATTGCAAAGTTAATCGATGTTCTCTCTCTCTCTCTCTCTCTCGTTCGCCGTAGAGATACGAGTGGGGCTGGCAGGTCGTTGTTCCTAGTCAAGATCATGAGATCCCTAGTCCCGACATTTCGCAATGCTGGCGTAATGCCTGACCTCCGCTTCCAATTCTGCCGAATGCAATTCTTCAGAATTCGACGTGCTGCACTCATCACTCAATCACGCATTGACTACGTGAACAAACGCTTTCAGACGTACAAGTGACACGTACCATATCCAAGCCATATCGATTTCCCATTGTCCTCTATAGGCATCCAATATACGTGCACCTTTGTCATGTTATGACAATTGATGCAAAAATATAACACTGACGCAATTAACGTCGCGTTTACAACTACACTTTTGACAAAAGAAATTTGCATGCAACTTTACCGATAAGATCATATGTTCCTACGTTTATTTTCGATCAAGGCACAATTTAATATTCGATATTATTTGACGTAGAAATAAAGCGCAAAAACAATTTTGTATAATGTTATTGTCACAAAAAGTTGTTAAATAATTCTTTAGCTGACGCTCGAGCAACTCTCAATTATAATAGTTGCCCCATCTCTCGGTTTGACCCCAACCTAAGCTGTACACCTTGAATACATGTACCTACATACATATATACATACATAGATACAATTCGTATAAACATGCGAAAAGGAGACGTGATGCTCATTGTCGTTCGGGCGTTACATACACGTTTATCTCCTTGGGAACAATATTTTTTGAGTAAATCTTGCGTAGAAAAAAAAAGTTTATGGATTAAAAATATCATCTCGGTAGTTTATTTTAGTACGGTTACAAAGTCTGCGACTAATTTGTAATTTAAATATCGCAAAAGACAATCAAGAGCGATAAAACGCATGCGCGTGTCGTGTCACCGGTGTTCACTTCACTGTTAATCGTTATTACTGGAGATACGATGTTAAAAGTATTGTTTGTACAATTAAACAGTGTAAAATAGCGACGGGATATCGAAACAGAAACAGAAATTACGCACAAGGTACGAGTTTAATGAAAACACATTTTTATTTTTACTAACAAACACCTATGTATATATCTTTACGTGACACATGCACATCAAATGCGAAACTAATACGTTCAATCGGTTCGATGATTATTCAACATTTACGTTGTTTATAGTACGTTTAACATGTAACCACGAAACGTCATTAATTATTCAGTATAACACAAAAAGAAACCTATGTACAATGCACCTCGTGCAGATAATGAATAATCAATAGACACGTGTGAAATGCGATTGCATAACGCATCATCATGTGTTACAGAGGATATTAAAAATTGCTTAGCGATGAAACGTCCGGAAAGAAATTCACTGATGTTCGTGATAAGTATTTCACGTGAATACAGAAACACACGTCTTGCGTGAAGTTATATCCAGATCAAAGAAATTGAACGGATATTTTCGAAAAGGGGTTAGTTAAAGTGCGCATGCGTTTGATGTGTGTACAATTTCGGGAACCCCGCTCGTCCAACGAGACAGCATTAATCGTGATTCGAGGACATAATCGTATAAAATAAAAGAAAATCGCGAGACTGACAAATGATTTAACCGTTCGAACGAGATATCGACGAGATATCGAATTTTCCTCAACAGATAAACGTCACTCCTCTTGACATAGGAGGTTAGAAAACATCGCGACGCAAATAGGATCTTTAGTTGCTGTTTACTAACTGAATAATGGAGTTGTACATGGTATTCGACAAGGGGGGATGAAATACAGTGCGTGCGTATGCATGTGGATCGTGTGTGAAAGAGAAAAGTAGGGAGGGAAACATAACACCCCGTGAAGACGCGCGTCGCGAGACTAATACGACGCAGAAAGAACGAGAGTGCGCGTCAGTAGGTTTTACCCTGACCTCGGTCAGACGGACATGGTTTAATTTAACCGGATCCCTGCAAACTCAGTTCAATCTATCTTTGTCCAGTGGCACGTTCAAATCCTCGCAACGTTCGCGATTTAACCTCATCGTTCCATGGGAGGAAGGAAGAATACACCGCTTCTCCGGTATGTAAAGTGTATTTTCTCAATCGCGACCAACTCGGGCGCGTGGAGACGTTTTCCACTAAATTATTTTAAAATTCTGTGCCACGAGCAAACGTGGGATTACGGCAAATTCTCACGACGGATATTCGATGGTTTCGGTCTCTTCGTGAAAACGTAAATAGTTTTGCTTTCGTGCAAACGTGAAATTTGACATTTCCTGCGACAATTTTTTTGTTTATTTTACTCGCGTTTATAAAATTGCTATTTTAGCAAAAAATTCAATGTATATATCTCGAATGATGATTTGCTTTTTATTTGCTATAGTTGAGTACATAGTCTACGTCCGTTGGTTTAAGATGATAATGACCGGAAGTGTACACTCCTTTCTTTTTAACTTGAATACTACCTCCTATATATATATATATATAATATAAGGAATAGTCTGTATTAAAAAGTTAAAGCTAATCTAAAGACAGTCTAAATTAAACAGATAAAAGTTAATTTTTTAAATTGACGAACTTTATGTCTCAAATGTATTAATTTATTTTTTATGCATATTTTATGTACGAGTAATATCGCGAAATTTTAAGAAAATCGAAAAGAAGCACAAAGTTTTATTCAATATTCTTGTCGAATTCTTTTAAATTTTGTTATTCGACGATCATTGAACATGCGATTTTTCGAAAAAAAAAAAAAAAGAGAAGAGAGAACATTATGCGACAATTTAATTCAAGTCGTCAGCTGCAGGAAATAAATCATGTTACAGTTTGCATAATCGTCCGTCTCATCAGAGGAATTAAGAGAGCACGATGTTCATGCCTCGTCGCTACATTACCGATTTAGACGGATAAGAAAACATCGGTAGAATCGTCTGCTGTAAACCGGTTGATAAACTGTCGGAGAGTGAGAAAAACCGAAATCACTCTGTCTAACGAAAAACGTCCGGATTTCCCTTAAGTTCCAGCTGAAAGCATTTCCACCGCCGCGATAGGCGAAAATCCCGAGTGTAAAGGGTGGAATATATAAAGGAGACGGATATTTGTAAAAAAAAGTATGAATCTCTTGCCGAAAGACTCGATGCAAATGACTCGATCCCCTCACGCGCCGGTTTCTATCGTCGCGTCGTGTCGCGTCGTGCGGAAGATGGGTGGGTGAGGGAGGGAGGGGGGAGGGGGTGGGGAGTCCTGGCTCGGATGAAATTTAAAAACGAAAGATCTATGGCGCCAAAGGCGAGACGACGGCGAGAAATACAAGGAGGAATCGAAAGGGCAAAATACACTTCCTCGTATATCCCCGGCTCCCGTATATCCTCTTTGGCCCTTTGGGGGATAGTAATGGTTCAGGCCGTGGGCAAAACTATACGCGGAAAGCTAAAGGGGCAGTGGAGCGTGCAACGCGTAGCATTCTGGCGGAAAGCCCTTCCTCTCGGCTTCGTTTGTGAAGTTGACTACTGGCCAGAGGCGTCGTCACCTTTCTTTGTACGTGGCGGCTTCTCCGTAGGCCGCGTATGAAAACTTGCTCAAATGTTATTCATCGTCATAATCAAGATGATTGTGCTCGGAATTTAATACGTGCAAAATTACCTCTGTCAGGCGTACGTGTTTGACCAACGAACCGACAGTAACGAATGGAAACGTACATTCCGTTCACGTTGCCACCGTGAATGAACACACGTCCACAATTTATCTCTTCCCTGATAATATTTTCACCGTATTTCTCATCCTCTTGCATTGTGCTTTATATCTTATAATAAAAAATATTCCATGCTGTAGGATTTTGTTGCTCCTCGCTTTCAAGGATCATCGTTGCTTACCACTTGCCGATAGAAGAACGACGCGCCAATTACGGACTCACGGCTCGAGTAACAGACAACTGCAATTACCAACGAATTTTAAAGATAATAATTGTCCGGCGAACGAGAACTTTTTTTCAATGGCATCTATTTTTTTTCTTCTTCTTTTTTTTTTTTTTTTTTTTTTTGCTGGAAAAAACGAGAGAGGCGGTAGCTGAAAACAGCAGTAAAGTCCAGTGAAGAGCGCTTTACGGAAACGATTAACGATTCTGGCTCAACGACCTGTAGCGCCGTGCATTGTTGCTCGGAATTTACCGACCGCCAATTGCAAAGTCCGTTCCTAACTGACAATTGCTCCACTTGCTTTAAACCATTAGTACTCGCCAGTTATCTTGTTGGCAATACACTACAATGAACGTCGTTGTCGTAGCTGGTTAAAGTAAATCTCGGCGGCGCGGCTGCGGCGACGATTTCTCCTTTTCTCCAACGGCGCATTCACTCGTGATTCGTATATTATGCCGTTACGCGATAACACAACTGAAACGATTGTTCGTCGATTGGCAACACGTTTGCAATATAACGTTCAATCGAACGAGCAAATTAGTGGTTTTACCAAGTTGTCGGTGCTATTGTAATTACGCTCATGTCGCATCACAGATGCGTGCATCCTCGATACATGTATATGGTTTCTGTCGTACAATTGTAGGATAGCGTGTGAAGTAGGTTATCCATACTTCAAGTTATCGAACATTTATTCAAATTTAAACGCCGAACGATTTGTCTGGAGACGAGGAGATCTTGTATTTGCAGACACGGAGAAGTTTCTTTCAGAATTTAGAGCGAAATGTTTCCGGCCCGTGTTGGCACTTCGCAACAAGATAAACTTTCCCAAACTTTCCCCAAGAACGTTATATATTGAACGAGGGAAAGAGCAGAAGAATCCCTTCAAACATCAGACTGTTGAATTCGAATCGAAGTTTTTCCTATCGTACCTCGCAGTGTCATCCTTGATTCTTGCAATTAGACACCTGGTGGGAGTATCGGGCGAATGGTTATTATACTCGTAACTATTTTTATTTACAGATATTCCGCGTTTGTCAAGATGTTGGTACTGCTATTGTCAGTAGCCATTCTTGGCACATCGACGTTTGCCTATAATGGCGAACTGGTGGAGCAAGAGTGTCCCGTCGACTGTCATTGTCATTATTTTCGCATCAACTGGGTGACCGACTGCTCCGAAAGCAATTTAACCAGCATCCCGAACGACGAGCTCAGCCCCAACATTTACATTCTAGATATGAATGGTAACAACATCGCACAGATCGGCCCATTTCCACATTCGATCAAGCTAAGGCGTCTCCAGATGGCGCACAATCGTTTGACCGAGCTCAAGTATGAATCCTTTGCCGGATTAATTTACCTGCTGGAGGCAGACTTTTCGTCAAACGCGATCACTCGTGTCGATCCCGAGGCATTTAGGTAAGAGGACTCCTTCCCATACGTTTTCTATGGATAAATGTGTGCTACACACACACACACACACATACGTACGTAAATAAAAATTGTCGCACCTATTCGCCACAGTAAAGGTAAAAATAGAAATAGCGATAGCGGGAGGATATTTATAATTTTTTTTTTATTTATAAAATGTGCAGACAGGTGGTAATTTTTTTATCCTACAAACCGTAACGTAGGATAATCCATTGATTTTCTATTGGCAGCAACTTAGATTAAATCAATTGAAGAAAATCTGTCTGTCTGAAAATCGGGATGTTTGATCTCAAAGTTTTGAAGTTGCTGAATCCATTGAACGTTGTTCAACTTTGTATTCGTTCGATCTTATTAATAAATAGCTCAATTATTCTTTTTATGATTCAAAGTTTTAGTAACAGCATCTGTGAGTGTTTTGTTTATTTGTTTGACAAATTTTGTAAATCTTGATAACAGCAGTATGATGATCTAGTGGATTTTAGAAATTAAAAAAAGAGAAGGTAGTATTTTTCACGTTTACACTTTTTGATATTGCTTGGAAATGAAAAATTTATTTTCACGATATTTGATATTACTATAGGTGCACATACATGTGAAAACATTCAAATTATCTTGCTGTTTCACATCGCACTGATTTTTATCTTTTCAAGGAAATATTGAAATATCATTGATCAATAAAATCGTGCAATTTATTCGATAAATAGAAGTTGACATGACATTGATAAATGTATCATCGAATATACATTTTAAATTGGCGTCGCAATCAGTTAAAATGTATTTACTCGATACAGAGGATGAAATTTTTTTCGCGTTTTTTATCGTAGAGGTATAACAATGAATTCATTCTTTTAAATCTTTAATATAGCTGAATCTTTTTTCAGTAATTTTTAATTTTCTTTGTATAAATAAATAAATAAATTGTTTTACAATATTACCTTGAATATCTTTTACGTAATTCGCTTCTAATCGGTGGATGCTATTTTAACAATGCTACGCGATAAGTAAGTAACAAAGTCTAGAGCATATCATACGAATTTATAACAATTGAGATCGTTAATGTGATAGAAAATTGTTTTTTTTATTCAGTAGATGAACATTGATCCAACGTTTTAATTAAGAGCTATGTTATTAGCTTTAATTACATTTTCGTTTATAGCTTTTACTTTTATGTTCAGCGCTGCAACAAAATCTTGCTCTCGATGTAATTTAAAACAATCATTTAAAATCTGCTTCGTTCGCACGTTCTGCTGGCTGTTTCAGTTTACCGGCCCTTTATAAAATTAGCAAGTGTCAGCTGTTTTTCACATGCTTTTCGAGGACCAAGCTCGTGTTCACACTTTCTAGTTACAGCGCAAACGAAAGCCATTTAAATAACGATAGGAAATTTCCACCACGTGCTTTTGTGTGCGCGTTAACTATAATCACGGATTGTAATAATTCAACAGGGACAGCCCTGGTCTAATCTCGCTGGAGCTTCAGAACAATCCTCTGGACGAGGTGAAAGGTCACTTTTTAAATTGTCGTACCCTGCTCTACCTCGATTTGAACTCGTGCGGCATCCACCGTCTCAACACACAGTTCTTCCACAATACTACGAATCTAAATAAACTCGACTTGTCGCACAATCCGCTCGGACAGATCGAACCTGGCCCGTTTGATCACCTCACCAATCTGGAATACCTGAAGCTGAACGCTTGCAACTTGACCCACATCTCTCCGGATGCGTTTGCACATTTGGAAAACCTTCGTGAACTCGAGATGGCGGAGAACGATCTGCGCACGTTGAGCTGGACGAGTGTCTTGGCGCCGCTGATTCGTCTTGAATACCTGAACATCAGAAAGACTGGGATTACGAATTTGCCAGGAGATGCGTTTGCAAAGAATTTGTACCTCAGGCAGCTGGTGCTCGCCGACAACGAGCTGTGGCATCTGGACGTTGGGAACACGCTTGGCCATAATCTGCATAGTCTTCAGTCGTTGGACTTGTCGAACTGCAATCTACAGGACCGCTTGTCGGAGGAAGCTTTCAAAAATGCTAGTAAACTGCGCGTGTTGAACCTGAGCGGCAATCCGATGTTCGCTGCCGATTTGACAGCGGTGCTGCGTCACTTGCCAAAGCTTCACAAGCTTTCGTTGAGCAATTGCAGTCTGCGGCGTCTGCCTAATGCTTTCCACGTGTTCGAGCATCTGGAGGAGCTGGACATCTCGCACAATCCTTTGTCAGACGCGTTTGTCAGTTTATTGAATCCATTGGAATCGTTGGAATACCTGGACATGTCCTATTGCGATCTCGGTTACGTCGGAAACAACACGTTCGCTCACATGACCTCACTGAAAAAACTAATACTGTCCGGCAACAAGCTACATACTCTGGAAGAGGGATTGTTCGCAAACTTGACGAGATTAGAGAGCCTGGAGCTGAACAACTGTGACCTGAAAACTCCCATAGATCCTAAGGTATTCGGCGACCGAGCCAGTACAGACATCATCGAGCTCAAGCTCAGTGGAAACTCTCTGGAAGTGCCTCAAGAGGGTTCTCTGCTTCCAACGCAATTGTCCAATCTCGAGATCCTGGATCTAAGCAACTGTAACTTGCAACATCTGAACGAAAATCTGTTCTCCAGAACGAGAAATCTCACTCAATTGAATCTGTCCGGTAACAGCATTTCCGGCACAGAGGATCTAGCCTGTCTGAAAAAGCTGCGCATGCTGGAGCATTTGGATCTCAGCAACAACAGCCTGACCACCGTTGTACCGCGAATATTCAAGTCGAATCCACGCTTGTTGTCGCTCAATTTGCTGGGTAATCCGTTCGTGTGCAACTGCTTCATCACGGACATGTGGGACTGGGCGTTACAGGTGAAGAATGATCTGCACGTGCTGGTGGGTAGCCAGCCAGCGTACTTCGAAACTGGCGCGGCGAAGCTGAGGAAGAGCCTGTCCTGTACGTACGACGATGAGACTTACCGCAAGATCGTGGAACAGGCACGTGCCAGCATGGATCAACGACGTGCCAGAAAAGGTGAACTGACGCCGACTCGTACCTGGGCGAAATACGTTCGCGAGTCGACCTGCGGTCGTAGTTTATGATATATAGCGAACAAATTTCAACATCCGATACTGAATGTCTATTACGACAGGACACACGGCAGACAGAGAAGCGAGTTGTAAACCTATCTTGAATACACACACACACACACACACACACACACACACACACACACACACACACACACACACACACACACACACACACACACACACACACACACACACACGTGTACACGTACACACAGACACATTACGTATAACCATGTACAAGATGTGCTATCGTCAGGTAATTTATCAAGATTCTACCACGAGGAGAACCAACAACGTCCCCTTTTACTTCCATGGCATATGACTTTATTTTTGTAGCCGATTTAAATAGGATTAAGATGTGTTGGTAGTAGTACGCGCGTGCGTATACGATATCAGGATGTTGAAAAGTTGTTTGTACGCGGAACTCGTGCACGTTTCTTCGTCTGAATAGGATCTGGCATTCAACCTCGTACGGTCTCGTCGTCATCTTCATGGAAATCATACGATAATACAGAAGAGACGGTGATCGATCGTTCTTAGGTGGCAACGATGACTGTCTTCGACAAACCATTCTCTTCCCTGTTCGAGGGGGAATTATGTTTATATACGCGCGAGACGCGATAGTCGTATTTTATTGGGAAGCGGTGCAATTCGTCTGGCGTCAATCGGAATGATTAATGTAACGAGGGGTGATAAAGTAAAACAAAGAAAAAAGAAATATTTATCGATTGTCAGAAACAATGGAAGGGTCTCGAATTATCAATCACCCTTTTACTTCGAGTCTCTTTTGTGTTTCACCGACGTTTTTCTCGTTTCTTTTTTTTTTTTTTTTCACACCGGTGCCGGGGATTAATGGTCGAAAAACCAGTCTAAGACCGTTCGTTGTCACGACAATGGTGCCGTGTTTTTAATTAATCTCGCTCAGCGATCGAGCCAACTTTTACTCTCTTCTTTTTTTTCTTGCGAGAGTCCGGGAATAATAACGCTAACAATAATAATATTGAATCGAATTGACAACTGTCTAAAGGCTAAAACGAAAGATTGAACTGAAACGTGAATGGAGAGGATCGAACTCTTTCGAATCAGGAGTAGGAATCGATGAAGAAGCGACTGTATGGAACCGAACGTAGATTCTATCTAAACGCTGACGAACGATGCGAAGTCGTGCTAGTCTCGTATGATTTTAACAGTTACGAGGCCCTTGCATGCTCGTATGTACACTTGTATCTGTTACTTTCGTGTTATTACACACGAGCGCGTGTTACGTAACGTAACGTAAGTATGGACGTCGCCAGGTATATTCTCCATTCAGAAAAAAAAGACTCAATTGCTGGAATTATTAACCCTCGACTTATTAACCACTAAAATTTCCTACGTCGTTTAATGTTCTGTTTCATAAGTCCAATTCGAGATTTGTTGGTAGAATTTTATTCCGTAACAGTCGCATAGTTGCACAAGATGTTATTTTTCATTTGTCAATTTGTTGTTTAGGAGTTATTTCTCTCAAAACGTTAATTAATTTTGTTCATTGAAATGAGATAAAAATTTGAGAAATTACAGCAAGATTAATTTTGTTTCGCTTTCACTAGTCGAGAATCGATTGATGTTATAAAATTTGTTATCCTTCATACGTATCATATGTATCTGTTAAGTTAAATCGTTAAACATATTTATTTTAGATTGTAATTATTCGCGAGTAGCGTTGCTAGTTTTCGGTTAAAGACACACGCCGAGAGATATTTGTCTCCTTTTGAAGTTGAAGTTTACTTTGATGTTCGCGTCTCCTCTCTTTTCCTGCGGATCTATATTTATGTTTTCCGTATCAACACGCTGTTTCAACCGAAAAGTGTTCTCTGGCGGTGTCCATGTATAAATACGAGGTATTCCAACGTGGTACGTTGATTCTCATTCCTTCCCTCGGATTGGATAGTGACGATTTAATCCCAGTTAATTCCAGTTTCACGTAATACAGAAATAATTTTTTCGGCCAAGGAACTCGGTTAACGCTCATCCAATACGAATTGAGACAAAATACACGCGTACGGTTGATCTGCGAGAGAATGGGCATGCGAACCAGGTTTTTCAATCTCACTGTCGCTTCGGGCAAATACGAGTAAATTCAGATGCCGATGCGATTTCACTATGTTCACGGAATGTATAAGACTGTATTTAATAAAGAAGTCATTTTTCTTGGTACTTGGTATCGTTCCTTGTTTATTTTTAGATCTGGATAACAATACGGGGCTACAAATATGAAATGAGAGAGGCTTGCCGTCGATTCGGCGTAATTTTAAAAAGTTTAAACGTTTTTACGAACGTCCGACAAGTTTTCAAAATTGAAAATTCTCAGAAATTTTATTATGTTGCCTTGAAAACCACGTTGCTCGTAATTTTTGATGTACATTCTTCGTTTTAAAGTTTTACGTCCTGTTCGATAAAATATGAAAATTATCATATTATCCATACAGATAATATTATCCACTGTATATTATATTATCTGTATGATTTTGAATATTTTAAAATTAGCTTTAAAACTTTGTCAAAAGAAATTTTATTGATTTATTTATTAAAATAAGTATAAATTATAGACAATTGTGCGTATAAAATAATTTTTTTTGTAGCAATATTTTTTTTACTTTAAGTCGACAAAAAATTATATCTCGATAAGAACAAAGTATAGTTAATGACATATTATTAACTCCCATCAATTACTGGCTATTGCTGAACACTGTGAAATTTCCAAACAATTAGCAGATAGAAACCATGCAATTTTAAAAACAATGTAAAACGTTTTACATCGATTTTCAACAATTTTTTAAATAATTTAAATATTTAATTAATTTATTGAAATAAATACGATCTCATGAACTGACCCGAACCACAAGTCTGAAATTGTAGTTTAAGTAGGGGACGATTTTACCGAATTATAACCCTGTGTAAAACAGGCGCGATTTATTGAAAATAAACGATGTGACACACATTTAAGCGACGTGTAGACGTACATTTACGAACGCTCACGCGTGCAAAAATTTTATTCTGAATCACGTTCGTTACGTGTACGCGAAGCTTCATGATAACACTGAAATTGCACGGTAAAAAGTAAAAAATAAAAGAAAAAGAAGGCATGCATTTTACAACGAGTGAAAATGAACATTCCAAATGAACATGACAAATAAACGAGTAAACATTTATCTTGTATTGTTACTTCGTGACGACGTACAAAGTGTAACAATGTGTCTTAACCTCGTCAAGCACGGTTTAAACGCATGTAAAACGATCAAAGCGAATCAGTTGCGCTGGCAGTGCCGAATGTATAAGTTGAAATCATTGTATTGCATAATTCTTCGCTTACACACGTACGTTGCACATGGCTCTCGCATTTCTGAACGCGTACACGCGCACATAGAACGACCATGGACGAGTTAGTTTGCAAGTGTGGGAGTGGAGAGCGAATCCACTGGCGTGCACGTGACTGAATCTCAAGTGTACGTTTGTGCCCGTACAGTATAGTCAATGTACAACTAGTGGTACCGGTCGGTCGTCTAGTAAGCTAGTTGGCTGTCCAATTATTTGAACGTCATGCGCGTGGCCGACCAAGTCGCTCCTAATGCTTAGCGATCGGTTTGTCCGCTACCGGCATTCGGCGTGCAAAGATTATCAACGGTCATAACCGTTTCGTTCGCGTTATTTCAGTGGCATCAGTCTGTCGCACGTACCGACAAAAAGCACAATGTTGAACTTATTCGAACCACTTTTTGACATTCCGACGGCTTACTACGGGGCGCTGCTGGGCGTTGGATTCTGCGTCTACTACTTGTTCGAAGTTGTCAAAGTAAGTAAATAAAGTATCCTGCTTCCCTCGTCGTTTTGTTATTACTCCCTCGCAGATTTATCATTGGTTATTAATCACCACGCGAGTAGAACAATGAACAAACTGGCGAGTCACGAAATGTGTATCGTAGAAAAGCAACAGGCATATAACTTTTTAAGGCGATTTAAACGACGTACGTACCAGTTTTGTTTCTAGAGAGGATATTGTATTTGTTTTCAGTGTTTTCGATGTATGCACGTCTTGGGGAAGAAATTCATCTATAATTGAAAGTAAAAAAATCAACAGTATATGAATTTCAAATTGTATCGTATACGGCTACGGTGGTTTGTATTTATCCGCAGTCTTTTAACCTTCGTTAAATTCAATCAACACCGCATTTAGATCAACGTCACGCGTCTATTAGAACGTTCGTTCTGTTAACAATAGTTTAAAACTTCGGATTTATTTTACTAGCGCAAGTCATTGACACTTTCATCTGGTGAAGTGTCTTTTTACTTGGGCATGTGACTGTGAGATTAGAAAAAAATCACATGATCGAAATACGCTAGTCCCTAATTACCCATAATTATTGCTCAAGTCTAGTTATTTTCAATTTTGTATTTACGAACAAAGATACATTATTTGTTTAAAAACCGTCGATCGTACTTGTATTATTATTTCACACGTGATAATATTAAATTGTAAAATTTAATACGTAGCGTTCTTAAACGTTCCATCGGTTCGTGATAACAATATGATAAAACTGATTTATCGAGAGATTTCCAAAGTCTAATGTAATTTTTCTTATCGCACGGCTTATTAATCCGTGCCGATATATTATCAGGATTTCCGCGATACGAATACTTCGAACTCTCACACGACCCTTCGTACGAGACGTACAATCTATTAATTCGACCTTAAAAACTCCGAGGCACTTGCCCCGGACAAATTGCATGTGTACTCGGTGCGCGCGCGCGGTACACACGCAGTACCGGAACAGGTGACACACCGTGTTTGCTAAATAAATACTCGAATCGAGAATAATGCAATTAAAACGAATTGTCACAGTGTTGAACAATCAATTATATACGTTCGCACATTCGATTATTACGATTCGTTGAAATTATTTCATCTTTAATTGAATGAATTATATATGGATTTACCTATAGCATCAGTTGTAATTGTTTTTTAAATTTTTTTAGAACAAACTCAATGGAGACACGGTGGTTTGTAAACTAAGCTTCGTTTTCGGTAAAACAAATTTTTCTTTTATGTCGACGAGAAGTTCTGCTTTAGAAATAAGGAGAGGAAATGAGAAATCTAATAATTACGTAAATCTAAGAAGCTTCTTTGCTTCTTTTTCTTGATCAAATTAATAAATAAATGTTTATCGCGTGATCGCGAAATATGTTTATGTATTCATGTGCGTCAATTCAACAAAAAAATAATCGTGAATATATTCTTTCGATTCTTTTACTGCTTATAAATTATCTTCAATCCCCTACAGCTGCTCAGCTTTAATATTCGTTGATCAAACCATTCATCGCGACCAATAAATTGATGAAAAAAAATAACAAGCCAAGTTTAAATGACTTTCAGACGCCTATGCTGGTATGTGCGAACGGGCCATTCCGATCGTTTCTAGAAGAGCACGTGCCACTAGTGAGGAACAAATTTTGGCCAACGCTATGGTGTTTCGAATCCAGAGCACAGACCATTATAGCAAGTATTCTTAGATCTCGAATCTTGCCACCTATTCACTATCGAAGGTTGGTAAGTTTATGTTTAACATCATTGCCATTTTTCTGCCAAAAAAAAAGAAAAAGAAAAAAAAGAAACAGAGCAACGAAGAAAATTCAATACAACTGAAAATAAAAAACACTACCAAACCGTAAACCGTGTTGACTTAACCAACAACGTTCTTATATCGAAACGCTATGATCACCTTGAGAAATGTATACTTTTTCCCTTGCGTAGGGAAATTTTTTGTAGCATGGTACAAGCAAAGATTAATGAGCACTTTTGTCTCGGAGTGCACGATTACAAGCTAATTACCAGACTCGTTTGCTTTCGATCTAATTAATCAATCGTCGTACAGAGAGATTCTGACCTTGTCCGATGGAGGTGAAGTGGCTCTGGATTGGGCGGAAAAGGGATGCTCCACTACTTCGCCCATCGTAATTATTTTGCCGGGACTTACCGGTGCAAGTCAAGCGGAATACATCAAGTGCCTTGTCTCATCCGCGAAAAAAGTCGGAATACGATGTGTTATATTCAACAATAGAGGGCTGGGAGGCGTGGAATTAAAGGTATAACAACGTAACGTGTAAATTTTTCCAATTTCTTTCATATCACTATATTACAAATCAAAGATTTATTCCACTATTAATTTACTATATTAATTAATAAGAATTTGAAAAGTGTATGTGAAAATTTGTGTCGTTTGTTTATTAATTTCTCTGCTCTACATGTGTACATGTATAGTCTTTTTGCTTCATTAAATTGATGAATAAATGAAAATACAAATTGAGAATAAAGTTACAACGATCTATGAATGTTCTTATCATCCACAAGTAATATTTCATCTTATTGTTATGTCAATTGTTCCAACGTCCACATAATCAGTCTGTTAACCTTTCGTATTTGGAAATTAGAATGAGAATTTAATCGAACGATCGTATAATTTTCAGACTCCACGAATGTATTGCGCTGCAAATAGTGATGACTTATCAGAGGTTATCGAATACGTAAAAAAAATTCATCCCCATGTGCCTCTTGCAGCAACAGGAATCTCGATGGGAGGGTAATGAAAAAAATCTTCTTTTTTTTCTTCTATATCCAAGATGATATATAAATGTTTATAACTTACATATGTATTTATAATGTGATTTATAAATGTGCATGTAAATAATTTGTTTATTCATCGGTTTCAAATTCATATAAAAGATACGATTAATACACTATGAGAATATCGATAGCAAAGCAACAATAATGTACATTATTGTACGTGTATATTTTCAGATTAATTTTAGGTAATTATTTAGCACAACAAGGAGTAATGGCGAGAGGGAAATTGAAAGGAGGATTCTTAATATCTGTACCGTGGAACGTATTTGCTGCAACGAAAAACACGGAAGAGAATTATTTCAATTTAATGTTAAATAAATATTTAGCCAGTACGCTTCGCAAAAATTTACAACGTTTGCACTATTCCTCGGAAACTGGAATGTTCGACGTTGATATTGACACTATTCTTAAAGTAAGCCTACTTGGAATTGCTAATGCAATTTTACAACGTTTTAGTATTCATTAATTTTAACATTTACCTACTTATTTTTAAACGATTACAAAAATATTATTTTTTGCATTTGGCTAGAGTCAAACATTAAGAGAGTTTGATTCACATTTTACGGTGAAACAATTCGGTTACAAAGACGTGGAGGAATATTATTCCAATGCAACTATACATGACAAATTACATTTGATTGACGTCCCATTATTGTGTCTCAGTGCTGCAGATGATCCGTTTCAACCGCTTCAAGGTAACTGATTATTATCTTAATCAACCAAGCCATGGAGTTAGTTATGCAAATTTTTTAAATTATTTACTTATTTATTTATAACAATAGCTCTCTTAATTGGTTTCTTCGTTAATAGCTATACCAGTAAAAGAAATATCAGAAACTAAAAATGTAGCTGTTGTTGTAACATCCCGTGGCGGACACATTGGTTTCATGGAGGGTATGTGGCCAGTGAAAGAAGAACAATATATGGGTAAACTGTTTTCACAATTTTTCACGGCACTGTTCACTACCGGTTTCGATTGTCAAATGTGACAAACTTATAAAATTAAATGTCAGATACATTCATAAATATTAATATTAAATACATCATGTTCAGGCATTGCGTAAAAACTATCACGTGCCATAATCAATCATATTCAGGGTATTGCACATGTGATGTAAATAATATTAATAATTATTGAATTTCCATTGCTTTTATATTGAAAAGATTTTCATTAATCGACTTACAAAATATTAGTTAATAATATAGATATAATTTTTTATGGGCATATAACGTGAACAAATGAAATGCACATGTTCGTTTTTACTGATAATATCGTATTTATTTTTAACACGTTAAGTATTTAGTATGAAATTTTGTTACCCATATCTATATTCAAAATAAATAAGGTTTTAGTTTTATACGTTTGTTTCGTATTTGTGCGAATTTACTTCAAATCTAAAACTATTAAATAATAAACTAATAGAAAAAAGTTCCTGAAAAATTGATGGTATTTGAAGAGTACAAACGTGTGTACTCAATCATTATACTAATGCTATTTTTAGGAATCAATATAAAGATTAATAAATTCAGTGATTTAAAAGAAAAGCATAACTCCACTTTTAAGAACGACATATTATGAATTGTGATACTAGAAGCAAAATTATATATATATATATATATTGTTAAATTTTATATATAGTTTTCGTTATAGACTTTATAAATAAATGTTGTAAAGAAAAATATACTGAAATATTCTATAATATTATCTTTCTTAATTTTTTAATGTTAAATATACGTATGTAAAACACAAAAGTTCAATAATATATTTTATCAATAAAATGTATTCTTGTTATTTAGTATTTAATTAAAAATCGCATGTTAATTCGGTCAATATTACTAGTTCATCCGAGAAAATAGTAATTTGGAATATGTATTTTGTTACATGGAAGATACAGGTTATGTTAAATTACATAAATTTTTTATTTGATACAATAAAAATTTTTGTAATAAAATAATTGCTAAAAAGCATTCTAGAATATTTCGAAATATCATTTTGTAATATGTACGATAATAATGTAAAAACACCTCCCACTTCATAACATTTACATTCTCAAATATATTAGAATTAATTCTGTCCAATATTACGTTATATTACGTTAGGAACAAAATAACTTTTCCATTTTTCCTCAGTACTAACATGCTATGTACATGTTAATAATATTGCATTACATGCATATATATTTTCAATACGAACGTAACACAATAATTAGAAGAAGATAAAATACAAAGGATTTGATCCATGGACAGAATTATGTTAAAAAACCTATACATAGTATCAAATATAAGAATGTTAATATCCTTGATATATGTTATAATTTGAATTCTAAATTCAATGATTTTACAATAAATGCCAAAATGTCAGTACTTTCTTCGATCTGAAATAAAAAATACAATGTCAATTGTATTTACATGACGAATTAATTATTATACATACTAACCACTTTCATAGTTGGTTTTCCACCACCATGTCCGGCTTTAGTTTCGATTTTAATTAACAGAGGATTGGTTTGTTGCGGTAATTTTCCTAATGTATGTTGCAAAGTAGCAATAAGTTTTAAACTATGCAATGGTACTACTCGATCATCGTGATCAGCAGTTAGTAATAATGTTGCGGGATACTGTTCTTTCTCCGGAATTTTTACATTATGTAACGGGGAATATTTTAAAAGATTTTCAAAATGTTTCGGATCATCTGAACTACCATAATCAGATACCCAAGCGACACCAATAGTAAATTTATGGAAACGTAACATATCCATTACTCTGTATAATAAATATGAAATATGGAATTGAAGAAGAAATAAATATACTTTTTGATAAAATTTGTCTTACCCAACTTGAGCAATTGCAGCACCAAAAAGATCAGGTCTTTGATTTATACACGCAGCAATTAACAAACCTCCATTACTGGCACCTAAAATACTTAGTTTCGAAGAAGTAGTGTAACCTTTTTCAATCAAATATTCGGCAGCAGCTTGGAAATCATCAAATACATTTTGTTTGTTAAAAAATCGTCCGCCATTATGCCATCTTTCTCCATATTCGCTAAAACGAATAGTAAACAAATTTTATGTCATACGTATATTCGACTAACATCGTTGTCTGCCTTAACTTACCCGCCACCACGAATATTTGCTACTGCAAGTACTCCATTTAAATGCTGAACAAAAACCAGCTTCGTAACGCTAAACGTCGGTTGAATGCTTACATTAAAGCCTCCGTAACCATACAATAAAGCCGGCATAGAACCATCCAAAACTGCATCCTACATCAGATTTATTAATGTACTTCCTTTGGTATAAACGAAATTTTATTTTGAAAAGATGTTACTTTGAAAAGTACCTACATGTTTCATTACTATAAACATTGGAATCTTTGTACCATCTTTACTTGTATAAAATATTTGACTAGTCTTGTATAAACTTGGATCAAAGTTTTTTACTTTAATCTCGCGTAATACCTATAAATATATGTACATTTATCAATTAAAGCTTTTTACTTTACTCGCGTTACTCGCGTTACAGTTATAAACATAGTTACACATCGAGTCGGTACTAACTTGTGGATCCTCTTCATTTTTTAAATCAACTTTGTATATAATACCAGGAATTAGAAATGATTTGAATTGATAAAATATTTCGGAATATTTTTTTTGCCCAGCAAAATTGACTATTGTACCAACATCAAGCGGAAATGTTCTAAGTTTTTCTCCGTTTGTTAAACTGTGTAATTGTAAAATATTCTGCAGAAGATACATAACATTACTAATGTCATAATTTCATCTTCATTTCGTTTCATATTTCTTTATGTTTAAAAATATTAACTTATGGCTACCTTAACATCTTCAATATAACAAGCTACGAATTTATCACCATCAACGGCACATGCCCAATCTAGTACATTATCAGGATGTTCTGGTAGAAGATCAACCCATTTTTCTTGCTTATAGTCCAATAAATCTATAGCTATCAATTTGTAATTTGGCGCGTTTTTATTTGTCCGAAATATCGCCTTGGTATCATCATTTGTTACATACTAATTAACAAAAAAAAAAAAAAAAAGATTAATAGTAAAAAGAAATATTAAAATCAACGAACATTCATACTATGTATCACTAACTTCATAATCAGCTTCAAGTTTATCAACTACTTGGGTTAAATGCAACTTTTCCATTATTTTCATCTCTGGCTTTAATTCCGTAAAGTAAACTAGATTATCTCTACAATCCTTCACAGGTGTGATGATTAACCATTTTCCACAATCAGAAACTTGTGCACCTCTAATGATACAGAAATATGTACAAGTGCATTTGTATAAAGTATATGTGTTTGTATAAAATGTACATTATGCTATTACAACTATCTACAATCAATCAGTTTTGTTAAAACACATACATAATGTATCACTCACATCCTCCATAAAGGTTCTTCAGGAAATTCAACTACAATGACATCTTCTGACTGAGATGTACCAACAATATGATAGCACAGCTTTTGGTCTCGATTACCTTCTGTTTCTGAACCATCAGTTTTACCTTTTTGTTCTGGATAACAACCATAAAAAATTCCACGATTGTCATGAGTCCATGTTATTGGAGAAAACTTTACTTTTTCCAAAATTTCTGGATATTTTTCACCTGTACATGTTATTTAAACAATGAAACAATGAATTATTTGATTGAAAATATCCATCTACATGCAAATAATATAAATTGTACCAGTTTCTGTATTCATAAAATGAATTGTACACCAATCAGATCCACTAATAGATAAACCGTATGCAAATATGCTACCATCTTCACTAAATTTACTGCTAGTAATTGCAATGGTACCATCTTCTGATAGAGTATTTGGGTCTAAGAATACTCTAGGTTCACTATCCAATGTATCTTGTACATATAAAACACTGAAAAAACAAATATAGTTGTTTGTAGTGATGAAACTCAGATATATTTGTCGCTACTACCTTTGATTTTGCAAGCCAGTGTTCTTATAAAAATAATATTTATTTCCGTATCTAGCAGGACATGAGTATTTTGGGAAGTCCCACAATTGCTTTAATCGATCATGAATATCTTGACGTGCTTTGCATGAAGCCAAATATGGTGTGGTAACAGCATTTTGAGCATCAACAAATGCTTTAGTCTTTTCAGAATCTGGATCTTCTAACCATCTATATTGATCTTGAATCTAGTAAGAAAAATCATAAAATTTTATGTTTTACATTGTAGCTTTTATCTTGTATGGAATTTATTTTTATGATGTAATTAAATAATAAAAATACACGTTATACCAATATTAGTCTCCAAAAACAAACTATTTCCATCGTTAAAGAAATACTGTTATTTATAAACATATTTACGTATAAAGTTTATTTAAAAAGACTATCCTTTTTTTCTTGTTCTAACCTCGACACCATGATAATTATCGACGATGGTTTCATCGCGGTATGTTTCAGGATATTGTAATTTTTCCATTGTATTTTGATTTTTCGTTTGTTCCTCTTTCGCAAAATCTAGCACCTAGATTTTTTTCGAACCAGTATAATTGAAATTTCGGCAGTAATGTTAACAAACAATTATATCAGTAAAAAATCTTACTTTCACAGTCGAAAATGCTGATACGCAAATAAATTGTGAGCGCTTACCAGCCGTGGATTTCAGTAAATTCTTGCAAATACCAATGTAAATTTTAGACGAATAAATTTTTGTCAATGAGTTTACAATCAAAGACACAGCCATGACATTTATTTTTCACGCTTAACACGTATGAAAATCAGTCAGTTTTTTGCAAAATACAGTACATTAAAATAATTTTTCCTAATAGCACGCATTAGGAATAATAACTATTACAATTATAAATTCATTTACTTATGACTAATGCATTATACGAGAATTGTTACTTTTTGTTAAAAATATAACTTTATTTAAAATAAACTTATATACATGCGTGTGCCTTAAATTATATGTTTCGTTGTCATAAATAAAAGGATAACAAAATATTTGTCCAGTTTTTATTTATCTTATGTCACAAAATTATGTATCGTTGAAATATTTCCATCAAATATTCTTATTATAACTTCAATTCGACAGTTCATATATGAAAGCTATTCGTTTAAATGTAGCAAATTATAATTACGTATAAAGCGTTCATAGCATTTCATATTTTCTTGAAAAAAATTCAAATGTTATCTTATTCTACACGAAACACACTTGTGCGATTTTCACGTGAAATCCAGTAAAAATTCCAAATTTTTATTTCAACGAGCACAAAACAATTCGTGTAGTAAGATAAAATCACGTGACAGCTGATATAAAGAGGATCTAAAAGTAAGTGATAAACTTCGATCAATTATATGTACGTGATAGAAATGTAAAATTTGTATCAGAATAATTAAAAATTTATCAATACATTTATAAATGTAATAGTAGCACGAATACATCATACAGAAGAGTAGGAAGATATATTCTTATCAAATTGGCCTTAATTACCCCCTCTTGCAGCATATGATGTTGCTCGATTGTCGTATAAATATGAAACAGTATCGTATAATAAAAAAAAAAAAAAAAATAAAAACACTGAAAGATTTAATCATAATAGACATTTTAATAATCTATTCTACTACATAAATTTCTTTTTCATTTTACTCATATTTATACAAATTGTCAAGAAAGATATATTTAACATAAACATTTCTACAAAATTTGGTGTTATTTCGTCAAATATATTGTAGTTGCTTATCATTTTTAATTAGAGGTACAGTTTAAAATTTATAATAAATTAATTTTGCATTTTAAATCTTTTGTTTAATCAACACAAAATTAGATAGTGGGCAATAATATAAATCATAGAATGTACAAATAAAATTCTTATACAATATAATCTTTTAACATATATATTTTTCATACATTTCAATATATTAAATGATATTTTTTCGACGCAAACATTCTGAATGTTCGATAATGTCCGTGACAAAAAATGTCTAGGAAAATAATTATACGGAGCGGGTATTCGTGACAATATTTACGAGGCTGAAACTCCATGGGAGGGTTGATCACGATTCACAAATCACGAAGAGGAGCCACACAGAGTTGCGCTTTGTTATCACTAGCTGGTCAGCTGTACTTTGTGCTGCGAACTTAGATAACCTCTTGCATGGTGTTTAAAGACCCCCTACTACTTTCGTCAACCAAACGGAGTTTATATAACATCAAAATCCACCGCTAAAATATTCATAGTGAATCGACGAGTGCATCGGTGAATTCTGGTTCTGGCAACCGCGTACAATTCATTCTCAAACGTGTAACCTGAACGACTCTACGTTCGAAGGAATTTAACGCATCGACAGAGAGAGGTCGTCCCAACAACGTCTGTCGTTCGCTGCGGGTAATTTGAATTTGGTCTCCAATCTGTCAGCACACGGAGGAATGCAAAAGGACTGCCGAGACTGTTTAGGTATCCGATACCGTATCAACTCCCTGGATCAAACGTGGAAGTGGTTGCATCAAACAATCACCCTTCACGAGTACCTGATTTCGATAACAGCCAGCCAATCTAACTTCATGAAGAGATCGTGTCACTAGACACCGCTACCTACAGACAAAAACATTAAACGCTATCAAGGCTGATCTCGCTACAAATACACAGAGGTGTAAAACCTCATGAATTTAATAGTCAAAGACTGATTTCACGCAATATCGCAAGATTTCCTACAGAGTTTTCGCATCACACGCGCGCGCGCGTGTTGTGTGTGTGTGCGTGTGTGGCGTGCACGAAGGAACATTTCAATCACACGCGTGCGCAAGAAAGGGAAAATGTCTTTGATCAACAGATTTATGATCGTTGTCAAACGAAAGCCTCGATACAATAATTTCTATCGAGTGTCTTCGTATTCGTCGTCGAGCTTCAACGAGAAACAAAACAATCCTAACGATTCGATCACGAAGTCAGTATTCATATCGCAGTCCACTGATATATTCACCAATCTAGCGTTAGAGGATTGGTTCTACAAGAACCAAGATTTTACGAATCATCACGTGTTACTTCTATGGCGCAACAATCCGTGTATAGTGATCGGACGCCATCAAAACCCGTGGATCGAGCACAACACCCAGCTAGCTGAGAAACGTGGTATAGTACTGGTCCGACGTAACAGCGGTGGCGGTACTGTCTACCATGACCGTGGCAATTTGAATTTGTCGTTCTTCACACCGCGGGAACGATATAACCGGAAATACAATCTGGAAATCATAACCAGAGCTTTATACCGGGAATGGGGTGTCGATGCGGAGGTTAACAAACGTGACGACATCGTTGTCGAAGAGAAGTACAAAGTATCCTTTCGCGTAATGTATCAAAAATATGTATATCTGTTTACTCAGGGTGTTCCAAAAATACACGCTCGACGATTATATTAATTTGCTAGAACGATATACGAAGATGGAACGAAGTTAATTATCTTAACTTCGTCGTACCAACACAGAGACGATCTGAGGAGTATACACATATACGCGTGTAGTATCTTTAAGTTGTGTATTTCGAAACTTTGGCAGACGATTTATTTTAGAATCGATATTCACTTTGTAAAAGCAGAATATGTAACAATATAAACTATATGAAAGCAGAACATGAATGATAATGTATCAACAGAATTTTTATGTTTGTTTTTCTTTCTTTTATTTTATATTTTGCAAATAGTGCCGGAACAACCTAGCTAGAAGCAAAGCTTCGCGCTTTGCGAAAATGTTACCCGTGTATCCTTAACTGTTTTAAAATACAGATATCTGGTACCGCAGCGAAATTAGGACGTCCTAACGCGTATCATCATTGCACGCTACTGGTCAACGTTAATAAAACAGCTTTAAACTTGTCACTGGAGAAAAAAGAGGTACATTCCTTGTTCAATCATTGTCGCATTTATTATTATTATTTCCTTCGATACAAAATTTTTATACCCTTTCAAGTCTAATTTCCTTTTTGTTGGTTCGAAATGGTTCAAACATTTTTTTTTTCTCTTTATTCAAAATTTAATCTCTTAGCAATCTCAGATTTTTCACTGTTTACATGCTTATTTGTATTACAGAATGGTATAGAAACAAATGCTACAACGTCCACGCGTTCTCCAATAAAAAATTTAGTTGATATAAATTCTCACATCCAGATGGACAAACTGATTACCGCGATAGGCTGGGAATATCTTCGCACTAAAGCTCTCGTTCTAGAAGACGGTGGACAGGATCTCATTCAACGTCAAAAAGGATTTCAGTACATCAATCCCACCGAAGATTGGTTTCCAGGTGAATGTTATAAAAATAAAGAATACGTCACCTTTTCTCTTTCGTCTATTTAATCATTCTCGTGGCGATAATGTTTATTAAGTTGTTTACTATACGGTTCGCGACACTGGGAGGGATCAAGTGACACTGTGTTTTATATTCTGATAATTACTGTTTTCAGGATTGGACAAATTAATAAGCGAATTTCGTTCCTGGGAATGGAATTACGGTAAAACACCGAAATTCATGGTGACACGTGTTGTAGACGTGCCTACCGAAGACAACAAAATCCATCGATTCAATTTGGTGCTAGAAATTGAAAACGGCATCATTGAGGAAATTAAGATGAAATTGCCAGCCGATTTGGCATCGAGAGATTTCAACGAAGACGTGAGCGTGATAACTAATTTACGCGGCTCGAGATACGATCACGAAGTAATGGAAAATATAATAACCGCGATCGGTTGTAAGACTGTAACGCTAAACACGAGTCAAACTGTAGATAAAAGTAATATGATTGCTACGCAATGATTAAACCCGACGAACAATCACAATGATTGTACTTAAATTGTCGTTGTATTCAAGACAAGTCGCGTTATTAGCATAAGTTTGTATTTTATGTAGTTCCACTGAGAAAGATTAATTCTTTCCAATGTGTAATATACTGTAACATAAATGATAAAACAGAAAAAAAAGATGCATTTCAGATTGTATGTACTCTTTGACTTTATATTTTTGCATTATTAACATATATACGTATTACTTGTGTATTCTTCTTGTTAATAAATATTATTCTTGTTAATGAAAGATATTCACGCGTATGTGTTCATGACGTATTTCGTGATTAGTTGTTAATTTACTGAATTAGTCGATTAATTTTCTGAATTTATTTTCGTTATTTTCATTCATTAGTTTCGTTTTCTATACAAATAATTCGTTAATTTAATCATCACTACTGAACGATAACCTCGTTATCAACGTTAATACAAAATGCATAGTAACAACTGTATACGTATATATATATATGTCATTCTTAAACAATGTTACACGAAGAATATGTAACATACAAAATTAATTAAAATATTACTGGACGATAACCTCGTTATCAACGTTAATGTAGAATGCATAGCAACAAATGTATGGATATACAAATCATTCTTAAACAAAGTTTGCGTGAAGAATATATAACGTATGAATGAAATTGGAACTTTAACTTGAATAAATAAGTACAGTAATGTACGTTTCCAATTATTTCAGTCGCGTTACAACAATAAGGCGTCTCCTATCTGTCTCCATTTAAATTTGAAATTCTCGATGGGTAACGATAGAGGCTTGGTTGTAGCATAACATCCCTATAAGCAGGCGGAGGAGTACTTGGGTAAAATTCTGACAGACTTCCATCGCTTTCCATGCGTCCGTTCAACGACAACAAAGATTGTTCTCGAGAGATTACGAATCCGCTGTTAAATCTCTCAAGGCTATATCTCCGGTTACACAAACACACTCCCAATAACCAAACGTAAGAAATAACTAGTCTGCTCAAAATACCAAGTATAAAGCCAAGAATAAGAAACCAATATGCCACAGAATTATTATCTTCGGAATCGGTATCAGGCGTTGGACAGGCGGTCTCTTGACACGTTGACAGTGTTTTGTTGTCTCGTATATTAGACTCCACTTCGATTCGATTTGTTCGTTGCTTAATTTCCTCGGGATCTGCAACTTTCGGGCGATGGTAATTGCGCGTTATCGTAGGAAGAACGATCATCTTTTCAAACTTTCGTACGTTCCCTTTCTTACTGCAAATTTCATCGAACTCGATGCCTTTATTTCTGAGATACATTTGCAGATCGACCGTAATTTTGTCGCAAGACCACGGATTTCTGGAAAAATATACAATTTTGTTTACTTTCTTCTAATTTTTTTGCAAATTTCTGCTATACGATAAGATGCGTCAATATTTTCAACAATTCAAGGCGTCGAATCGAACACCATCGATGATAAAAGTGAAGTAACAAAACATTGGAAAGAAAAATTAAATTCCTGAAATAATGATTTTGAAAGTATTTTGACAGCCGTACCCTTCCAATGACAATTTCTTCAAAAAGTGCAGCGTTTGCACGGCAATGGCGTTCATCTGAATCATCAAATTGTTTGCAAGATCGAGACGACGAAGGTGCTCGAGTCCGTTGAACGTGTCTAGAGGTAAGTGACTAATTTGACATGAATCCAAACTTAGCTCCTACATCAAAATTTACTTCACCTTATTAAAAATGAAATTTTTTTGTAAAAAGATAATAATATACGTCTTAATTGAATGTCCTTGTTGGCAATAAAAAAAAAAAAAACAAATTGATACATATTATGTTTCTGTTAGTACCGTTAACGAAGGGGATCGTAACTTCGGTATATGCGACTTGAAATTATTTTTCGACAATCTTAAAATTCGCAGATTTTTATTTCTCTCGAAGACTTCTGCGGAAATGTCATCAAGCCTGTTTCTTGATAAATCCAAGACCATTAAATCTGTAAGTCCATCGAAGGCGTTCAGATCAATTTCGCTGATCGCATTTTTCGAAAGATTAAGATATTTCAGTCTCATGAATCCAATATTCTAAAACAATAAACAGTTTTTTGTTGCAAGTGCAAATTATTCACGTTACTTTGGTGAGATTATTGTTCAAATTAACTTCAATAAAATTTGCATTTGGCTGCAGTATAAATCATTGAGGATCAAGGGATTTTATATTTGTAAAACTAATAGTAGCATTCTGTACTTATTATTAATAAATCTTACATTGGGAAAGATTTATTGAACATGGATTGTGTGAATTTCTTGAATTGAATGATCTATATTTCTTTATACGATCTATATTTCATTAATGATAACTGATCGATTAAGTAAAGATTTATGTATGAAGCTGTGTTAAATTTATGATACGCACATTATTCAAATTTTGAGTGCAATATACTCCGACCTATTGAGCAGAATTTAAATTTTTAGATTTAAGGAAAGACGGCTGAGAATCTCATGTTTCATAGCTGAAATTACAAAGGTTCGTCAATGAATTAATTCTTTTGCAAATAAAAATTTATGGACATCGAAATGCTAGCGCCACGTAGCGGCGAATTGATGGAATTAAAATCCGTCGTTGGCTTTGTCTACAGCCATCTCTCATGTTCCGATTGGAATTAAAACGGAAACACTGACAGATGGCAGCACGTGTCTCTTTCCTTGTGAACTCATAAACGAAGAAAGCAACAATGTACGACAAGGACAGCAATAGTTTTTAGTTCCACCATTTCACCGCTACGCGACGCTAGCATTTCAATATCCATAAATTGATCAAATCTTTATTTGCAAAACAAAAAACTAATTAAGGATATTAATTTGTAAATTTCCAAAATGGCATCAGAAGAATTAAACCCTCGGCTATTTATTTAAACTCTATTTCATCTAGAAAGAGTATGAACAAAGATTGACAAATTCCGCTCAACAGATCGAAGTACGCGTTCAATTAGTATTTGAATGACGTCTATGGACGAGTCAAATTTTGACGGAAAAGACTAATTAACAGGATTGATCTTTCGTAGATGTATCTCTCTAATTGGTATTCCAATTTTCTGTCTCTCTATGTATTTAATCACGCATAATAATCGCTGAACGAAGTTACAATTAATTTTAAGTTTCTGATCAAGAAAATTGCGAGACAAAAATTTATGCATTATTTTTAGTAAAAGTAACTGCTTTGAAAAATTATTATTTAACAAACTTAAAGTGAATTCTTGAACAAAAGTGGAAGAAGATTATATTCGTTCAATCGATAATTAAGAAAATTATTATGCTGTCACTGCAGTGTATTAAAATCCGTAATTATGGCTCTCACAGTATTTCATGGAACTCCACGCTTCAGTTACGATCGTGTGATATCCGTATCTTCTATATCTCGTTTACGGTTTCACAGGGAAATTTATTTTTAATTCAAACCATAGTTGTGTCGAATCAAAAAGGTCGTGTGTAACATGGAAATAAGGGTGGGAGGCGAATCCCCCCCCCTCCACCATGTAACACGAAAAAGCATTGAATGTCAAGTTTATTTTATCCCTGGCCAACGATGCAGGTAACGACGACCACGGAATAAAGATGAAAGTAATTTTGTAAATTACCGAACGTACCGCTAACTCGAAACTGGTTAAAACTGATATCACGTTATCCGATAAGTCCAGTGCCTGTACATTGTCCGGCGCACCTGTATGTATGTTGTAAAGATGGCGGCCCACGCATGAAGCGCGTTCCAAATCGTACCAAGTGTCGCACACGCAGAACGAGGAGCATTGTCGCGCCGAAGCTGCGATTCCGGATGAGAACAACATCGAAGCGAGTGAAATGGCGAAATAAACGACAGTACCATTGATCATGGTACTAAGTCTCGCCGACGAACTTCACAAGGATCCGTAAAAACCGGTTCGACGATTTTCGAACGTACAGCAAATTCACTTCTGATACAGATTGCTGCGTTTTCATGCTTCGCTAACGTAATCTTATCTCGAAGCATGACTGTGTGGGATATCGCACAGACGTGTTAACAATCAGGATACGTCATCGTGTAAAGACTCGATGGTTTTCTTTGCCAGTTTCATTAAACTCCTCAAGGCAGGAACAATGTGTTTTCTCAGTACGTGGAAAGATACGAGATAATACAAGAGATTAAGATTGTGTTCATAGAAATCTCAAATTTCCCGGCTCAAACAATTTTTCAATTGCAACATTCCTAGAAATTTCGATGGAGGAATTCTATTTTTTAACAAGAATAAAAAAACCACGATTGAAAGTTAGATATTGTTACGTTATTTTATGTGAAATAATTTAAGCTGATACTTTCATAGGTATAAACACGGAGGGTAACTGTTCAAAAAATAACATAACCGCAAACCAAAACCCGATGACCGTGGTAAACTTGGCGAGTGTCAATAGAAAATAGGAATAGGAGCGAATTTTATTTTTGGAAGTTGTTTTTAAAACGTGACGAATTTTTGTGAATTTTACGATAAGTGTTGGTTTTACATAAAGAGGGATGTTGATATTTTTCTTGTTGAGAACTTCCTTAGAATTAGAAAAAGAAACAACGTACTTGCTATTGCCAAGATAATTTTAATGAATTTCTTCAAATTGATATTCGCGACAAAGTTAATTCAGCAATTAAAATGCAAATTCTTTTTATCTACATCGTTGCACGCTTCTTCGTTAAAACGTATGCAATTTATACGTGTATTTAAATAAGGCATTAAGACAGAATAATCGTGTCTTAATAGGAACGCAAGTCTAATATATATTTACGTATACATTGATGTATTTAGATACATATATACATTTAGATATACAGTTTAACAGATATACGTTATAGATTATTGAAAGTACATAAATAAGATTTACGTTGTTACAAAACCGAAACTCGGTTGCTTTCAAACACAATTAAATCGTGATTTACTTTTCCTCGTAGCTTTTCCACGGTCGGTACAGTGAAAGTGCGTTGTAAACCGCACGATCCTCTACTTCCTCGATCTTCGTTCAACTGATTCTTCAAAACTGATGAAAATCAGCCGTAAGAAGCGAGTGTTGTATTTCGTTTCGAAATTCATCGTGTGGAAAGTGTTCCCATGCGAACACCGAAACGTGGATAGCGTTAAACAAGCTCATTAATACGACACAGAGATGACTAAGTCTCCATTAAACTGGCAGAAAGAAGTAACGTTACAGCGCACGTACACGCTGAGCGTGATCAAGCCGCTTTACACGACACGAAAAAAAAAACGGGAACCGATGACAATTAAATTAATGTTATACTCACTAGCCCTTGGCATCTCTTCGGAGCCAAACGAGGGGTAGCATTCAGTGAGCTAACAGCGAAGCGTTTATTGCGCAACGTCCACGGAAATAAATCTAGGATAGGCTGCTGAGAACGCGTGTGGACCGCTGCCTTCTATTCGGCCTTACCATCCCTCCCCACTGCCCCTTGCATCTTCCGGCCATTTTCATTGCTCGTCCTCCACGCCGCCATGACAAGCATACCGTATGGCACTGCAACTGTTTCACCTTACCGACCAAGCCGGATTCGATCGATTCGTCGATACAGCCCACACAGTTCGTTTTTAACGAGAATCGTTGGCAAATAACGAAACTTCGAAGTTTCACTAGGGACACAGGAAACATGACGGTCGTCTGCCGGTTTCCGAGAGCTGTTGTACGTCGGACAACTAGGAGAATACATGCATGCGTGCATCGTCGCTGTCGCAGACTATCCACTCCGTCGTATTTCGTCACTGGCGCCCTCAGCTGACACGAAATTGCCAATTTGACATTGTTACGACCAAACGTTGAATGCACGGTGATTTTTCATCGTCAGGTGAGAATATCACGCAGAGGAAGCAGCAAATGTTGTAAAATTTCGAACAATTTTCATCCAAATTTCAACTATGTTTAATTTTGTATATGTGATAGACAAACTGTTTAAATAAATTGTCAATGGACGATGCAGTGATAAGGTTCGAAAAGTAATTTTGTAAGTTAAGGTTCTCTCGGACACACAATTCTCCGAAGCTCTGAACACCACGCGAAAGATATTTCACTCGGCGTGTGTCGTCACCGACCTTCTCAGCTGACGTAAAATGGCCGCCTTCTACTGACAGCTGAACCATAAACACGATTTTTCTCTGCTAAAACGACTTCCGCTGCGACGAGGTGCGCAGACTTTCTTTTCGTACAGGCGACGCTTTCGCGAAAAGTAAGAATTTCGACGGAACTCGTGGTATTTCATGAAAAAAATGTTGCAGTATGGTATACGAGCGGCAGTGGGAATGTCTTACGGAGCGAAGCTCTTTGGCGCGAGTTCTGCGCACATCGACAGACCGAACACTCGCTCGGATTTCGTCACAGGCGTTCTCAGCTGATGACAAAATGACCGCTTTGTGTATTTAACTGCCAGCTGATTGCAAAACTATCGTTCATGAAAGTCATGGAAACTCGACTGTTGTCGATAATCTGTCGAGTATCTCGACGTCGGTACGGCAGAGTGAGTCAATGGCGTGCTGAATTTCGTACGGAACCGTACATCACCGACGTACTTTGCGCGCGGTGGGAAAACAGGGACGCCAGAAGGGACGCCGAGTACAGTCGTACGAAAAGAGGAGAGGGCTGAGAAAGTGGAAGGTCTTGACAAGCTGAGTGCTTTGGCTAAGGTTCTAGTCTGCGATTTTTTCCCGTTCTTCTGGTTGTCCGGGCGGACGGCCAATGGGAGTAAGTAGGTCAGCGCGCGCGTCCAATCGGTGCTCGAGGCCGGGTCACGTGGGTTTGTTGTTATCTATCAGCTGTTTTTCCCGGGCGGGCGGGCGGCCGGCCGGCGCAGTGAAAGCCGCTTGGTAGTCTGTCCTCAGTCCCTCTCGGTATCTCAGCTGTGCGTCACATGTCGGGTACCGCGAGTCCTACTCCTGCCCGTAAACCATCGAATCGTGTACCGCTTGTTCGTTCAGGTCACCGTGTAGCGTCGGATTTCTACTCACCGGCAAGCGTCAGTCATATATTATGCTATCTACCGCGTGCACGTCAACGTATTATTACAAATCAATCACGAAGTGCCTCGAACATGCGGACGGCGTGACGAATGCAGGCAACAGTGCACGCCGTTTTGTTGATACGTTGAGTTCTGTGTTCAGGCCGCGAAGGCCACCGCGTCCTTCCTCGGTTTAGGATCGCGCTTGCCACTTGCCGACTGCGATTTCGCGCAAAACTGCCTGATTTATCCACCGGCGTGTTGTCGCGATTTGTCGCGAAACAATGACTTAGAGCGACAGTACTGTCACAGTGCGAAGCTTCGGCCAAGTAAGAAGAAGAGAATCGAAGAATTTACGCACGACGAGCGTGTAAAAAAAAACCAGTGTTCTGCGAGTGTTCTTTTTTTTTTTCTTCAAATATTCGATCGATTCCGCGAATACAGTGTCGATACAGAATCGCGTCTCTGATCGCCTACGGAAAAAGCGTCGAACTGCCTAAAAGGTCGCGCGCGAAGCCACCTTCTGCTTTACTTCCGGTTCATTCGCTGCGTAACGCGTATGCTTTTCAACGTGAATCTCGGCGATCGAAGAGCGAGTTCTCGATCGTTTGCGCAGATGATCTACACGAGAGACGAACTCGCGCGAGACACCTTCGAGAACGATCCGGTAGACGGTGTTTCGCTGTGAAACGGTATCATCGAGTGCGTGTGAATCGTTTTTGTCGAACGTTCGAATCGATACGATCGAAATCGAGAGCCGCCGAGAGATTGTTCAACTCTTAGACAACCGACGAATAATGTCGACGGGCAAGAGGCTGGCAAAACGTAGTATTATCGGCACCCGAGTGTGTGCTCCCGGTGAGGACGGGAAGTACTACAGTGGCGTCATTCACGCCGTAAAAACGCCGGCGTCAGCCGCGTCCGAGTCAGGCCTCAGCATTACACCGAAGACTCGCTACTCCGTGCGCTTCGACTCTGTGCCCGGCGGTCGGCCGCCGAGTCCCAGCACCGAATACTCTGACCGCGACCTGATCGGCCCTGGCTTCGGCTCCGTCACCAGCGCGCGCCTCGTACCCGGCCAGAAGGTCTATCTCACGTACAACGGACGGGAAATTCACGCAGAGGTCACGCAACACCGCGAGCATCTCGACGAGGTGGACGTGATAATTGCGCCGACCGGCCAAGAGGTGAGCGAGTTTTCTTTTGTTACATCCTCTCTCTCTCTCTCTCTCTCTCTCTCTCTCTCTCTCTCTCTCTCTCTCTCTCTCTCTCTCTCTTTTATTTTATGTTCAATTTCGCGCGCGTTCCGGAGAATTCTCGCAGCGCGTATTGGGGTAACCCTCGAGCGGCGGATTTGACGCAGCTATTTTTAAACGTGGTACTTGCTGCCTTCGACGACAAATCTATTGCGACGTTTGTTCATTTTTTCTTTTTTTCAATGCCAATCGTTTCGAATCGAATGAACAACCAATTTTTATATTTCTACAGTTTTACATCTATCGCCAGCCATTAAGTTTCACAACGCGCGATAAATCCAGTGGCGTAGGAAATGGCGCAAAGAAAGTGGAGGGAGAATTAGGAACAGGTCGAAACATTGCGTTTTATTTGCATCGGTGTAACGACTACGTTTCTTTCCTGTTCTCGGAAGTGTTCGTGCGTCGCCTCGGTACGTGCATACGTGTACGTATACGTTTAAAGAGAAAAAGACCGAACAAAGCGTCGGCGAGGCATGTTAGGCATAACGAGGTTTGATACGTCATCCGTACCGCCGCCGGGTCTCGGTTGCATCGGAGCACAGGTTAGCGCGCATCAAACGCCTGGCGAGCGCGCATGCGCGGTACCCAGCCTGTGTTCCGCCGTACGCGGCGTTTCACGGCGTGTTTTCAAAGAGCGAGGAAGAAAACACATTCCCGGCACGCGATAACACACGCCATCGATGTCCACCGGGTATCGATGACATGCTCGACGTATCGCAGCGAGCCGTGTGTTTATTCGACGAGCCGAAAACGACAAAATGCTTTGACAGCTTGGCAAAATCGGCCAAGAAAACGTACGAGAGAGAGAGAGAGAGAGAGAGAGAGAGAGAGAGAGAGAGAGAGAGAGAGAGAGAGAGAGAGAGAGAGAGAGAGAGAGAGAGAGAGAGAGAGAGAGAGAGAGAGAGAGAGGCGAGAACCGCGAATAGCACGCGGCCCGGTGTGACAGCCGGCTGTTACCGGGTGGGTGTGTGCGTGCGTGCCGTTAATTAGAAAATTTAATTTTCGTGACCTCGTTTCACGAGCGGACTATACCGGTGGCTGTCCTATTTACGCAACGCGCATGAGCAGGGACATTCAGGCGTCCCTCCGTCCCGGCGCGCAGGACAGGCAATACACACACAGGGCTAGAAGGGGCAAACGCGTCACCTTGCCATTTATCTGGACACGAACGCCGCGCCGCAAAGCGCAACTGCACGCACGATAGAGTACGTTTTCTCTCCGCGCGGCTGTCGATTACAGCCAGCCGAGACTGGGCAATATAATTCGAGAGTGAAGCTGATGTTTGATCGTGCAATTGGCCAAGAAAATTGTAGGAAGACAGAAGAGACAGGCGGTGAGGAAGGGGGGGGGCAGAGGAGAGGAGAGGACGGTATAACTTCTAACGAACGAATAACAGGTTAACGAATGGGTTAACAGAAGGAAATGCCTGCGCCTCGTGGCGCATCCGCCGACCGATATTGGAGTCACACGATACGCGGAGTGCGATGCCAGTCCGTGGATTTTCGACACGCCTTTCTCAAGTTACGGCCAGATAGAATCCGCGAAGTGGCAGCGCTCGCGCGCCTGCGTGCACGCGCGTATACACACACACATACACACATACGTGCGCGTACACGAGCTCTCTTGGCTGCCGAGAGCCGCAACTCAGTTTTTTGCAGATTCGTAGAAAAGCGTAGCGAGAACGCAACGCAATAAATACCCCCATAAAACGAGGGATAGCGCTATTACGGTCGGTCAGGCGTGGCAGAGAAATATACGTAGCCTCGATACCGCTACGTGGGCGCGGTTAGATTCGTAATGAGAGGCACTGGCGTACGCTAGGCTGCCTGTTCGTAAAACCGAGGCTCTTTTCCGCGCGCGCATGTGTGTATGCGCGCGTGGATGCGGGAGAGGTCGGTTTTATGCGCAAAGTGAGTACGGTAGTGCTGGCCTGTGCACCAGCTACCGGTGACCCCACGTGGAACGCATTAGCGCAATATCTTTCTACCTCCGTTAGGTAGCTCAGGCGTGACCGCGGTTCCATTTCGTGGAAACTTTGCTGCGCGCGCGTTCACGCTCCGCTCCGCGGGGAAAAATGAACCGGACCTGGTCAGAACCGAAGTGTCCGGTTCCGATATTTTTGCGCCCGGCACGAGTTTGGCCGGATTAATCGACTTGCTTCGTAAATAATAAAAAGAATGATCGAATTACCTTGTTCTTGTCCAACGACGAATGTCAAAGTGAAAAACTGACCGTACAGAATTGTTCACGTATTTCTTTGGGTAGCTTCCCACGGAAGAAGCCTGACCGCGGAAAGTACGAAGAGGGGAGATGATCGTAGGATTAAATATAGATAACCTTTCAACGTGTTTATTCTGATTTGATGCACATGCACATGTACGGTAATTGTTACTATATCGAAGGCACCACGTAGAGAACTCTCGAGTTTTAGAAAAGGGGTAACTTCTTACAGTGACACTCCTCAACGTCAAACGAAAGTATATATATATATATATATATATTTAATTATGAATGAAAATCATGCGATCCCTGTTTACAATGAACGCGTTACACACGCGACACACGTGTAATAGCGATCTCCGTTGGAGATACATCTTAATCTTCATCGATTGCAATTGCGATTAATTTCAAATATCACGTACGTAACAGCGCGTGTATTTTTTCCCCGTATATCGCCGTCTTTCTTGATTCACGTGGCGGTCGTCCGTAATCTTTAATCGCCATAATTAATGCACCGATATTACCACTCTGACGCAAGTCGGCTTCTCCACGTCGTTACCTGTTTATACATGCAACGTGTAAGCGAACGTACATGGCTGACTTTTAGTGACGTCGAAGGTTACCGAAGCGTGAATCGGTAAATACTCGGACGGCGTTTATCTGTTAGTGTAAGTACGCGTAAGTGGTAATTTTAAAGCTTCCGTGCGTTCCGCCGTATCTGTCGTGTACCTTCGCTCTGGCAAACATCTCTTGCATCGTGCAAGTCTCGTAACGACCATTTCGCGATTCGACACCTCGACACCGGTCGATCAGCCTTCTGTCAGCCATGACAATGTGTCAGTAGACACTGGCATTCCACCACTAGTCGGTGTCCTCCAAAGTGTTGTCCATTTCCGCGCTCGTTTTGAGAATTTCAACGAATCCTGAAAATTATTAATAATAAAGATCACGAGTACAGGTGTTTCAAGGTGGCTTAGAGGGGTTAAAAATCGAAGCGAATTTCTGTTTTTTGCATACATTACAAATTTCACTATCGAATTTATTTAGCAGGGAAAGGAAACTAACGTAGTGCGACTTGTTGGCATATTCACGAGGCGTCGCGGATAATCAATAATTAATCGACCATGCATCTCGTGTATTTTATTACCTAGAATCAAAGTACGCCGTATGCAGCGAAATCCTCAACTCGGTTTTACTACATTTTCGGTAATTTTATGTTACTTGTTAAATATATTCCAATTTTTCCCTATTCAGACTTCATGCAACCCCATCGAACTATATCTTCGGGTTTTTATATTACTATATTTTACTACATTTTCGGTAATATTAGGTTACTTGCCAAATATATTCCAATCTTTCCCTATTCAAACTTCGTGCAACCCCATCAAACTATATCTTTGGGTCTTTATGTTACTATATTTTACTATATTTTCGGTAATATTATGTTATTTGAAAAATATATTCCGACCTTTCCCTATTCAGACTTCATGCAACCCCATCGAACTATATCTTCGGGTTTTTATATTACTATATTTTACTACATTTTCGGTAATATTAGGTTACTTGCCAAATATATTCCAATCTTTCCCTATTCAAACTTCGTGCAACCCCATCAAACTATATCTTCGGGTTTTTATGTTACTATATTTTACTATATTTTTGGTAATTTTATGTTACTTGCCAAATATATTCCGACCTTTCCCTATTCAAACTTCGTGCAACCCCATCAAACTATATCTTCGGGTCTTTATGTTACTATATTTTACTATATTTTTGATAATTTTATGTTACTTGTTAAATATATTCCGACCTTTCCCTATTCAAACTTCGTGCAACCCCATCAAACTATATCTTCGGGTCTTTATGTTACTATATTTTACTATATTTTCGGTAATTTTATGTTACTTGTTAAATATATTCCAATCTTTCCTTATTCAGACTTCATGCAACCTTATCAAAATTGCCCCTTTACAAATCCTCGTATCGCGGTCGTAGTCGTCAAACAACGCTCACCCTTCCAACGTCGTCCGGCCTAATCACTCCATTGCAACCAACAATCACGGTCAAACTAGCCACGAGCGGCGAAAGTTGAGGATCACTGACGCGTGCATTTCACTGCGGCTGAAAGATAGCACAACACTGGGGATACGTGTAATACGTTCCACGGCGGGAGTGCGTTTCGTCGTTAACGGGGCGATCCATCGGCTCTATCTACGGTCACCACGGAAATATCCTACCCGCGGGGCGCATTCGAAATAATGGTCGCGTTTAACGGTGTCACTGGTCACCGACACGGGCGTGAGACGATTGAGCAAGAGATGGCCGGTGTGCGCGCGCGCGCGCGCGCACTTCGTGCGTGGATCCAAAGATAGATATCGCTGGCACACCACCACCGGCTTACCAAACCTAACTGGCCCCGGATTCCTCTACACGCACGTACATACATACAGGGCGCATCCGCAACAACCGTTCGCGATGTAAACAAGTGTCGGTATGCGTGCAGGCTTGTCCAGCTGGCTGACGCGGATGTTTCCTTCATACCACACGATCGTTCGTGCTATCTCTCGTGCCGCCACTGACGCTTCCGGTTAAGTATAAGCGGCCTTATCTTCCGTGCATTTTATGTTCCTTTTTTCCCGTACGTACGTTCGTTCGTTCGATCTTTGCCCGGCTCTCGCGCGGGAAATCCTCGCGAGGATCCCGTTTTCATTCTCTCCGCCATGGGAGAGAAGAAACGTTCGTCGAACAGCTGTCGACAGTTCGAGACGAGATCCGAGGTGTAATTCATTGCTCTAGTTGCTCAGAGGCCACGCTCAGCAGCAGCAGGTGGTCGATCTCTCTCTCGATCTCTCTAACCTCGTCCTCGTCTCTTTTCGCCGCGTGTCCGTTCGTTTCGAGGTTACGAACTCGACCGAGGGAAATTGATCGTGAAGGGAGTTTGATCGAGTGTGCGGTGTATATATATATATATATATTTTTTTTTTATTCGGATAAAACGCGGTTGTTTACAGTCTAGTCGAAGGACAAGAGTTCTCCACGTCGAAGTGGAACTCGATTTCGATCTCGATGTACGGATGACGGACTCTTTTGGATCGGTACGTTGGTTTAACGCTCCATAACCGATACGGATATACCACTTTCACTTAACCAGAAGCTGACACGTCCTCTCAAGAATTTACAGAGTGTAAAATCACGCGTGGCGCCTGCAGTGGCGTCGTCGTCCGATAGCTCGTCGACTGTCAATTAAATTGGACAGATAAAGGGGAAAAGTTGATCATACGTCAGACGTAGTAAAATTCCAGAGATCACTCTAGCTAATTCCTGTTACTACTTTGCAATGCAAAGTTCTACGTAGCCGTCAGACTACGAAGTTCACCAAAGTGTCTTCTGTCGCGTAGCGTTCGAGTTGTTACGTTACGATTAGAAATAAAAAAAAAATTTTTTCTCAAACGAGCAGGTTTCCACGGATCCGCGTAACCAACGATCAAATAATCGTTTCGCGTATCTTTTCATTTCACACGCCGCCTGTGATTCCCTTTTCCCGTGTATTTTTAATTTGCGTAACGCCGCGCATGCGCGTCGCAGTAGCACGGGCTATTTAAAATAGTATCCGAACAGACCGCAGTCTACAGTGCGTGCTCTGTTGCACGGGATTATGTCATACGTGCTTGTACCACTTTGCCGGTAAATAGGTTACGCAAGATGGATCACGGATGGCCACTCTGCATAAGTAGTAACGTATAGTCATGGACCGGCCGGCCGGCGAGGCGTCTGTCTATAGCCACTGTGCGCCAACTGGAAGCTAGAAACGACGCACACTGCAACATTATAATATATAACTGTCCGCCCCGTGAAATTTTGTTTCTAAACGAGAGTTATTATGTATATTTTGCTTCAGGGATTCGATAGAGTAGAAAATTTTGAACGAATTGGTAATTGGAATTTCGGTTTAGGTTAAGTTAGGACAGTAGCTAGAAACGACGCACACTGCAACATTATAATATATAACTCTCCGCCCCGTGAAATTTTGTTTCTAAATGAGAGTTATTATGTATATTTTGCTTCAGGGATTCGATAGAGTAGAAAATTTTGAACGAATTGGTAGCTGGAATTTCGGTTTAGGTTAAGTTAGGACAGTAGCTAGAAACGACGCACACTGCAACATTATAATATATAACTCTCCGCCCCGTGAAATTTTGTTTCTAAACGAGAGTTATTATGTATATTTTGCTTCAGGGATTCGATAGAGTAGAAAATTTTGAACGAATTGGTAGCTGGAATTTCGGTTTAGGTTAAGTTAGGACAGTAGCTAGAAACGACGCACATTGCAACATTATAACTCTTTGCCCCGTGAAATTTTGTTTCTAAACGAAAATTATTGCGTATATTTTGCTTCAGAATTCGATAGAGTAGAAAATTTTGGACGAATTGGTAGCTGGAATTTTCGGTTTAGGTTAAGTTAGGACAGTACGGTAGCATTTATTTAAACCTACTTTAAATCTACGTTCGGAACGCTTCCTCCTTTTTCAGATCCGATATTTTAATTTATATAATCATCTCAAGATTATTCCTCGTATTTAACGTATTTCCTGGAACGTGGAATAACAGATCTCGCGGAAAAGATTGGCACGGAAAGACGAGCGTCTGTTTAGCATCGACTCTATCGGTAAAAATCGGGATACACACGCGAGGACGCCAGAGTACTCGCAGACGATCGCAATTGAAATTAAAATGCTGTCGTACAAAATTGAACAGTCAGTACTACCATCCAGGAAATATCTTTTTCTTTGCGTAGCGACGAATTCCCTTCCCCCTTTAAAGGAGAGAGAGAGAGAGAGAGAGAGAGAGAGAGAGAGAGAGAGAGAGAGAGAGAGAGAGAGAGAGAGAGAGAGAAACGATCACGAAACAGCGAAACCGAAGTTATGTCATAATTTCGAGCGTACCAGCGGTGGTGGTCGGGGTTTTACCTTTCTCTTTGCAAAGAACGCGAGCGCGCGAGCTTGATTTCGGGTTTGGAAACAACATGGCGGCTAGGTTGCGCCGATCGACCGTCGGAGGCACTGCATCCTAGCCGATCGCTCGTAAAGTCGGTCATAGAGTTTACAATGCAACGCCTTCTCTCTGCCTGGCTCGCGCTCCTCCAGCCTCCTCCCCTCCCGCCACCATCGTTTCGCGCTCCTTCCGATTTCGTTTACCGCGATTGCGCCCGTGTCGCAATCGTTAGCGCACGCCCGAGTACAATTACCTTGGATATTAGAACCAAGACCGTGAGTACGTACATGCATCGCATATGCACGATCGTTTGCAAGGTCCTCTTCTCCCTCCACCACCTCGAAACGGTCGCGTAGTACGCGCGCGACGCAATGCAACGCCGACTCTCAATATAAGTTGCACACGCCGACGTGACACGGCGCGGAATTGCAAAAACGGGACGCGCGTGCCGGTATGATCAACCCGGAATCCTCGATCGCCCACGCTCGGCGTCGCGCGCCGACGCTGCTCGCGCCGTTGTTTAAACGTTCGGCGTGTAAATACGTATGTTTGGCCGTGAACGAAATTTCATTGTCCGCGTGAAAGTAAATCGACGTGCCGCTTGAAATTTGTGCAAAAAAAAAAAAAAACCGGCGTCCTTGATCGAACGAACGCGAACGGCCGAGGTGATTATACGTAATTCGGGAACGAGCGGTTTCTTTTTTTTTTTTTTCAGTTATCGTTGCGATATAGAGGCTGAACGTCTGGGAACCTTTTCTTTGAATTCTCGCGATGAAAGAGAAAGAGAGAGAGAGAGAGAGAGAGTTTGTGAGGCGAGCACGAAGCGCGAAATCAGCTGATCGTGGATCGTGGGCACAACACGCGCGAGTTCACGCGTCTTTGCTCCTGCCCGATAATATTGGCCGTAAACGAGCCGCACTGACGTAACCGACGCAGCGCGCGCGTCGTAAATTATGATCGATAATGTAACCTTGCACGCGGCGAGGCGATACATGGCGGAGTATGCATCAGCCAAGTCCCCCGGGACTTTCTAGCGATTTCTGTTAATATAGGAAGAGCGCCGCGCGCAATAGTATTTATTCATTACTCAACTAAAACTCTGCTAAATGTTCGATCGTAATTAATCGTACCATTAACGCTAAACGTACCAACGCCTAATCAAATAACCAGTTTGAAGTTGTATTCATTGTTCTTTTTTCTCTCTCTCTTTTTTTTTTTTTTGTTCAATTAAATCTCGCTAAAACGATTAAATTATGATTTCCCCCTTTATTATGTATGTATTTTGTGCATCGTTTCTTGTCAATAAAATTGGCAATTACCTGTGCTCTTCTTGCAAGAAGATCTTTATTTCATAATCGGTCATTTGAGTGTATAGTGTAATCAGTGCACAATCAATTCAGAATGCTGTTAATTTGTTGATTCCGCGATTACAAAATTGTACGAGAAGACGCATATGTACGGTGAGATCACTTTATGTTTATAAATTATCGTAAGCAAATGGTCCTTGTTCTTGAACAGTGCTATTCGGACAGGTAAACGACAGTTACGACAGCCATAATTCTCTCCAACATCTGGCAAGAGATTTCATTGAAGGTCAAGGCAATAACCACGCCGACTTTCCCAATTTCTCTGTCGTCCCTTCTAATTGCACTTTCTCCTGCATTGAAGAAGGGACTGGGATATGGAAAAGCACGAGCAAAAACATTAGCTCATACAGAAATCACACAGTACACAGCACAGTACAGTTGTAAAATATAAGCGTTTAACCTATATTCGCATTCCATCGTTTGAAACCTCTCTCCGACGGAAGTAAAGAACCGAACGAGAGAACTATATCGACACTTCACGGACAACATACACACCGTTGTGCTCATGTTCTAATGTTCTACGCAGCTTTCAGATTATTGTAAAATATCTCCTTCGCCATTAGGTTTAGTTACCAATGTAAGTTGATACTTCTTGTTTTACGTGGAATAAAGATAATCTTGAAAATTTCAAGATCCTTTAATGCACGCAAAAAAATTGACACGCCGGCCATTAGACGCGTAATAATTTAAAAGTGATTTCAAGCATGCGAGTTACGTGAATCACCCTGTACAAAATGTTGGTACGTTTAGCGTAGTATCCACCTAATCTTTCTATTTATTCTTTTATTCTCGATGAGACACAGTGTGCATTTACAACTAAAAATTATGATTGATGTTTTGATTTTTAAATTTGGAGTCAGTTTAAGACGACACTGGTTGATAACTTTTACATATATATATATATATATATATTTTCCATAAAACACGTAGTACAGTACAAAAGAAAATTAAACGAATAATTATATATAACTTATAAACAAACGACACGCGCAATAATCTAATTTCTTCACTTTTTCAGTTTTACTGACAATGGTTTCACTGATCATTTGATCTGATCTATACTTGTTTTTACGGTTCTAGCGGCTGTTTTGTTCTAGCGACTACGGCTATAATTTATAGGCGTCTTTCTTTCTCTCTCGCTCATCGTCCGTAATTTTACGCCACCTCTACAGACGGAAATTGTCGACTGATACTTCTAACAATTGATTGTTCAAATTATCCTAAAAAAAAAAAAAAAAAAAAAAAAAGAAACGACCAACAGAACAGGATAGTGCGAATATTGCCATTCACCTCGTGTCGCGTCGGCGAGATGTGCACGAAAAGTTAGCACCGCGTCGCGCCGTGTTGCGCAGGACACGCGCGAGGACGCGAGGAAAAGTGGCGCGTATCTGCCGCCACGGGAGAGAAAAGCGAGGTCGGGCCTTTCTCAGAGAAGTAGGTCGAGAAGGTACCGATCGTGCCGCGTTGCACACGCGCGAGATTCACAGGAAAAAGGTACATATACATCGTGCCGCTGTTTCGCGTCCCCGTGGCAAATGCAACGCGTCCGGCCAGGCTCTCACGGCAACGACGACGGTGTACGTGTACAATTAAAAACCCATAGAAAGAGTTCCCTCGCGCAGAGACGAGCATATTTCCCCGGCGTGCTCCGCGATTTCCCACCGCGTCGATTTTCCATCCGGTTATGTACGACGATCTGGTGGACAGATGGCGTATCTTATCATCGACCGATCGATCGAATTTTCATACATCGTGGCGAACGTAGGTACATGAGAACGTGGGTGTTCGTACCTCGTTGAATATGGAGGCTCGGGGATGATCTAAGCGGACTTGATCGAATGTAAATAAGTCACTCCTACGAACGAGATAAGGCGTGTCCGATCATTTACGCGGCGGAGATAAAACGGACAATTATTAGCCGGATGATCTGATCGCTCCAGCGATTGAATAATCGAGCGTCGCGATTACACGTACCCATTGTGAGATGCCAAGATGCTCGCGTGTGGGTATCGGTAAACGTTTCGAAAGCCTCGTGGGATGACACGATCTACCTTCGTCGTACTCGTCGTTCTCCCTCGGTTGGCAAAGATTTATCGATCCAGGCCGATTGTAAAGTCGTTTCGATCTAAGCGAGCTCTCCGAGCCGCGTGCGCGTGCGTTCTCCAGGTGGCTCGAGTGCCAGTCGATCGAACTGCCGGTAGTCTCGGGAAACTGGTGGCGGGGGGTTTCCTAAAAAACGAAAACGAGACTTTCGCCGCGTAGAACGAGAAGCTCGAGCGTGAGGTGTTGGCGTGGTGAAGAGGAGGTAGAAGCGTCGGGCAAAGTTTGTAGGAGGGCGGCGGAACGCACCCGACAACGTTCGCTGGGTGGAGGTAACCGGGGGGGGGGGGGATCTGGATTGAAAAGGGGGCCAGGAGAGGGGCGAAAGGCGGCCACATGCTCTCCTCAGTCGGCGTGTAACTGAAGAGAGGAGCGGTGTGACCAGCGTGCATTTTACGCAACGTCGCCTGTGATATAACGCGGAGCGCGCGCACCGCGTGTACAAAGAGCCCCGGCCGGCGCGCGACACGCGTACACACCTACGTGCGGTGGCGTTTCCTTCGGTTGTCGTGGGGCACGCACATGCGTGGGAGAAAGGTATGCGCGCGCGCGCGAGAGAGAGAGAGAGAGAGAGAGAGAGCTGCATGGGGCCTCGCGTTTACCCGGTTTTGCCGGACCCAGCTGAACAGAATGACCTAAATGATATCGCGAACCGGGTCGCAGCCTAGATACCGGCGCGGGTCGGCTTTTTCCCGCCCGCCCCTCACCCGCCATACTCGGGCAAACGTAGCACGTAGTAGTAGTAGTATCTCTCGCTCGTGCCACGACCGGCAGCAGCAGCCCCAGATTTTCACTTTCGCGCGGGTGAACGTTGACACTCTCTCGCCTTTCGATAACGCGCCGCCAACTGGATCGCTGCTACTCTCTTATGCACGATATACCATTTACGTGTCTGTACGCGTGTTTGTGTATACGTGCGCGTGCTTAGATTTCACAGTCGTTTCGATGTGCAACGATGTAGTAGGTATAACCGCGCATACTCGATGAATGAGTAAGCTCCGGTTGGACGATAAACTTTCTTTGTTTGATATTTCTCGCATCCCAGGGGGAAAGTGGGGGCGGGAGAGGTGGATAGAGCCCGAGTCTCTTGCTCGTCATTCCTAGCAGCTGTGGCAACATTTTCGATTTTCGGGTCAAGTTAGAAATCAAAGTGAGAAACTGTAGTCAATTGAACTTTGTTTCTCTCCCGTCGGAATGAAATACGAACGATCGACTGTTACGCGAAAAAAAGAAGCGATTTCACACACGTATTCGATCGCTTTGGATCAGCGGCTCCTAATCTGTAGTACGCATACCCTTGGGAGGGAGGGGGGGGAGGTAAAATAAAAATAAAGATAATATTGGCAATGGCGGGAAACACCAAAAGAGGAAAAGACACGAAAACAAAGTTACACATACGTAACAGTAGTACGCGTACCCTTGGGAGGAGGGGGGGAGGGGTAGGTAAAATAAAAATAAAGATAATATTGGCAATGGCGGGAAACACCAAAAGAGGAAAATACACGAAAACAAAGTTACAGAGTTTTGATTTACAAAGAGAGACTTTTTGAGGGATGGGTGGGGATTTACGAGTAGAAGGGGCTTCGCTCGTAAATGAAAAGCCATAAAATCGAGAGGTAGAGGGAATGAAAAAAGACTGGATACCGCTGCTTTGGATGACTTTATCAAATTCGGCAGGATTCTACTAAACTACGGTTAGGGGAAACGATTTAACACGGGTCTTCCAAATTACCGCTGACGATCGTTAATTCGTTCTGTGGTACACGCAGAGCGAAACACTTTTCTTCGTTTGCTTTTCCACGCGAACGCCGTTTTGCACTACGAGTGCATGGGATTACCGTTATCGCCGTTGCGTGACCTGCTTTTTGGTACATGCCTTCCTCCGGCGAGGGGGAATGCTAAAAGACAAGAGGAACGGAAATACCGATCATTGAAACGCTGTTGTTACACCGAGTACTTTAGTTGTACATAATTTCACTCTGTTGCGTTGACTTTTTTTTTTCTATCGCAATCCTCAACGTTCCAATCGTGGAACTCGCGCGATGCCCCCACTGAAAGAGGAGGATAATTTGCCACAAAATGACAAATTTCCCTGCCCGTTCGAAATTTCTGCTTCTATAACTTTCTTTGTAATATTTCTATTTATATTTAATAATAATATTCTACGTATATATCATTTGGTAATGTAACATATAACGTTCAGTGTTGTATAATATTCTGTTACAATTTATCCACAGTGTTTCAAAAGAATAAATATAATAAATAAAAAATGAAATTTCCACTTCTATAATTTTTTCTACAATACTTCTACCTATGAAACGTTTAATATTTAATATTTTATGTATGATAACAGTCTGTACGGAATATCGTATAGTAATTCAGCGTTCTATAATATTCTATTACAATTTATCCACAGTGTTTCAAAAGGGTAGATATAATAAATAAAAAATGAAATTTTCACTTTTATAATTTTTTCTACAATACTTCTACCTATGAAACGTTTAATATTTAATATTTTATGTATGATAACACTCTGTACGGAATATTATATAGTAATTCAGCGTTCTATAATATTCTATTACAATTTATCCACAGTGTTTCAAAAGGGTAGATATAATAAATAAAAAATGAAATTTCCACTTTTATAATTTTTTCTACAATACTTCTACCTATGAAACGTTTAATATTTAATATTTTATGTATGATAACAGTCTGTACGGAATATCGTATAGTAATTCAGCGTTCTATAATATTCTATTACAATTTATCCACAGTGTTTCAAAAGGATAAATATAATAAATAAAAAATGAAATTTCTACTTCTATAATTTTTTCTACAATATTTCTACTTATGAAACGTTTAATATTTAATATTCTATGTATGATAATACTCTGTGCGGAATATTATATAGTAATTCAGTGTTTTATAATATTCTATTACAATTTATCCACAGTGTTTCGAAAAGGTAGATATAATAAATAAAAAATGAAATTTTCACTTCTATAATTTTTCCTACAATATTTCTACTTATGAAACGTTTAATATTTAATATTCTATGTATGATAACACTCTGTGCGGAATATCGTATAGTAATATTCTACATATAATATTTCTATTTATATAAAATCCTGTCGCAATTTGTACAGCGTCTCGTTCAAACAGGTAAACATACACCAGTCGAAAAGTACCTCTTGAAAAAAATTTCAGAAGAAACCGATTAATTTCTCCAATTACTCCAGAAAAGAAAGTTTCGTTTCCCCGAAACCGTTTTCGCGTCTTTTGTCCGCGCCACGCTTTCGTATCCGAGACCGTGAAGCAGAAAGAACGCGTTTTCTTTTCGAAGCGTGTGTCGCCTCTCTCTCTCTCTCTCTCTTCCTCCGTCGGGCTTCACGAATTTACACGGCGATCGTGACACAGTTGATAAATTTAAGGCCGGGATCGCGCGTCGCGGCCCTTCGTTTCCAGGCGCACGTGAAATCTCGAACAATAGCCCGCGGCGTCGATTTCCACGGCCGGTACGTGTGACGTACAATGACGCATAAAGAGTAGGAAGAGAGAGAGAGAGAGTACCCGGCGAGAACAAGAGCGTTGAGACCGAATGAGAAATTACTGGTCGGGCGTCACCCGTGACTGTCAGCGTTTTAACGTCACACGATTTGTTTGAAATGGATCACGCGTTCGGAATGAAGCCAGCGGAATGGATTCATTTCTTTTTCTCGTTCTTTTCCCGTTTTTTTTCCTCTCTCCCTCTTCCTTTCTATCTCTCTGATAGAATTCTGACGAGCGTCGAATGATTTGCGAACTGGAACAGTTGTGAGTCTTTTGTTATCGCGTTTCGTCGGTGTGGATTATTAATCACTCGTTTCGGCAGAGATCGGAGATCAGAGCTTCTCGGATCGATATCTATCGGACAGATGTTTGATCAAGCGTAGATTGATGCACGAATAATTTTTATATCGTTAGGAGAGATAATCACCAATCGACATTTATTTTCAACCGGCAGTACAATTGCAGCATTAAATCAAGTCGGTCCTTTGAGATCTAAGGTTTTAAATTGTGACAAGTTCCAACTTAATCCAATCCACTCGAAACCATTCGGAGTTTCTTAAATAACCCGACAGAAATTCACGATCGTCAACCACCCGATCTAAAAGCCCAAACTGAGCTTAAACCACGTTGCGCTGGCAACTGATTGCGGACCATAACGAGTAACCAAACAACGTATATTCGTCCCTTTCTTTTTGAACTCGTCGGTATGATATCAATGGACAGAAATTATTAAGTATTATTGATAGTATTAGAAGTACTATCATTAGTATTGATAGTATTGTTATTAAATTAAATTAAATTAATTAAAAGTATCACTATTATTAGACGTATTATCATTAGTATTAATAGTATTAGAAATTATTAGTAATAAATTTATTATTTGTTTTGCCTGGGTTATCACTTAAATATACGTAATAAACTGAGTAATAAATATTGCAATTTTGGGTCAAAGAATTGTTAACAAAGCTCCATCGTTGTCGAGCCGATCGCTCTCATTCATTGCTTCCTCGTTCGCCTCGTGATCCTCGGTCTTTCTCCCAGGGAGAGGAATATCGCATCCTTTTCGCGAGGAGGAAGCTTGGTTTGTCGCCCCCGACCGAGAAAAAGCCGGTTTTTCGCGCACCAAGCTGGCAAACATTATCTACCAGCTGCTAATCGCTGGCGTTCGTTCCTCATTCACTGTCGCAAGCAAGCAAGCAAGCAAGCAAGCAAGCGTTGTGGATAGCGTTACGGGGATCGGTGGAGGGTGGGAGTTGCGTGTGTTGACGGTGTTGAGCAGTGACGTCACCGGTAGCACGGCTCGACACAGTGACACCGATCGCCTGTTCTACCGGGAGGAACACAATCAGGCCGACCAACAGCAGCAGCAGCTGCGTTACGATTCCTCCTCGCTTGGACTGCAGCCACCGCGTTCGCTCGTGTTTTACTTGTCACTCGTGCCTGAATCGCACGTTATCGCCGCTAGACACTCGAGGAAAAATGTTTTCTTACCGAGATAACGCGCCGAGTCTCTACGAACGGTAGCCTCTCTTTGTCGAGGCCTCCCCCCCCCCTCCCTCTCTCGAAGAGAACTTGTTTGCAGTAACTTTATCGCGTCGGCGACTTTCATACACACCCCTGCCGATCTCTTCTTGCAAATGAACCGATTTTCCTGGAACCGACCGAGCGGTGATTCCGCCGCCAGGCTTCCGCGTCGAGCAAGGTTCTCGAGCGACTTTCTTGGAGCGATATATCCTTCGATCGTCAACGATTTGGGACTGAATCTTGTGATCTGGGTTGAACGTTACTACGATTTATTTTGGAGCGATTTTCTTGGATCATCTACGATTTATGACTGATTCTTGTGATTAAGGTTAAATCAGGGTTAGATACTATTAGAATATCTTTTGGAGCGATTTTCTTGAATTATCCATTCTTGGATCATCTACGATTTGTGACTGATCCTTGTGATCAGTGTTGGAGATTATTAGAATATCTGTTGCAGCAATTTTCTTGGATCATCTACGATTTGTGACTGATCCTTGCGATCAAGGTTAAATCAGAGTTAGATACTATTGGAATATCTTTTGAAGCGATTTTCTTGCATCATCTACGATTTATGTACGACTGATCCTTGTGATTAGGGTTAAATCGGGGTTAGACTATTATCAGAATATCTTTTGGAGCGATTTTCTTGCATCATCTACGATTTATGTACGACTGATCCTTGTGATTAGGGTTAAATCGGGGTTAGACTATTATCAGAATATCTTTTGGAGCGATTTTCTTGAATTATCCATTCTTGGATCATCTACGATTTGTGACTGATCCTTGTGATCAGTGTTAGAGATTATTAGAATATCTGTTGCAGCAATTTTCTTGGATCATCTACGATTTGTGACTGATCCTTGCGATCAAGGTTAAATCAGGGTTAGATACTATTGGAATATCTTTTGGAGCGGTTTTCTTGAATTATCCATTCTTGGATCATCTACGATTTGTGACTGATCCTTGTGATCAGTGTTGGAGATTATTAGAATATCTGTTGCAGCAATTTTCTTGGATCATCTACGATTTGTGACTGATCCTTGCGATCAAGGTTAAATCAGAGTTAGATACTATTGGAATATCTTTTGAAGCGATTTTCTTGCATCATCTACGATTTATGTACGACTGATCCTTGTGATTAGGGTTAAATCGGGGTTAGACTATTATCAGAATATCTTTTGGAGCGATTTTCTTGCATCATCTACGATTTATGTACGACTGATCCTTGTGATTAGGGTTAAATCGGGGTTAGACTATTATCAGAATATCTTTTGGAGCGATTTTCTTGAATTATCCATTCTTGGATCATCTACGATTTGTGACTGATCCTTGTGATCAGTGTTAGAGATTATTAGAATATCTTTTGCAGCAATTTTCTTGCATCATCTACGATTTATGTACGACTGATCCTTGTGATTAGGGTTAAATCAGGGTTAGACTATTATCAGAATATCTTTTGGAGCGATTTTCTTGAATTATCCATTCTTGGATCATCTACGATTTGTGACTGATCCTTGTGATCAGGGTTAAACATTATTACCATATCTATCTTTTCATGGTAATTCAGCAGGTAGATGGATTTTAACCGCGATTATTAGAATCTCGTTTAAAGCAAGAATCGATTATTGGAATTCATGGAAATAAGGTAGTAAAAGTTTAAGAAAAAATTTCGGCCAATTTGAATAACGAAAAGCATCGGAGCTTCGAACTCGTTCAATTGTCGGACGACCGTAGATTTAGGCTACACCGCGCATGAATTAAATGAGATTCGCTCTTTGAAAAAAAGTCTTCTCGCGAAAGTGAGTTCCTTCTTTTCTCGTAAATGACGTAATCTACTTTTAACAATTATCTCCCTTTGTAAGAGGAGTCTTTATGTCTAGAGAGACACAAGGATCGAAGAGTCTTCTTGCACCGACATTATTGAAGTAGACGTTCTCTACTTTTCTTCTTTTCCTCTTGCGCAATACAACCCTGTCGAAATAACGGTCATTGCGTAAAGACACACCAAGTTTTCCAAAGATTTTCAGGGCAGTATCCTCTTTTGCAGTAACTTTGTGCACGGTGCTTTATTTGAAACACGTTGGCAAAGAAGAGCGAGAAATTGGGGTGATTAGAACCGGAGAAAGAGACGAAGTTCATCGAGATGAAATCGTACGTTGCTCTTGATCGAAACGAAAAGGTTTCTTCCCATTGCCACTTTCATGGAATAAAAGCACGCTCGAAATACTCGTAATGAAATCTCGTTGTCGTCTCGTTTCTCTGCTCTCTCGCGAGTTACAATGACGTATGGAAATTCGTGAAGTGAGAAATTGCCGTGCAATGTTGGCGATAATGTTGTTTACGTAACGACGAGATTCAGGATCCTCTTTACCCAGTTACGAAAGAAATTTCGTCGTTCGAGTATCCTCGTAACTGGTCGCGTACGTACTTTCAGCGCGCGTGTCTTCCCTTTACACGCGTAAAATCGTCCAATTGAAATTCGGGACGGCACTCAATTCCATCGAGTGGCATCTTTTTTACAAGCCTCTTTACGACTGCAAATTGCAGCCGTGTTGCAGTTTATTGTTTGAACCGCGTGGACGGTTGATTCGTTCGATCGAGATCAGCTGTGTGGATTCTGTTCGAAACGGAAGCAGATAAAAGAATTAGCAAGGAAATTTGCTGAAGCAAGCTGTTATCTCAACGAAGAAACGTTTTATTCTTTTTTTTTTTTGTCTCTCCCTTTGTGTATGTTTTCAACATTAATCGCGCCAAGATACTTTCGTATCTTTCCTCCGTGCTTGCAATTGATCTTTTTGGCGCCAGAAATTAAGAATCGATATTATTTTTAAATCCGTGCAGATCGTGGAACTTACTCGAGCCTGCGAGAACTTTAACTTGTCCAGAAAATCAATCACAATCAAGCGGAGGAAACAAACGCGAGAATTTAGAATTTCCACGACGCTTTGACTTGTCTAACACCACTCCCAGTGAAAGAGTGCGAAATCGAAGTAAAAGTGAAAGAACGGTGAAAGTAAAACCCGCGATTATTATCTCCGGTCGAATCTCGCAGAAGCGAGACGCAAATGACGAAATGCGCACGAAGTCATTTCACGTGTATTCTTCGACATCGATACGGTTGTCAAGACTCATTGATAGCTTTAAAAGTCATTACGAAACGAAAGTAGGAAATAAGAGCTAGTTCTCCGCATAATTTGGCCGGATAATAGCACAGCGTCAATGCTCCGTTAATCGCCACTGAATAAATGAACAAACAAATCATTTCGTGCAATACGCGTATCGCGTTTCTCGAATCACTATGCGTATCTCGTCTGAACGTTTATCTCGACAAGATAATTCCTGCCACGAAGATTCGTCGGTGGTCGGTTCGTCTGCGTGTGGTGACGACATCTCGTTCCAGGAAAAGCGAGCGAGAAAAATTGCGAATCGAATCGCCGTTATCGCCCCCCCCTTCCCCGCCTTTTTTATCGGACTTCATATAATTAATATAAAAGATTAATACAATATCGGTGAGAAATTGATACGTTTCATAAAAACGGCCGTGTTTCCATCCGTTTGTGCATCGCGGCGATAATTCTCGATGACGGTCTTACGGATCATTGTTCCAATCGAAATTCACTCCGCAAGGCCGTCTTTTGTACAGATCTTATCTGGCAATCAACTCGTCCTCCGCTGTTCCTTGTGCTTTCCTCATTCTCTTTCGTTTCTTTTCTTTTCTTTTTTTTTTTTTTTTTAATTCTCTCTTATCAGCCGACGTTTGTGAATTCTTTTCCTCCTTTCCTTCCCTCGCGACGGAATTTTTCACCGATCATGTTCCTCCTTTTGCAGAACGAAACGGACACGGTCCCCCCTCCCCCCCGTATTTTCTTTGGCTCGAGATCGTGGCATCCGCCAGAACGTTTCTCGTGCTTTGTCCAGATAAAATTTGCACTTCCCTTTCGCCGTGCCGTCCTTTTTCCTCGAGGAAAACCCCTTTCTGCTCGAATATATTTGCACGTCCTCTTCAAACAGATATCCGCACGCTCCAACTACACTTGGCGTTGTATATATACATATATTTGTGATTGTAGCACGCGAAATATTCGTCCGACAGTTGGCGAGAAGTAAAAATAAAATTCGGCATGTATCCTGTTCGCAATGATTTGACGAATTTATATTACGAAATTCGGGCAAATTTCTTCTCTCTCAAGTTTCATCTTGCGATTTAAATTTTCCAATTTTCCAAATTTGCCACGCGAACCAGTAGCACTTTTTTCTTTCTCTTGTCTATCAAGTTCTATGCGAGTTGATAATCCAAAAGATGATCCAGTTGTTCCTGATCCATGAAGCAAAAATTATAATATACCAAATTTTATAATGTGTATATATATATATATTATAATTTAAGTTTAAAAATTTATTTATTATAATTTTAAAATTATAAATATATAAATTAATAAAATTGTATATATATATATATAATTTATAATTTATATATATTTTTTATTATTAATTTATTAATTTACATATATAATTTTATTAATTTCGGCCCTTAAGATATAAGAAATAAACTTGGTTCACATATGTTTCTCGCGGTCACACACATTCTTTCACTCCTGCACCCATACATTTATCATCGCTATTACAAATTTTACAATATACCAATTATATAATACACCAATATTTTGTTGACACTAGTCATTTATCATTGTACATTCAATTTTCAATATTAATAGCAATTTAATTTAATCTTAAAACGGTGCCCAGTCCCGGTGATCACGTTCCTGACGCGTATCGCGTCAATTGGGGAGAAACAAGCGCGTTATCAATTAATTCGATAGAAATCTTGTTGGCCGTCTGAGACTCTGGTAAACAGGATCGACGTTTGACACGTCGTTTCCATCATCGAACGGCGGTCGACCATCGATAAAAAGATGCTGTATCGACGAATCGATGTTTACGTATGGAAATGAAGGTTGTGGCTGATGGATCATCGAGATAACAATGTCCATCAGTGTACGACAATCCACGAAAGGTGAACTGAATCGTAGAAAATTTTCGAAATTTCATCAAGTTTTATAAAAGTATTTCAAAATTTATTTCTCTCTCTCTCTCTCTCTCTTTTTTTTTTTACACTCTGAGTATTCTCGAGATTTAATTACACGTATATTAGGTGAATCACGGGTCGTTTATTTCGATCGTTGACGATGAAGTTTCGTTCTGTCTATTTATCGGAATAACATGTTCTGATAAACATGAACTGTACCATGCGTTATTGGTATGCGTGCATTAATTATTCATCATAATCTGGCCAGCGTTCGCTTATACCATTTTCGGTATCGAGTGATCACGAAAATGATATCGCACGAAGTAAGTTAAATTTCGGTGTTTCAATTGAAATTTCCGGGTTGGAGACTTTCCGTTATCTGGCTGGTGCTCTTAAACTCTCTTGGCCGAGTGGGCACAGTTAAGGAAACGCATTAAGCAACGAACGGCTTCAGATAAACGTTCCACTGTGCGTTCAGCTCTGGCCAGCTGCGAGTTTCAGCAAAACAAAAATAACTCGCGTATCGTTACCTTTTCACGGAGACTTTTATTTTTAATCGAAGCGCTTATCTCGAAGACAAAACAGGCCAACTCGCAATTAGCTTAAAGGCATCGAATTAATTGTTGATTGATATCAGACAGGTATCTGGCAATGGCGTTCAGTTTCGAGATATATTTGGACGATGCATTTTCGAGTTATCCAACAATTACGATACAAAATTCGTTTTGCTCGACGAAACACCTTGGACCTTCCAAGCGTAATTTGATTATCTCACGGGTAATTCTTTCTTTTCCCATTTTTTCTCTCGGCGAGGTCTAAATACGAACGATAATTTCATTAGAGCGTGAAAGAGGAATACTGCGTAACTTTCCACGAGTTTTGTTTGTCCCTGAAATTTGCCATCGCGTGTAAAACAATTTTCGCGTGTTTACCGGCTGAGAAATGTCTCGCGTACAATGCAAACTTGCTCCCGCAGACATTGTTATCGCTATTACTTAAGAATCGTTTTCGCCAGTGCACTTTTGGCGTAACGTTAGCACTCTTTGCTCTCTGATTAGATCACTCTCGACTCACCATTGAAAATATTCCATCCGAGAATTTCTGTCGGCGCGAATTCTTCGATTTCTTCGTGGGAGAATCCCCTGAAGAATTAATTTTAACTGTTGCTTCGTGATTCAAAGGGCGTATCTAATTTTCAATTTTATCTCTGCCTTGCAAATCAAGCGCGATAATTTTATTTACACGATGTGCAATGCTATAAAATACAGGGAATGTTGAATATTTTACTTTCCGTAGGAAGATGGCGATTGTTGAAATCAAACGGTCAAATTTCTCTCCGTGTTGCCGAGAGGAACTTGCGAGTTTCAAAAACGTTCAGTTCAGCAATCAAACTTGTCGTTTGAACGAAGTGTGGTTAATCAAAATGTGTCGTTCTTCCTTTTTCCAGGAACAAATCTGTTTATCCGCTAGTCCACGAGGCCTTCCTGTCTCCGTCGTTTCTTTTTTTTTTTTATCGTTAAACGTGCGGCAGAAATATTTCAAGGCATGGTCACCGTGCCATCGACCCGTGATCTAGTATCTCGTATCAAAAAGTGCTTTCGCGCGGATTTAATTATTCGTTGTCACTAAGATTGTATCACGTACGTTATTATCGTGTATTTTTAAATTTAACTCCGATCACTCTCGATTTCCAGGGGTGAACTGTGGCATTTAATTTAATTGAAATTGCTGTTGGACAGACAGGCGCCTGTTTGAAGATTGAACTCGTCTTAAATTCCTCCCTTTTCTCTTTTCCAATTCGTTTGTTCAATTCTAAAATCTAACCAACTGGAAGACGAGAAAAATGTTCGACGAGTTCATGGAATGGGTCAACAAATTCAAAAAAAAAAACAATTATTTCATTCATATGAAAAAGTATTAGAAACTGAAAGCAAGATCAGGATTAATATTAATAGAAACGTGGATAGTTCAGACAGTGTTAAAATGATACTGGTTGATTACTGTCGAAATTAGAACAAAGAAATGATCAAATCCTCGCACACACTGTCACTAGGCCCTCTCCGTGTATCCATCTCGTTCGTTTGTGTCCCTGACGGACAGTGACTGCTGCTCCCTTTCATGAATAAATCATGTTCTCGTATAACGTTTATGCTCGATCGACAAAAACCTCTCCTTGTCTCGTTTGAGCAGGAGAGAAAGAGAGAGAGATAGGATATAGTCGGTCGTAAAACGGTCGCGCGCGAGATGCCTGTGACCGAGTCGCTGACTAAGATTTCGGCAAGACTAAATTTGACCGGGGGCATAGTCCTGAATTCCCGCGGTGTCAGAACACGAACGCTTACTTTGCAACCAGTCAATGAGCTGGCGCGTAAAAGGTTGCCCCGACACGTTGGACTAATCGCCAAGGCAACGTCCGACAGACACACCGTTTACAAATGCAAAAGAGACAAATGTTCCCTTTCCTATCGAGCGTTTGTTTCAGTCTAAGTATCCTCATTTTTGTGAGATTTTGGCCATTTGGGAAGATTGAGAAAAATTTTACGCAGAGTCAGACTCTGTGCCATTTATTTATTTATACCGATTCTTTCTTTACTAATTTTTCGCCCTCCCCCCTCTTTTTTTTTTTTAAGCAATGAATTCCTTCAAATAGCCTTTTTGGGTTTGAGAGTATTTTACTATTTGTCTGTGACAATTTTGGTCGTGGGGAATTGGAATCAGATTTGTTTACATTTACAATTTTGCCAATTTTTGCCCTTTTTTAAAAGTAATGAATTCCTTCAAATAATTAGCTTTATGGATATCTGGAGTCTGTGAAATTTCGATCATCGAGAATTAAGAATAATGTAACTGGAGTCAGGCTTCTTACCATTTCTAATTTTACGAATACGTTTTTTTTATTAATTTATCGCCCTTTTTCGGTAGTAAATTCCTTTATAGATTTCTAGAGTCTATGAAATTTCGATCATCGAGAATTAAGAACAATGTAACTGGAATTTGACTTCTTACCACTTTTAATTTCACCAATACTTTCTTCACTAATTTTCTGCCTTTTTCCAATAACAAATTCCTTCGTAGGTTTCCAGAGTATTTAATTTAATCCTTTGCCTATGAAATTTTCGGTCACGGAGAATTGAGGAAACTTTTACATTGTCTTTCGAATATATTTTGTAAAGATCAGAAATAAATAATAACGCAAGTATCCATCATAACGTGATATATATGTTTTATATATATATATATATACATATGTATGTATAAAAAACTAATATATATATATATATATTAATAAACTAATAATATATATATATGTGTTTATATATTAGTTTTTTACACACACACACACACACACACGTGACATATATATATATATATATATATATATATATATATATATATGTCACGTTATAATGGATATTTGCGTTATTATTATATATATATATATGTATATAAAAAAAAACACTAACGAGCAGTTATTTTTCACGGTATCGCTTTCATGTCTCTACGCAATTGTGGCATTTGTTTGTTTCCGAGGGAACGCGCAGCGGTATGTTACTACACTGCCGATATAATTATCTAGCATTTCCTTGATCTCGGGTACAAACAGAAATTTATCTACGTGAACTTTGCATCATCGTGATGCGCGTTCGTCATCTCTGCCTCTTCTTCTTCTTCTCCTTCCTTTCCTCCTCTGTTCTTAATACGATCGAGTTTGTTGTTCCTGATACAATAATTGATTCGGAGCATCGGGGAACTTGAAGAGACATCAGCGATTACAGCGAGTCCGTCTCGTACTCGCCAAAGTGTTTCCTTGCTCTTTCTTCTTCTTTCTGAAAAGTCGGCCGACACCTAGGGAATGAATTTTCGAGAGTTGGCTCGCGTGCTTCTTCGAAGAAGTAAATTTGGCAATTTACGTCTGAAAGTACGTATACAAAACTACGAGTAGACTTTTATGGAAACACGAAGCACCAGTGTCAAAAATAAATATTTCAACTGCGATTCTTAGAGGTGGATCAAACTAGTAATTTTCGTATTTAATTGTTAATTGACGTGAAAATCGTTAAAAAAAAATTCGTTCCATTCGTTCAGATGTCTGTTCAGTTGTTCAGAATTCTTCTCGATCGACGATCGTACAGAGGTATAAAGACGAAGGTAACATTAACGTTTCTCTTCGACGCAACTTCAATTTCATCCAACTGCATGCATGATACTAAACTCTGCCAGTGTCTGTATAGTGACTCCAGCGTTCGCAAAGAAGAAGAAGAAGAAGAAGAAGGAACAAGGAAAGAAATTCGCGAGGATCTGCTCGCGACGAGAACGAACACTCGAAAATCTGGCAAATGGAAATGCTCTTGGTTCCCATTCGCATTGATTAACGTCGGCGTGGTATTAATTCCCCTCGGTTCTCTGATTCGGTATTCGGCATTGCCGCGTGAAGAGCTGACGCAAGACCGACGTGAAGTTTAAACAACGAGCCGAGTTTGCTCTCGGTTGCTTCCCGGACTATCGCGATCAGCGTCTCTTTTTCTCTCTCCCTGTGCCGTTACGTTTGCAACGTGGTGGTAGCATTTTCGACTTTGTACGCCCGGGACGAACTTTGTCTGGGCTTATCCAGCCCGGCCATATTTTTTGATAGACCGTCGAGCAAACACGGGAACAATATGTGTTTTAAGTTGAAAGTAAACTCGCGAGAAGAATGGAGGGCGCGTTTGGGATCAACGATTGCCTGGTATCACTCCCTGTTTCGTCGTTCTTGATGAACGAAATTACTTTACAATCTGATCGATGGGACGTGAAACGTGAAAAATTCAATTATATGTTTGGGGTGTCCATGAGTAATTAAATCAAAAGTTTCTTTTTTTTTTTTTTTGATACCGAGACGAAATTTTCTTTTATTTGACCCCTTGCGCTGGCAACTGGTTCGCGGACCATAACGAGCGACCGAACCGTATACAGTAATTTAAACTCGTACGGTAACAATACTAATATACCTTTAACCTATAATATAATTTAACATACTGCCCCTGATACGTTTATGTTTACTTTCATTTTGTTTTAATTTATTTAATTTCTCTGTTTTCACTTGTCACACATTTTCTTCTCTGCGGTTGAATTAATCTCCTCAGCCTGTCATTCAGTTGTCGCGTGGAACTTTGTATTTTCACGTGCGAGAACGAGATTCATTGTTGGAGCAAAGGTCGAGTTTTAGTGCTTGAAGTAAAACGACACAGTTAGAACGAGAATATAATCGCTCGTTAATTCCGATACATAGTGACTGTTAAAGTGTCACAATTGACCACTTACGCCGGGGCTTAATCGGCGACGCAGGACACGTGTAATTTAATTAAATTTGTTGTTTTACCATGGGAGTTAATTATTAACAAAAGCAATTCCACCGAGGGCAATTTGTAACTCGACTCTGTAACTGCAATTCAATTAAATATCACCGTCATTTATATCTGAACAAACTAAATTATCCGCGAAGAAATCAACGTGTCAACTTCATTCTCACTTGCAAATCGTGTCCACCTATTGCTCTTAATTACACCTTGCAGTAGTAACATATAACATCTGGAGCGTAAATGGAAGACCGTTCTAAAAGGTGTAGAACCACTTTCAAATACCTGGGATATATTTAATCGTCCTTTTGAAAACCAGGCTTTATCCTTTCTCGAATATACGGCAGAACCAGCGGTTAGAAACTGAAAATGTGGGACTTGCGCCGGTAAGACGAAAGTGCAAGGAACAGGAAGGAGTTTATGATGCAACGTATAGGTTGGAGAACAAGTTCCTGGTCGTAATATACATTTTGCAGAAAATTCGATTCTAAATCTATGAAAATCTTCACGAAGAATCACAAATTGTACTGTCAGCGTTACGCCAGTCGATTTCTAAGTATTCATAATGCAACAAAGGTTAGAAAGAAAAGGGAATGAAATGGAGGAGCAAGCTTTCGGTCGTAATGTATATTTTAGAAAATATTCGATTCCAAACCTGTGAAAGTCCCCACAAAGAATCACAAATTGTACCGTAAGCCAGTTGATCTCTAGGTATTTATAATGCAACAAAGAAAAATGAAATAAAACAGGAGAACAAGCCTTCTAGTCGTAAAATATAATATAACTATAGTTTTGCAAAAAATTCGACTCTATATCTACGAAAATTTCCACAAAGAATTAGAAATTGTACTGACATTAAACCAGTTGATTTCCAAGTGTTCATAATGCAACAAAGATCAGGAGAAAACCGAAATAAAGTGAAGGAACAATCTGGTCGTGATGTACAGGACGATTCACCTAACCTGCACACATGAAATGACTTTTAAACTATGCATTTAACGAAAAATTGTTTAATACAAAAGTTTTCATCCTCGAGATGAGGTATCTCCTCAACCATCAGGTTTAGGACTAATGTGTAATTTAATACTTTTTTACTTGGAATTTGATGCTCTTTCGATTTATGACGAAGAGTATAAAAAAGAAAAAAAAATAAAAATGACGTTGAAAATTTCAAGACCAACAAAAACCTCGACACACACACAAAAAAAAAATTGCCATATTTTGCCTCCCTTGAAACCAAACAACTCTCGTGTTAAATAATTTTTTATTAGACGTGCCATGCACGTCGAGAATTCTTCTATGTTCTAAAATTGTAATATTTTCTCAGTTTTAAGTCTATTTAAGTAAAACAAATAATAAATCTATCGCTTCTCAATAATTTCTATCGTACCGAAGTTCAAAAATGAAAGCGACGAATTTTTACTGTACGGTTCGGTCGCTCGTTACGGTCCGCAATCCCGTTGCCAGCGGAACGCGCGATTTAAAAGTTATTTCAGGTTATTTCGTGCAATCGCCGGCGTGGATTATATCTCAGGGAATGGTTCTCGTTATAAGCTCGTGCAACCTGCAAAAATCGATAGTCGAATAAACGATTTTACCCTAAACGAGGTAAAGATAAGGATAGAAACAAGCTTCTGAGACACGCTGTGTACAATAATCTCCGCGGAGAAGCCCGAGTTGGTGGTCCGCGTGTGTGCAAAAATTCAACACAAAGAAGTGGCCGAGCGATTTCCAGATTCCTGCGTCCGTTACTCACGTTCAGGTGCAGGCCGCACGTGGAACCGCGATTACGCGTTTGCGCCATTAGCAACAAACGCGGCCGATGACGAGGATTATCTCTGGTGGCTGACGGGCTGCGAGTGGAGATCGGGCTGGCACGAAACAAAGAAAACCGGCGGGCAACGCGATAGATGAACGCCCGATTCCTCGTAACCCCTTTAGATAAACAGCGGATGATTCGTACGGCATCCAAGGTGCAGCCTCGGTTTACTGGAACTGATTGCACTTGCTCGACGTCACTTGCGTAACGTTTCTGTTGTTCGCCGCTGACGAGTGTGTGTATGTGTGTGTGTGTGTAGTACTATGCACGTACTACGACGAGATTGTACGTAGGAAAACCCGTGGTGTAGGGTTAGGCTCTTCGTTGCACGTTGCGCGTTTCACGATCGTCGAAAGACGCTCAGACCGTGGCCGAGAGCATTTATTTTTAAGGTTGAGCGGGCTAACGGTTTTGCAATCGTCGTGAAACGTTGTTGCACGCGTTTTGTGGCTTGAGCCAGCGCCGGGGAAATTTTTCTGATAATTTTCCGGTCGAGTCGGCCCAAGTATTCGCGACGTTTCAGCCCGACACGCAGCGGAATGGAACAACTTTGATTGACAATGTGCAATGGGGGAAAAAACGGTCACGCTGCTTTCACTTGTTATTGGTAACGAAGAAAGAGAAGTGATTGTTGCGAGGCTGACGAATCGACGAATGAAGTGCATACTCGATGTACGTTTAATCTCGTTATATATACGTAAAATATTTAATTACATTATAATCGAGTTCCGTTTTCTCAAGATTAAATTTCCATTTAATTCGCGGCAGCATCTAGTGTTTTGTAAATTCCAAGTGTACGTTTGGCACTTGTAATTGCATTAGTAGTGAATTTTTTATTAATTTTAACGCTGCAAGTAATTTTAATTCCAATAACTTGGGATTAACAACAAAAAAAAAAAAAAAAGAAGAAAAAAAAGGAAAAGAATTAATCTGTGCAAAGTTAATATCGCAGGAGTTGATGATAGTTGCTTGGTTTAGAAAGACTTTGTCCAACTTTTTGCTGTTTTATTCATTTCTGAGAAAAAAGTGGCGAGAGTTTTCACGAGTGTTCGCACAGCGACGTATTATTATAATTAAAAATTTGATTGACCGCACATGGTAATGCCTCTACTCTCAATTGTCGCCGCGATGTCTGTTTACAAGGACAAGGAAATCGATTGTTTTCTAATCGCTTGCCATTTAATGAATATTAACACGCGTTGTTGTACGAGACGTCGTATATTATCGCAAGCCCATAAAAGTAACTCTTTCGTAACCGATGATCATAATACTCGGTGCATTTGTAATTACACATAGTACGTAGATAATGTCAGTCCACATCTTGCTCTACAAACGCTTGACGACTTGCACTTTGTGCTAGTCCACTTTTAAAAGAAATTGAACGACGCGTGATTCATAAATTAACGAGTTGTAATCTGAAGCTTACGTCTCTTTACTGTTGTTTTATCTTCGACAGAGATAAAACTCTGAGACAAAGGATGCCCATCGACAGACATCCTTGATTCATCGATTAATCTCCTTCTTCCGCGTCCAATTCTTTTTTTTCCTTCTTCGTTATCGATAATGAAAGAACGTCCGATTACGGACGATTAACCCGTGATTGATGAAATTTAGAAAAATCAAGCAATTTAATTTCAAATAATATTTCACTGGCGTCGGGGGGACGTTCGTTGAAAATTTTCAAATCGAAATGATCGATAACATTTTCCTCGAGCGAAAATTTTATTGAACATCGCCGGTACCTTAATTCATTTAGCCGTTCATTTCGAATGGTAAAAAGCGGGCGAATGACGAATGACGATCAATAACAGTTATGATTATTCCCGAACTGAAAAGCGCGCGATTAAATCACGCTGGTGATTAAATTATGTACGAAAGTACGCGTTCGCTTTTGTCGCGGTGATATCGCGACGCGTTAGCATAAAATGGCGATTGGAATGCGACGCGAGGTGAGTGCATGGCTGCGCGATACGAAAACGAAGCGTGAGTTATCTCGTGGAAAAGAAGGAGCTGTCATTGGCAGCAAGGTACGCACGTCGAAGGATGAACTGAATCACCGGCTTGCGATTTTTCGAGCAAAGGTCGCCGCCGACCTTTCCGTTTCCGATTCACCGGATTTCGTCGATCGAAGATACGGTTTGAAGATCGGGGGGTGGGTCTTCAGTGCCACGCACGTTGAGAATTTTTTATTCCAAAATTGCAATATTCTCCCAGTTTTAAGTGTATTGAAATAAAGCAAAATAAATAACAAATTTGTTACTTCTTAGTAATTTTTATTTATATTTTTAAGTATATTTAAATATAACAGCAGAAAAAAATAATAAATTTGTTACATTTTAGTAATTTCTACTTGTATTTTTATTTCTATTTCTATTTTTACTTTTATTTTTATTTTATATTTTAAGTATATTTAAATATAACCCAGCAAAATAAATAATAAATTTGTTACTTCTTAGTAACTTTTATTTATATTTTTTAAGTATATTTAACTATAACCCAGCAAAATAAATAATAAATTTGTTATTTCTTAGTAATTTCTATCCAACGTTCCAGCCCCGAGTTTAAAAAGAAAGCGACGAATTATTGTGCGCGGTTCGGTCACTCGTTATGGTCCGCGAATCAGTTGCCAGTGCAAGGGGTTAAATTCAATTCGTTTGATCTCGTTTGGTCACCGAGAGAATTAATTAAATAGACTTGTGTCGCATACTTGTCACCGGAATTTTCTAATTTCTCTAATTTTTGAATTAATCTCGTTTTCAACCTATTCCTCCGTAGATCTCCAATTATTTTGGAGGAACGACATTTTGGAGAGAGTCCCTTTGCACTCGACTAAAGTTTAAGGTTAATTAGAGAGGTTAATTATAAAAAAATGTGACAAATACTTGTACGAAAGAGGATGGAGAAAATAGTGTCTCAGCGTTGACGATTCGAGGTTTCGTACGCGCCGGAAACCATTCTGCGTTAGGATAAGTCACACCACGTCGCCGTATGAAAACAGCCATTGCGTTCGTCGCGCGAAAATAACCGAGAAGCCTTCCTCGTATGACGTAACGCCTGTTTTTCCAACGCCTGCCTCATCATAATGATCGAACGTCTTCCGTGATGCAAATCCTTATCGATTGAGGTTAAACCTATTCCCATCGATTTTTTGCCGGAGGCTCTCTCCCGTTTTATCCTCCTTTTTGAAATTCCTTTCGCAAGCTCGCGAATATTAAGCACCCTGATCCACTCGTTACACGTTTATTAGGAAAAACTTTAATGATTTTATTAAAGTGTTCGATATTTCGCATCAGGCTAGATCCCAGTGTTTTCTTTGTCCTTTAACTTGGCGGTATCCTTGGAGGTACGCGAAAATATTGGTAATGGCGGAGAACACCGAAGAAAAGAGGAGTTAAAATGAAAAATGCAAGGACAAAGTAAAGTTGTAGGGTTTTGATTTGCAAAGGGAGATTTATGCAGTACTTATAAATGAAAACGGATACGGGAGAGAAAAAAAGCGGTTGGAAACCGCTGCTCTAACTGACGTTACTGAATTGTAAACTAATTTAATTGTAGAATAATTTGGAGTTAAATTAGTTAATTCGATTGTCATTGGAAGGATCTTAGGAAAGTGTTTGGAACTCTTTTTCAACGAAACTGTTATGCGAAATGTTTTAACCTCTTACGCTGCCACGCACATCGAGAATTTTTACTCCCAAAATTGCGATATTCTCTCAGTTTTAAGTGTATTTAAGTAAAACAAAATGGGCACAACAACGATACAAGAAATTTATTCAACTTTTCGACATGTGAATTCGCCACGCTTGTCGTGTACCCGTCTTCCCGTCTAATCTTCAAAATCAAATTTCGAACAATCTAAAATCCCCGAATAACAATCGAACGCAAGGTTTTCTGAACGAAAGTTTTCTAATTGTAAGCGTGTCCAAATACCTTCGCGAGCCGAATTGTCAAGTATCATTTTCTTACAGTTGTACGCGTGAATGTCTTTTTGGCCTGTGTCGGCCAAGTTGTTTGCACGGGGAATCGTAATTTCAGAAATCGTAGCGATTATGGCATGACGTCACGCGGTACGAACCTTTCTCAACCTTACCTCGGAAGCGTAGAATGCCTGCGAGAACTGTGACGTCAGTCATGGCAAATTATCAGTCGTAACGTTCCCGGATCTTGCGAAAGTCGCACACAACCACACAGGGGCAGGACCAATTTTTAACTGACTCACGTCGAACGTTGGTCAACCCCTGTGCATACCGTCGTTTCCCAAGAAAATCGGCTTTGATCGGTGTTATCTGCGTATACCGGTCTTCGATGTTTCTCGTTAGTCACGCTTTTTATGGATGGAAGAGCCGGGTTAGTCACTCACAGTCATTTGGGAGATCTTTGCGATTGCACTTGGGGATTTTCGCGTTGATTTATTATCAAAATTGCAGGAAAAGTTCAAAGGAAACATGACGTTCTCAAGTAAATATATTTCTTTGTGACATTGATACTTTAAAGTACTAAAATATTATAAATATTACAAATATATATATATTGTATGAAAAATACTATAAATATATATATTATATAAAAAAATACTATAAATATATATATTATATAAAAAATACTGTAAATATTCGTATTTAGAAGCGATATCATAATTATTAACTCGTAACTGTAAATGTACGAAAAAAAGGCAGAGGATGCCCCAGACTTTCACGTATTTGCGTGAAAAAGAAAATTTGAAAGAGGAAATGAAAAATTTTCCCCGAAAGGAGATACAAATTTCCAAATGTCGACGATTGTTGTCGCGTCGATTCGCTAATGAAATTACAATTGCAACGCGGGAAGGAAATTAGCTTAACCCTGCAGTTGCAAGCTTCCTGCTCGTTTCAACGCGCCCGGCCGATCGTTATGCTAAATCCTATTGGCCGAAAAGAGGAAAGAATGCCGAAGGTTACACATTCCAGGGTTAAGCTCGACATTGAGTGACATATAACTAACGAGATTACAGGGTGCCTCGTCGAGCTTCTCTCGTTGTTCCATTCGAGGACGCAACATCGTTTTCCCACGTCGAACCCACATATCCCGTCGGTTCCGTCCTTCGTCCAGATTTACCTTTCCCCAGGGCGAATGTCATCCCGCATCGACGATCGTACGCGGACTTCTTATCTCCTTGTTCATTCTTTATCAATGCGATATCAATCAAACGGACAGGAAGAAACGTCCATTTTTTCCTGTTAGTTTTATTATTCTCTTAATGTTAACTGTTGAGCATAGTTCGCTTGTGGTGTTATTTATTTTATTATATTATAAGAATTTATTATACTGTTTGTTTTATTATTACGCCACGTTATTTATAATATACGGTACTTTGTAATATATAGTATATAGTGTACTGTATATAGTTACTTTTAGTACTTTAGTATTACTTTGATATTTTAGTGATATTTTGTTATTTTTATTTTCTTTGTATATGCATTTTAGTATCGTGTACTTTTAGTACTTCAGTATTTTGATATTTTAGTTAGTTTCTTTGTATATGCATTTTAGCATAGTGTAATAATTACTTTTAGTACTGTAGTACTTTGATATTTTCGTTACTTTCTTTGTACACGTATTTTAGTATAGTATACTAGTTACTTTTAGTAGTTTAGTATTTTGATATTTTAGTCACTTTCTTTGTATATACATTTTAGCATAGTGTACTAATTACTTTTAATACTGTAATATTTTGATATTTTAGTTATTCTCTTTGTACACATATTCTAGTATAGTAAACTAGTTACTTCTAGTACTGTAGTACTTTGATATTGTGATGATTAGTTACTTTCTTTGTACACGTATTTTAGTATAGTATACTAGTTACTTTTAGTAGTTTAGTATTTTGATATTTTAGTTACTCTCTTTGTACACGTATTTTAGTACAGTATACTAGTTACTTTTAGTAGTTTAGTATTTTGATATTTTAGTCACTTTCTTTGCATATACATTTTTAGCATAGTGTACTAATTACTTTTAGCACTGTAGTACTTTGATATTTTAGTTACTCTCTTTGTACACGTATTTTAGTATAGTACATACTAGTTACTTTTAGTAGTTTAGTTAATTTTGATATTTTAGTTTACTTTCTTTGTATAGATATTTCAATTTAGTGTACTGGTTACTTTTAGCAGTTCAGTATTTTAATGACTTACATTTTAATTACTTTAGCACACTCAGTTTTCTCGAAGATGATAACACTTCCTGTTTCTTTCTCTTGCTCTTTAAATTCAAGTACCAGTATTTCGTTATCCAAGACGGAAAATACTTTTCTTTTCACTCCTGCACTTCTAAAATCATCCCCCAGATGTTATGCCAGATAACAGAAAGTTCTAAGCGTGATTGAATAACAGCGTGTATATTACAAAATAAGAATGATACGAATATCTCGAACGTTCTCGCAGATCCTAACACTTATAAATTAGCATTAACGGAACTCTCGAAACAGAGGCGCCCGTTCGTTCTCTTCTATTTTTCTTTGTATCTCTTGTAACCCTTCCGTTTCCTTTTCCTCGCCGGCGAATGGTGAATGACGAAATACGCTAAGTAGCTCGCCACCCCCCCCCCCCCCCCAATTGAATTTTACGCGTCCCGTTACACGGACCGAATCTCGTCGCATTCTTCGATCGAGGTCACGGCTCCGCGAGAAACGTGGCCAGTCCCTCAGCAGCTTGTCCTCCGGCTCTGCGACCTACGCGGGCCAGCATTGCCCAAACCGGTGAATGGGACACTCCGAACAATGGGGGAGTCGAATCAAGGCAATTAATTTCTCGCTGGAGATCGATCGAAAGAAAAAAAAAAAAAAAAAAAAAAAAAAAACAAAAAAAGAAAAAGAAGAAATCGTTTTGCGGCAAATCTCGCGTTTCTTTCGTTCCTCTTTCGAAGAAAAAGAGTGAATTGCTGCTTGGTTGGTTGATCTGCTGAGAGATTGAAATAATTGCTTGTTGCGTTGATTTATAAAAGGGTTGTTGTGAATGCTGGATATATAAAACTTGTTCATCTTTGTAAATAGTATAATAATACGATTAAAACGTTGGAACAGGCAGGTAGAACATTGTTTTGTCTGTGAAGAGAAGTAAAAAAACATGGCGTTGATTCGTTGTGACGGATAAGGAGATTCAAGTGATCTTCTGGATCTCTCTCGATCGATACGAGCAGATCCAGAAATACGTGGGGAAATTTTTGTTTCGAGATACATTGAAATTATTTTTTTTTATTTTAAGATCTGTTACTTTATATGTATATTTAGAATTGCTTCACTTATTATACCTTGGATATTTTTACATGTTACATGTATTCGTTTCATATTTATGTATTTTGATTGAAATTATCGGGAGTGTAAGCAGCATCGAGTCTATAAAATATAAAATATATATATATATATATATATATATAAAATATATAAAAATATATATAAAAATTCAGATCAGATGGAAATCAATTTGCGACATCCAGCGTGATAAAAACAATTTATTTTGACTCTGACGTGATAAAATTTATAAACGAAAGCACTCATCTTTTAGAGTGCTTTGGAATTTAGAATTCCTCGTTTTGAAATAGTCGTCGAGCTAATCCTCTGGAAGAAACGTGATTTTCTTCGTTGTTTCTTCATTCTTTGACCTCGATCAAGACATGGAGATCAAAAAAAAAAAAAAAAAAAAAAAAGAAACAGAAAACGAATTTATAGAGATAGAAATTTTTTTTCACAAAATACGAACAAACTTGCGAACAGTTATTATCCACGATGTTATCTACGAACATTCCAATTTTCAAACAACTTGCACACGCTGCATAGACTCTGGAGAATGACAATCGCCATGCAATGTAATCTGATATTTCGCGACGGTCTGATATTCTAGTTCGTGACAATCATACAGCCCGCTGCAATCCAGAAAGTCAATCAGAATACTGCGGATACGTTCATTCCGTTCGGGTCATCAAATTCGCCCGACAGCGAAGTCATTCAACTAATTTTTATTCTCTTGAAAAAAGAAATTCCGAATGCGGGGAACGACAGTTGCTATGTGCACGTGTGCAACGTGATCGTAATATTTCGAAATTGTGACACACATACGTACGCTCCGCTCAAAAGTCTTTGGGACACTTTTATTTTTAATATCTACGGCATATTTTGTAATACAATAGCACAGTATATTAATATATTAAGAAAGTGTTTGTTGTGTGAAACATATTTTATATTTATTATATTTAATTTAATATTTCGTTGCATGTGTAATGGTGTACAGTGTATTAATGAACATGTTAATATATTGAGAGTCTTTATCAAAGTACGTCCATTGTGTTTAATTATATTTACTGTGAATACAACGATTTACACGTTTTGCACATTTGTGTATTCGTTTCTTTTTAGTGTAATTTATACATTTATTACATTTTATTACATTTGTTACTTTTTAGTGCAATTTCCATCGTATATTTATATTTATTGTGCCATTTTTATTACATACGATACTTATCCTAAGATTTCTGAGCTGGGGGGGAGTTATGCGTGCATCGCGCAGCAACGCAAGAGGAGAGCCAGTTCGCAAAGTCGGGCGATTCGTGAGTGAAAACGGTTTCACGGTTAACGTGGCCACAGGTGTGTTTCGCGTTGACCTTTCGTGCCGCGATGCGTGCAGACCCGGGTGTCCGCGCAGGTGTTCAAACTATGCACGATTACACGAACAACAATCGGTCGCGGTTAACAACATCGGCCGCGGTTTTGCACCCACGAATTCGCTTCTTTCGCCGTCTGTCGCCTTCCATCACGTCACGAATCCTCCGCGTTCGATGGCAATTATTATTTCCACGGACTTTATGGCCAGCGTTGCCAACTCAGAGAAAAACGACACGTTCGGTGTTTCGCCTACGTTTCGCGAGAACGCGTGGGATCGACCCACGGATGAATCGTACACCGACTAAATAGCCGAGAGACGATCTACTTGCCCGTGAATCATCCAGCGGTGATAAATCCTGAAAACTGTACCACCAGCTGGACCTAGTCCTCCTGTTAACTCTCGGCCAACGCTAATTGGCATTGATCGTTGCGCCGATCGTTTAATTGGTGATTTATCGCGACTTAGGTGGTATCGACAGCTCAACTGTTAAGGAATGTCGTGCTTGCGGCTTGGCGTTTAATTTATGGCCGCGCGATAGCTCGACGGGGCCCAGCTATTAGTTGAACTCGCACGAGGATGTACGCGGAATGTGTCGAAAATTTGTTGGAGCACGTCGGAGTTTCGATAGCTTTGATCGACAAATAAATAATTGTGAACTTCGTCATTTCATCTGTTTCTATTTGCACGAAATCTCCGAGGTGTGTCAACGATGAAATTTGTTCGAAGCTTCTTAATATTCAAGCTTATACTCATCCGCCGTCGATCGCGTGTCAAAACCCAATAATGAAAACGTAGAGATGAGAAGCAACAATGATCAGAATTTTTTTTAGTTTAACCAGTTGCGCTGCCAACTGATTGCGGACCGTAACGAGCGACCGAGGACCGTACACAATAATTCGTCGCTTTCTTTTTGGAATCTCGTCGGTATTATTATATTATCGGTATTATTAATAATATTATTATTAATAGTATTGTTATTAAATTAAATTAAATTAAATTAAAAGTATTATTATTAGTATTAATAGTATTATTAAGTGTTAGTATTAGGAATTATTAGTAATAAATTTATTACTTGTTTCGCCTGGATTATACTTGAATATACTGAAAACTGAGGAAACATTACAATTTTGGAGGTTAACCACGTTGCGCTGGCAACTGATTGCGGACCATAACGAGCGACCGAGGACAGTACACAATAATTCGTCGCTTTCTTTTTGGAATCTCGTCGGTATTATTATATTATCGGTATTATTAATAGTATTATCATCAATAGAAGTAATAATATTATTAATAGTATTATTAATAATATAAATAATATTATTAATAGTATTGTTATTAAATTAAATTAAAACTATTATTATTAGTATTAATAGTGTTATTAAGTGTTAGTATCAGGAATTATTAGTAATAAATTTATTACTTGTTTCGCCTGGATTATACTTGAATATACTGAAAACTGAGGAAACATTACAATTTTGGAGGTTAACCACGTTGCGCTGGCAACTGATTGCGGACCATAACGAACGACCGAGGACCGTACACAATAATTCGTCGCTTTCTTTTTGGAATCTCGTCGGTATTATTATATTATCGGTATTATTAATAGTATTATTAATAATATAAATAATATTATTAATAGTATTGTTATTAAATTAAATTAAAACTATTATTATTAGTATTAATAGTGTTATTAAGTGTTAGTATCAGGAATTATTAGTAATAAATTTATTGCTTGTTTCGCCTGGATTATACTTGAATATACTGAAAACTGAGGAAACATTACAATTTTGGAGGTTAACCACGTTGCGCTGGCAACTGATTGCGGACCATAACGAGCGACCGAGGACAGTACACAATAATTCGTCGCTTTCTTTTTGGAATCTCGTCGGTATTATTATATTATCGGTATTATTAATAGTATTATCATCAATAGAAGTAATAATATTATTAATAGTATTATTAATAATATAAATAATATTATTAATAGTATTGTTATTAAATTAAATTAAAACTATTATTATTAGTATTAATAGTGTTATTAAGTGTTAGTATCAGGAATTATTAGTAATAAATTTATTACTTGTTTCGCCTGGATTATACTTGAATATACTGAAAACTGAGGAAACATTACAATTTTGGAGGTTAACCACGTTGCGCTGGCAACTGATTGCGGACCATAACGAACGACCGAGGACCGTACACAATAATTCGTCGCTTTCTTTTTGGAATCTCGTCGGTATTATTATATTATCGGTATTATTAATAGTATTATTAATAATATAAATAATATTATTAATAGTATTGTTATTAAATTAAATTAAAACTATTATTATTAGTATTAATAGTGTTATTAAGTGTTAGTATCAGGAATTATTAGTAATAAATTTATTGCTTGTTTCGCCTGGATTATACTTGAATATACTGAAAACTGAGGAAACATTACAATTTTGGAGGTTAACCACGTTGCGCTGGCAACTGATTGCGGACCATAACGAACGACCGAGGACCGTACACAATAATTCGTCGCTTTCTTTTTTGGAGTCTCGTCGGTATGATATTCAATGGATAGAAATGATCAAGTATTATTAACAGTACTATTATTAGTGTTAGTATTAGAAATTTTGCCTGGGTTATACTTAAATATACTTAGAACTGAGGAAATATTGCAATTTTGGGGCAAAAATGAAACAAAAATGAAATAAAGGAAAATCCAAAAGTTCGATACCGAACGAGTAGTGTGTAACAATATAGCGCGCGTACGGTTTTTTTTCTTCTTTCGTTTTCTTTGCATTTACGTACATGGCGCGTTTCTTTCTCGAGTTGACCTCTCGTCGCATGTGACACGCCATTGTGGTACACCATTTTTGACGCGCTGTTAATTAACAAGCGATGATTAACGCGCTGGCCCAAGGCTTTTCCGCGAGAGCCTCGTGGCGAAAACAGGAAAGGAAGGCCGCATTCCGTCAAACAATAAACGCGATAACTGTAAACGCGAGTGGCCGATCGGTTTGGTCGTGAGAGCAGACCTTGGGCATAAATTTTTGGTCTGCCCGTTTTCACGTGATGATTTTAAGTAATCAGAGCCTGATCGACCTGCATGGAGATACGCGATGGTATTAGGTTCCGTGGAATTTTGTTGATGATTTGTGTGCAAACTGCGGATCGTCATCGTTTTTGTGTATAAAAATATTCGAAAAGAACGTGCAACTTGTTTTTGGAGAATACAGGGTGATTCACGGAACTTGCATACACGAAATAACTATTCAATTACGCATCTAATGTAAAATTGTTTGACACATAATAAAAGAAATCGTTTCATCGTAGGTCGAAAGGATGTTGAATTCCAAGTAAAAAAGTGTTGAGCCACGTTTGTCTTAAATCTAATTTCTCTCGAGAATGAAGACTGTATAATAAGAGCATTAGGACACATTGATATTCCACAAACTCCTTAATCATAACTTTAACCTTAGGTTCAGGGCATATATGGCTTAATACTTTTTTTACTTAGAATTTAATATTCTCTGTGATGAAAGAAATGATTTGATATGATATAATTAAAAAAAAAAATACATATGATGGAGATTTCTAAACTCAAAAAAACTCAAAAATATTGATACGCCATACTTTGCCTGCCTTAAAAGCACACAACTTTTGCAATAAATAGTTTTTCATTAAAGACATAGTTTAAAAGTTATTTCACGTGAATCGAGAATCAATGATTCATCAACGGGTGTAAACAAGAGACGTATATTACATCTCTTCATTGATCTTTTTCTTTTTTTTTTGTTTCCTTTAATGTAATTCAAAATTTGCAAAGATCTGTAATAATTTTGTTTAAAATCATCGCTTGACTTTCAAACAAAATACCAAAGTCCGAATGTCTGCGTACACCTTGTTAAATACTTCGATCATTCGTTTCTTGTTTGTGCATTTTTCTCCGTGACGTCAGCATAACACACGTTGCGTGTCATTTAAAGGTCATCAAGCATTCGTTGAGAATGTCACCACGTAAAAAAAACGTGTAACCGCTCACGGCGTGCATTTCACCCGTGGTATTTGGCGAAATTTCCCTCAGCTGACCAGTCGTTCGTTTCTCCGGATTTCTGGCGTTTCATTCCTTTGCTTATAGTTGTATTTAATTTACAATACCTTTGCGACATTATTGTAACTTCAAGAGTGGTAATGTCCATTTTCTTTTTTTTTTTTTTTGCAATTTCTTTGCTATTTGTCACACAGTGATCGATATAATGATCTCTTCGTTAATGCATTTCTTCATTAAAAACATCTTTGTATCTGTCTTTTATTTTTTTTCTGGGATGAACCAAAAATCACTTTCTACTAAAACAAATCCGTAATGAGTAATTTTTAAAGCGAGGTAACGAAGAAAGTCACGTCTGAACTTGGATTTAATTAACAAAATTAGTTTTTTCCCCTTCCGTTTTGATGTTTTATCAAAAAAAAAAAAAAGGAAAAAACTTTTGTACCACCCTGTATATAAGGGTTAATCCGCAATGTATCTACGTTTCGATCAGCTTTTACAGTCGTACCGTAACTGAAAAGATACTACACTGGCACAATGACGCGGAGAGTTCGTTCCAATTGTTGCTGTTGGAAAACCGGCAATTATCGTTCACGTAATTACACTTCGATGACTCGCGTGTTTCATCCAAGTAGCCATTGACGTAACGCCGGTTCCGTGATGCAACAGTTCGCGCTGCCGCTCGCTTGAAAAGCGACAATTTTTATTAACGTAATAACACCTACCGCATTGCTGCACATAGACAATATCTCATCTGGGATAACAACGCTTTTATAGTGATTCACGGGGTCCGTGCCTGGCGAATTAGCCGCGAGTTCCGCGAATTCCCGTACGTGACGAATTTCTAAACAAATTGCTTCGCGATAATCGAATCGATCTCGAATCCTGGAATTAAGTGAAAACGATCAAATCGTTTTGTCATCCCCACCCGCCAACGAGCGTCTCGAATTTAACAGAATAGAATTGTCGAGGTTAAAAAAATGGACTATAATTTATATATCGTAGATGTAAAACAGCGATTCAAATAAAAGCTTGAATATTCTACTGTATTTCTCTCGCTTTGACGTTTCTGAATGGAAATTTCATGCTTCGGTTTTTGGTTTGCGAACAGAATGTGAAAAGATTGCGAGAGCAACGATCCCGAATATCAAAAAATTCGAGATCGACTGTTGTATCAAAATCGAAATTACATTCAACTGGAAACTCGGAGGTTTCAGTATTTAATTTCAATCGGGAAAACAAAAAAAAAAAATCGCAGCAGAGTATCGTCGTTCTCGCTAATCTCCAGCAAACCTCTCGCTTCTCCATTCATCGTTTCTCTCCCATTTTACGACATTCATCGGGTTCCCGAAAATCCCCATTGAATAGTAACGAACCGCGAATTACAGCGCGACGCGAGATTTCAAAGGGGCAGGAACAAGGCGAGATCCGTCGAACGAACGAGCCATCTCGATCGCGTTTTCCATTGCACAAGTGAATTTCGTTGCCTAACGAAAACGGTTCGCGTGGTTGCAACACGCTCACTCGTTCGTTCGTTCGCGAAACTTCTTCACCGGCGTCCGCGATTCGGCGAGTCCGCGGCGCGCGATAGTACCTTGTGAAATGAAGCAAATGCACTTTCACCCGGCAATGTGTTTCGCAACCTGCCAACCTGGCGGTGAACGCAGAACCGTGCAAGCCACCGTGTCCTGCTCGTCGTTCGACGAAAGTAATTTCCCCTCCCCGTGGCCGAGAACGTTCGACATTTTCCGCTCGACCCGTTGCGTTCGTTGCCTCGCCAGTGAACGAAATTATTGGACGAGAATACTTGGCGAAATTACTGGTAAAAGGGATTTTCGTTATGTCTGAACAAGCAAGTGACAAATTAAAGTTGTTGAACCTTCTAAGTACCAACGTCCGATGTATCGACGCCTGTGTGATATCTGAGAAAGCCGACTGTATTGTTGCAAATAAATTATAATCGCAGAGTAACGTAGTCTTTGTTTGATTTGATTAACTTTGATAACACAGAAACTAGAATAATCTGTGAAAATTAAACTTTGCCTTTGGCGATTTAAATCCTACCGACCCTGTGGGCCGAATTTGTTTCTCGAGTATAAAAAAAATTTCTTGCAAATCAACAACTATGAACCTACATATGCAGATTAGAAAAAGAAATTTACCAGTTTGAACAATTTTATTATAATTAATTTCACTTTGTAACTGCGAAGTAACAACGGCTTGCAACATTTGCACTTCTGTGGGTAAAAGCTTGAGCGTGAAATTCCATAAAGCTAAAGTTTGCACTTGGCGTTTAAACATAGTATACACGTTGCATTCGGAACATTTTATTTTTGAAACTCCTTTGCAGTCCGGCTTTTTGCGTCATCAGTATTGTTGTTGGTTATCTCAGAGACATTGCATAATTAAGACGTACACGTCATCGTGTGAAAAAACTAAAATCATTTGGTAAAATGTCGATATATTAGCGCGTGACCTGAAAAGTTACGCGGGCCCATAGAGGGTTGATACTAATATTAATTTTTGTTCCTAAATTGTAATATTCTCTCAGTTTTAAGTATATTGAAGTAAAACTAAATAGGCAAAACGAATAATTTTTAAAGTTTATTACTTTTCAATAATTTTTATCCAGCGATGTCATACCGACGAGTTCAGTAGAAAAGGAAAGCAACGAATTATTGTGTACGATTCGGTCACTCGTTATGGTCCGCAATCAGTCGACAGCGCAGGCGGTCGAAGTTATCCAATTTATCATTAGTTTTTAATTTTGAAAGCTGTCTAATTTATTTCCACAGATTAATTGAATTACATTTCAATAAATTGTTATTTTACTACTTAATTCAGAACTAATAATTTTCAATTTAAACAGAAATAATACAATTTCACTTGGACAAAATCGATATACCGATACTAAATTATATAAATGATGTACTGTTCGTCACTGGCGCTAAAGAGTCATTATATTTAGCATTGCTTACAAATTCTTTAATAAAGAATGAAATTTTTTATTTGTAATGAAATTCTTTGCGTTTGAAAATTAACATGTTACATATAACACTATTGACATGAAGAAAAAGACTGGAAAATTTCGTTCAATTAGGAATACTACTTTCCCTTTCTTCGTTAGTGTCTTGTAATTTTGTCCACTGTGAAATTGCGTTGTTTTTGTTTGAATTAAGAATTTGTCGAAATGTTAATTGAAATTGCATAACCTTGATTTGTACATAGTATCGTTTACAACGAATATGACGGAAACCAATTTGTACCAATTAATTTTGCAAGGTGTCGTATAATTTTGTCCGCCAGCGTATTATACTGATGCAATTAACCCTTGAGTAATATAGTGCGGCGTTTCGAGTTTTCTTCGTCTCTGCTTTTCTCCGCTGTTTCATATTTTTATTGTTTAGTATTTTTTAACACGTATGGCAGCCGGCTGTCGCTTAGAATCGGTTTATTACTAATATTTAGATATTAGATAGATTTATTTACAATAAAATTTCGAGTGTTTGAATTTATGGGAAAATTCATGTTTTTATAACTGAAGTAGCAGAACTTATGTTCCGCGTGAACGTACGAAAATCCGCAGTCTGGTAATAAAATTCGAGTGAAAATCCCGGCGAGGGAATACTGAATAATTCAACGTAATAAAATACAGAAAAATAGAATAATAGAATACTGAAAATAATTTCTCCCCTTAGCCTACTGGCTGCAACTAATTTCGTCAATCTCGGCCTGCGATTTCTCTTTTTCCGATCGTCAAGCCATAGGAAATTATCATAAATCATTCTAACCGTGATGCTGCACGAAACACGTCACAGCACTCTCGTAGATTTCTGATCGAAGCGTTCGCGATTTTTATCGCGGGAGAGTAGTCTGATTCACGGTGTTCTAGTTAAAAATTTTCCTTTTCTGGCTCTCCGCTTGTTGTCCGATTAATTCCTCTTGGGAAGTCGCGTGGTGTGGCGACGTCATCCAGCCACGAGTTTTGTGTCTCGTTATCTAACGAATTGTTACGCAACTGTGTTTTCAAAGCCCGGCGTCTAATGTCCACGCACACATACACGCGCGCGTGTGTGTGTGCAGAGTGTTTCGAAGAAGTTTGGACAAAAGATCGTGCGTGTTAAATAATGTGTGAAACGAAAAATTTTAAATCGTTACGTCGATTATCCTCGAGTTTGTCATTATTAATTCAGTTAGAACTGTCACAATTGGATCAGCAAGATTTCACGTGAACTTGAAAGATATGTACACAGTAAATATCGAATTGACGGAACAAACATCGATGGTCGCCAACGACTGTAGCTTTTATCTCCATAAATATTTTACAATTAAAATGAGACGGACGAGTCACCGGCAAAGAATTTGAAACAACACGAACGACTGGATAACGAAATCGTTTGCTTTGCCGGCGACGTAACGTCCGGTAATAGAGATGAAAATTAAGCACTCGACGAGTTGACGAGAAACACAGTGCAAGTTCACGCGAAATCAATAAATTTAACGCAATTCCAAATTTCCAAACGTGTTCTCGACTGAACACTCGATGTGATATGACAGTGACTGAAACGAGCCCTCGTTTCTTTTCGAAACACACACACACACACAGCTAGAGTTTGAAACACCCGGTATAATCACTGAAAACGCGTTTTCCACCGCCAAGGGGCGACGATCCATCGCGTAAGAATTCGGTCTCGGGACTGTCAAGGGTCGTCGACCTTTTTGCCCAACGACGAGCGTCGAAACCCCCGTCGCCGCGTTGCAGCGCCAGCGCGGCGTTCGAGGAGGGGGGGGGGGGTGGAGAGGAGGAAAGAAGCATTGCACGGCCGATGAATGGAAAGAGACAGAACAGCGCGCCCCGGCGGAGTCTTCTCTCTCTCTCTCTCTCTCTCTCTCTGTCTCTGTCTCTGTCTCTGTCTCTCTCTGTCCTGTTTTAGACAGCGGTGGAACGCGAACTAACGGGGAAAAATCGCTAGAGGGGGAGGGGAGAAATTTGAAAGCGGCCGGTGAAAGTGCGCTCGAGTGCAGCGCACGTGGCTCACGGCCAGAGAGCATGGCGACCTCGAGAGCTGGTACTTCCTCCTGCGGGTCGGCACCACCACGAATCCACACGCACATACACACGCGCACGTGGGTTTTTCTTCTACCTCTTTCCTCTTGTCGGTGCATTTTCCTCTCCGTTTTCCATAACGCGGATAGAGACAGACCACCCCCTCCCACCTTTGATACGCGTCGTCTGCGTGTGACCTTTGAACGTTCTTCCGTCCTCCAAGTTGGCCTTTAAGCCACCGGCTACGAAGGTGATAGAGTTCAAGCGGAAAAAAGGCCTCAATCGATTGACCGGCCTCCTCCTCCTCTTTTCCTCTTTGCGTATCGACTTTCGATAACGAGAGATCCGCTCGTGCTAAGGCTGCTTACCACCCGTCGAAGCTGTGTTTCTCAGCTGGCGAGCGTTTCTTTTTTTTTTTTTTTCTTGTTGTTGGAAAATTCGAAAGTCATCACGCGCTGAAACGAAGAACACAATAGCACGAAAATAGCTGTTTTCGTTCTGTATTTTTCAACGGAGTGCAATTTTCCTTCTTCTTAGTAAAATTATACGTACCGCGGCGGAGAGACGAGATTCCAACGAGAACTCTAGCGAAGTTGCCAGATGCAGAAAACGTATCTGCGTTTTGCATTCGGTCGTCGATTCGCGGAGAAGAGATCGGAGCTTAGAGTGACAATTGGTAGTCATTTGTCTTCATCGAACACGCGCGAGCGCAATCGAGGCGAGGGCTTAAAATACAGTCGTAAAGTACAGCGAATAGAAACTTGTTTGCAGATACAATGTTTTATACTGGCTCGCGAAGAGGACTGGACTTTTAAAGATGGAATGGAAGACGTATTTCATACCGTGTACGTGATCATTTTTGATCTCGCGTGACGAGAAGCTGAGAAATTTCTTTGTCTCTCGTGTTTTGAAATTGTTGAGCAGATTAATAATTCGCCAGGAACTCGCGCGCGATCGACTTCAAGGTCGATCTTTGACGTTCGAGCTTGAAAACGCGGAGACATATGAACGAATGCTGGCTGTTCATGCAAATTAATATTTTCGTCGACGTAACTAAAGAAATTTTACCTTCTAAACCTGCCTCGGACGTTCTACGTGTTTCTCCGTACTATACGTTTAATTCAACTCAATGAATTAGTAAAAACGTCTAGATATCGTCTAGATTTCTACAACGAAAAGAAATATTTCCAACATTTGCAAGTTTCTACAACACGTCTAGATATCGTCTAGATTTCTACAACGAAAAGAAGTATTTCCAACATTTTCAGAGACAAGGATCTTAAATCCTCCCAAATTCTCCCAAAAAAAAAGAAACAGGAAAAAAGAAAAATGAAAGTGTCCGTACTTTCCCACGAGCCACGTGAGAACGAGATCATTCTCGAGAAGAAACGAAGTTCTGGATCGCGATGGATCTACGCTTCGGGACAGAGGACCGAGCTGAAATCTCTCACGGAACGGATTCCCAACTTCCAAGTTCGGATCAGCCTCTTCCTTGTTTCCCCGTTCACTTCGCCGCGCCATTGACATCATCTCACTCTGAACGTTCACAATTCACCAAGCGTTCACCGCGGATCGTTCTTCACTCTCGTCGCACGCGTGCGTCGCCAACACTCGCAAACATTTTCCTATCGGTCGATTGATGGATATTCAGCAGTCGTTCTATTCTCGAGACGTAGATTTCCCTCGGTCTCTCTCTCTGACGTCACAGTGTTCCGCTTTTCTAATGTTTAATCGGTGTCAGACCGTCGTCGGCCTTGAACGCCTCTCTCTCTCTCTCTCTCTCTCTCTCTCTCTCGCAAGTACGCACATGTACACGTTCCACGCCGCGTGAACAGGGGTAGAGGAGTGGGGAGGGGTGGGGCGGGGGGCGGGGGTGGAGGCAGCTCGTTATCAAACGTTCGAGCATTTCGCAATTACGCGGAATTTGAAATCGGCGCGAGGAAAACCGGCGGTAGTCCCGCGAGCGTGTCGCGACGCTCTCGATCGGATTCTTCACTCGTCCGTCAGTGTCTCACACAGTTGCAAAAGTGGATAACAAAATCAAATGAAGAAACACTTCGAAATAAATGGCAGCTTCGTGCTTTTTCGAGTAATAACAAGTAGCTTTTATATTAGGTGTACACGTAAGTAGTGTCGTTTTCTTTTTTTTTTTTTTTTTTTTTTTTTATTTCCCCCGATACTGTACGAAATTTTATTTCGAGAGTTGAAATTTCATTTCGAGAGCAAATACATGTTTAATCTGTAACACTGTGCAAAATTTTATTTCGAGAGTTGAAATTTTGTTTGAAGAGTAAACGCATTTTTAGTTTATGGTACAATTTAACGATAAGTTAACACTAAACGTCAATATACTTAACTAGAGTATAGGTTACGTTGTATTGTCACTAGATATTTAACTGGAACATAGATTATGTTATTATCACTAGATGGCAATGTTTGTTACAACAAAATTTTATTTTAAGAGTTGAAATTTTGTTTCAAGAGTAAATACATCCTTAGTCTATGGTACAATTTAACGATAAGTTAACCCTAAATGTCAATATATTCAACTACAGTATAGGTTACGTTGTATTGTCACTAGATATTTAACTGGAACATAGATTATGTTATTATCACTAGATGGCAATGTTTATTGCAACAAAATTTTATTTTAAGAGTTGAAATTTTATTTCAAGAGTAAGCACATCTTTAGTCTATGATATATTTAACTAGAGCATAGGTTACGTTGTATTGTCACTAGATATTTAATTGGAATATAGGTTATGTCATTATCACTAGATGGCAACGTTTGTTACAACAAAATTTTATTTTAAGAGTTGAAATTTTGTTTCAAGAGTAAATACATCCTTAGTCTATGGTACAATTTAACGATAAGTTAACCCTAAACGTCAATATATTCAACTACAGTATAGGTTACGTTGTATTGTCACTAGATATTTAACTGGAACATAGGTTATGTTATTATCACTAGATGGCAATGTTTATTGCAACAAAATTTTATTTTAAGAGTTGAAGTTTTGTTTCAAGAGTAAATACATCCTTAGTTTATGGTACAATTTAACGATAAGTTAACCCTAAACGTCAATATATTTAACTACAGTATAGGTTACGTTGTATATTTAACTATAATATAGATTATGTACGTATTGTCACTAGATGGCAACGTTTATTAAATTTGGAGAAAACGATATTACTTAGGAAACAGCCCTAATATTTCAAATAACACATTTTGTTTTCGAGAGATCGATCTACGTTGTCTCGTTTGAATCTGATTACAAGTTGAAGCTGATTTCCGATCTCGTCGATGATTCGGGGCCTTGGAACGCGGTAGATTGGGTGTGGATCGTTTTATTTATTTCGTCGAATCGTGGGAATTGTCAGCTATACTACGTGCGAGGGAATGTGGAAGCGGATGGATGATTTGATTTCTGGTAATGTCAAACATTGCGTCGATGCTGTGTAATTCTCAGCGGTTGGCGACTGTCGAGAAATGTGTAATAATTCTATTTTCGTATCTTTTATGGATTCGTAGTTGTTTTTTCTTTTTACAGTAGAAATTAGATTTTATAAATCTCTAATAGTGTCTCATTTTGTACACTTAAACGTACAATATTTTGATCGAAGATTGAAGTAACTAAAAAAATTACAAATAGATTTGTACCTTACGAAGAGATTGAAAATCAAAAATAGATGAAATTCTGTATTACGTATTTAAATACATATTTTACGAAAGATTGAAATAATTGGGAATTAGAAATAGAATTCTATATATATAATATTTTACGAGGGACTGAAGTAATTGAAAATTATTAGTAGATTAATTTGAGTAATTGAAAATTATTAGTAGTAATTCTACGTATCCTGTAAGAGATTGAAGTAATTGGAAGTCAGAAATATCTACGTTGCATGCACTCAAGTCTGCACAGTATTTGACGAAAGATCGAAGTAACTGAAAAATCGTCTAATACAATGGTCACTGCGTGTATAAATATTCTTCACATCGCTGCAGTAGCGAGAGAAATTTCAAGATCAGTTTGTTTGTTGTTATCATCAGTCTTTTTATTTGTAATATTACAGAAACTTAGTTCTACAATAGCAATATTTTTTCAATTTTTAATATTCTTTTAATTTTTAATTTTTAACAATATTTTTTTAATATTTAATCTTATATATAATAATACCAAGCGCATACACATGCGGAGCAGCTGAATTCGCAGTTCTCCAAAAAAATCGTCGCGACCCTTGCTCGCAGCGCACGAAACGCCACCCTCTCTTCCCTCCGGGAACGATGGGACACCTAACGTGTCCCTCCATGCCGATTCCCACCATGCGTGCATGAAAAAAAGGGGTTCCATTCACGAGAGGGCCCGAACGGTTAATGAACAGCATCTGGTCGATAAAGAATAAAAAAAAAAGAAAGAAAAAAATCGAGCAGTTTTCGGCTTAGCACGCGTAGGCAAACTTCGAAAAACGGCAGCTGCGTCTACGTACATATTTTAACAGCTGAGAGAGAGAGAGAGAAAGAGAGAGAGAGAGAGAGTGCACGTACGTACGTACGTATGTATTCGAAACACCAAAGATCCCGTTTCGCCGAGTTCAACAAACTTCTCTTCCTGCTTTTCACCCTTTCGGCTCGCTTCGAATTGATTTCTTTGCCCATTGGCGGACGGGGTTGATCTTTTCGCGTCGCGTTCCTTTCGACAGATTGTGAGAAATTGGAGTTGGACACGGTAGCCGGCGTGCGTGAGCGGACGCGACGAAGGCAATTTCACGTGGACACGCGGCTGCGTGCGTGACACGGTGCGCGCTCGTTGTATTTACACGCCGAATTCAGCCGCGCGTGATTCCTATCTCGCCCCGATTCGGTCGGTCACCGGCCGGATTAATATTATACGAGAGAGGTGCTGTTTCAGAGGTGGATCGGCTCTCAGAATAGTCTGATCCCCCCATCTATAGTAAAATTCAGAGGAAATTCCCTCTGGTCGGCCATTGTTTCTCTGTCTGGCTGCTTGGCAAGTGGAGGAACAAATTCGATCAAATCCCCTTTGAAGTGTTCTGTCTCGTCTCGAGAATATAGTTCGATTTCCTGAATATTTCAGAGAAAAATATTTGTTATTAATTATCAATGTTCAATCTGTGTTCAACGTCGAATCTTCAATTTAGATGCTTTACCTTTGGTTACACATTGTGGATCTAGATTAGGGGAGTGAATGTGTAGTTAATAATTTTAGTTATGTAATATTGTTAATAATTAATAATGATAATATAGTACAATAATATTTAATAGTAATTTTACTACTTCCGACACTAATTTAATCACAACAATTTAAGAACGCTAAAACTATGAAACTAACGTATATCCTTTAAAAAAAAAATCATTTCAATGGAAAACCACGAAATTTTAATACCCGTTGAAAAAGGAAATTGCAAAGGGAAAAGAAAAAGAAATAGATCGTCGGTACATACAAAACAGTTCTCGCATGAAAAATTCATGAACGTTATTATCGTTGGTAATTTACGACAACCAAGTTTCGTTTTGTCTACGTTTGATTTACGATATCCCGATTGATACGCCGTGTCTCGTCCTTGTTCGACAATTTTCCTTCAGTGCCTAGTGTCCGATAATGCTCCTTCAACCCGTGATTACTCGGACATCCTGTATAATTATCTCAATTCTTCGATCTTCATTCCGTTCATGGGAGTCAGTCGGCGAACGTTTCTGTTTGCGTCGATTCTCCGCGGGGAGAGCGACACAAAGAAAGGGGAGAAGAAATAATTGACAATCCGCGAGTTGATTGTCGGTTGCACTCGGGACAGAGACGATTTTTCATTCGAACGGGTGCCGGATAATAATCGTATCGTCGATGAATTTCAAAGAAGCAAATACGTAAATACAGCCGGGCATATCGAGCACGGATATTAATTTCCTGCATTTGTGTGCACGTGTGCGCGACACTTATCGTCGAGTTAACCGGTTAATGCACCTATCGTCGCCGTGTCGAATTTAAAGCGCGCGTCTTCCATACGAAACGCGCACGAGTGAAAAATACACGAGCGCGCGTGTTTCGTTGATCGAGTGTTAGAGACGCGCGATGCAAATTTATGAAAAATTCTCCACGCATATTTGAACTTGAAGTTTCTTCTCGCGAAGCGTTTCTTCCTCTATCTCGATCAACTGTAGGCGACAAATGCATTTGCAAGGCATAATAGAGACGTTAAATTAACAAAATCCATGCCACGTGAAAAATTGCCCGTAGCATTCAACATTCCACGAATCAAAAGACGTACGCTATGATATGCTATGTACAAATGTACACATGTATATAAATTGTTTGATTGTTAAATCGAAATAATCGAATGGCACATAATAATAATAATAATAATAATAATGAAAAGAAAATAATCACTGAAAGATGTGCATCGTGTACAGTATAAAATGCACAAACGTATATAAATTATTTAATTACTGAACGCAAAAAGTAAAAACTTTCCGCGAAATAATCGAATGGCAATCCAATCTATAATACTACATAATAATAACAATAGAAGGGAAAGATGCGTATAACGTACAGTATAAAATGTACACACGTATAAATTGTTAAATTATTAAAATGCAGAATAAAAACTTTCTTCGAAATAATCAAATGGCAATTTGCTCTTTAACGCTACATAATAATAATAATAGAAAAAAAGATGTGTACAATATACAAAATGCATGTAAAATAAAAACTTTCTTTGAGATAATCTTCGAATGGTCCAACCTTGCTACAGTTGCTACACAATAATAATAATAATAATAATAATAATAGTGATAGAAAGAAAATTAAAGAAAAAAAATCGGAGAGAAGAAGATATTATATATATATATATTTTTATTAAATTGTTTATATATATATTATTATTATTAAATTATTGTCAAAAAATCAGAGTACCAGCGCGGCGGGAAAATAGCTCGGCCAACCCTGCTACAGTTGCTACACAATAATAATAATAATAATAATAATAATAATAATAATAATAAAAATCGGAGGAAAGGAGATATTATATATTTATTAAATTATTTATATGTATTATTATTATCAAATTATTATTAAAAAATCGGAGCACCGGTGCGCCATCTGTCGCGCAAAAGAAAGAAAGAAAGAAAGAAAGAACGAAAGAAAGGAGGGCCTCCGCGCATCCGGAAACGTTGAACTCGGCGCGTGGTGTACGCGAGAGCGGAGCGAGCGCACGATGGAAAACGATCGGAACCGAGCCAGCGGACTGTTTACCCGTGGCAACGTCGTCATTATATTCGCATTATCGTGCCTCTGGCCCCGGCGACTTGCACAAGTGCATCCGCCGCGGAACCACTCGCGGAAAAAGCGTTCGCCGGGTTTCCAACCGATCCGAAACCGCGCGTCCCCCGTGTATTTCGAATTTATTCGCTCGTACCAGCAGCCGTACACGCGCTCTAAATTCCGCGGATACACCAGGATCGTCTCGCTGCCGATCGACACGGCGACGATCTGCTCCTTTTCAATTTCAAACGCACGCGATTTTTGATTTCATTTTACTTTTACTTTTAAACGATGAAAATTTGTCGATATCTTACACGACTTACTGTTACAATTTGGGGGAAAAAGAAGAAACAATTATATTACTCGGTTTCTCTTGAAAGATGTTTTTTCCGTGAGTAGATTCCACCACGATCTTTTGAGGATCGAAGTCTTGAGTTTATTTATTTATTTATTTTTTCTTTTGCCTTTCAGTACATTTTGCATGATCTTCCATTCGAGGTTCGTTCTGTTTAGCCTTGAACGGTTGGATGAAAAATTCAAACGTCTCTAGAAACATTGAAAATCTCTTCTCCGCAGCGATCCCCCTAGAACTTGTACGATTCTTCCCTTCTCCCGTAATTTCATTGAACTTTGAATGTTAGGATCAAAAGTCGAAGCAATCCTAGCATTTCGTTTAATTGTGATGTTTAAAGTTCGATGAAATGGTTGAAAGAAAGAAAGAAAATTGTACAGCGAGTTTCAAGAAAATTTCAATCTTCAAGATCGTGACACGGGTCTAGCAATGAAAAAAGTTTCACTCGATGCTTTCAGAGACGCAGTTTCCAAAAAAAAAAAAAAAAAAAAAAAATAAAAGTATCCTTACTTTCCCGCCAGCTGCACGATGTAGAAACGAACAGAGAATTGTGAAAGTAGAAGATTTACGTTGCAGAACGAGACAAAAGTGGATTGTTACATGATTTTTTTCCTTTTAGGAAGTTGTGACAATTTTTCATCGTTTTTCAGCCTGTTTAATTTATAAAATTCTGAATGTGTTTTACGAAAAACTTTTGCAACTTGTGAATCCATTGTTAAATTATTTTTCAATTTATTCAATTTCTAAATTTTTAAATATGTTACAAACTATTCCCTAGGAGAAACTTTTGCAACTTATGAATCCATCAATATCGTTAATATCATCCACTTGTTAAATTATTCTTTTTCAACTTATTTAATTTCTAAATTTCTAAATATTTTGTAAACTATTCCCTAGGAGAAATTTTTATTACTTATGAATCCATTAATATAGTTAATATCATCCACTTGTCAAATTATTCTTTTTCAACTTATTTAATTTCTAAATTTCTAAATATTTTGTAAACAATTCCCTAGGAGAAATTTTTATTACTTATGAATCTATCAATATCGTTAATATCATCCACTTGTTAAATTATTTTTTTTCAACTTATTTAATTTCTAAATTTCTAAACATGTGAACTATTTCCTAGGAAAAACTTTTGCAACTTATGACTCTATTAATATCGTTAATATCATCCACTTGTTAAATTATTGCTTTCAACTTATTTAATTTCTAAATTTCTAAATATTTTGTAAACTATTCCCTAGGAGAAACTTTTGCAACTTATGAATCCATCAATATCGTTAATATCATCCACTTGTTAAATTATTTTTTTTCAACTTAATTAATTTCTAAATTTCTAAACATGTGAACTATTTCCTAGGAAAAACTTTTGCAATTTATGACTCTATTAATATCTTTAATATCATCCACTTGTTAAATTATATCTTTCAACTTATTTAATTTCTAAATTTCTAAATATTTTGTAAACTATTCGCTAGGAGAAACTTTTGCAACTTATGAATCCATCAATATCGTTAATATCATCCACTTGTTAAATTATTGCTTTCAACTTATTTAATTTATAAATTTCTAAATATTTTATAAACTATTCCCTACGAGAAATTTTTGCTACTTATGAATCCATCAATATCGTTAATATCATCCACTTGTTAAATTATTCTTTTTCAACTTATTTAATTTCTAAATTTCTAAATATTTTGTAAACTATTCTCTAGGAGAAATTTTTACTACTTATGAATCCATCAATATCGTTAATATCATCCACTTGTTAAATTATTGCTTTCAACTTATTTAATTTATAAATTTCTAAATATTTTGTAAACTATTCTCTAGGAGAAATTTTTACTACTTATGAATCCATCAATATCGTTAATATCATCCACTTGTTAAATTATTCTTTTTCAACTTATTTAATTTCTAAATTTCTAAATATTTTGTAAACTATTCCCTAGGAGAAATTTTTACTACTTATGAATCCATTAATATCGTTAATATCATCCACTTGTTAAATTATCGCACGAGAGAGCATTCAGGGAAATTTCCTCGCCTCAGGATTTCCATTTGGCGAGGAAACGGAAAACATTCCAAAGCGAATGGGAAGGGGGCTGGAGGGGGCTCGTTAAACGAGTATCCATCGCGTCTAACAGTACCGGTATTTTTCAACCGATACGTTTCCTCCTCGAGGAAAAAGGCGCTGATCACTCCAACGATCTCGTTCACTGGCCTGTGAGCAGGGTAACTCGTGTGTCCACGCACCCGTTCACGTACTAATATCACGTTTAATAGTAATCAATTAGCTCTGCCAAGCGTTTAACGTGTCGATTAGAATCCGCTCGGTTTCTACGCTCCAGTTAGCCATCAGACGTCGAATGGCGATTAATTCCCATGAATTCTATCTTGAATTTCTTCACGAAATGACACGTTACTCGACTTGACTACGAATTTTTCTTTTGAATGAATTTTAATGCAGGGAATTTGTGATCGTAGAAAATCATTAGTACGATAAGTAAATAATAAGTGGAGCACTCATCATTAATATTACATTAATTATCAGTGTAGAATTACAGATAATCTTTTTCTTGTTTTAAATTATGTTCATAATAATATAAAATTGCACGAATGTCAAAGCGGACAAACGAAATATAACGAAGTTTGCCAAGTTAATTTTCTTGAACAGTGAGTTTTGATATTTCTTGAATTTTACAAGCTAGTTTACAATTTTTTAGTGAGTTTTAATATTTCTTGAATTTTATAAGCTAGTTTACAATTTTACAGCGATTTTTAATATTTCTCGAATTTTCTTGAATAGTGAGTTTTAATATTTCCTGAATAATCTTGAACAGAGAGTTTTAATATTTCTTGAATTTTATAAGCGAGTTTACAATTTTATAAATTTTAATGTTTCTTGAATTTTCTTGAATAGTGAGTTTTAATATCTCTTGAATTTTACAAGCTAGTTCATAATTTTTATAGCGAGATATAATATTTCTTGAATAATTTTGAACAGTGAGTTTTAATATTTCTTGAATTTTACAAGCTAGTTTTACAATTTTATAGTGAGTATTAATATTTCTTGAACAATCTTGAACAGCGAATTTTAATATTCCCATTTCTTCGAAAATTCTGTTCGAGTGTTGAATTTTAGAAATTTCTTCGCGTTTCAATTAAAAAGGAGAGATTCACGAATCGCTTGATTCGAATGACTTGGAAGCTAATTGTACGCCGCGTTCCCCCGTAGTGAATCACTGGCCTCAGCCAGATCATTTCTCATCGTCTCGGCCTTTTCACTTAATAGACGGCCTAATATGCCATTTGCAATAACGCCGTTTTCTCTCATTTATCGCCTGGGCTACGCGCCTGAATTTTTAATTCAAATGGAAATCGCGAGCCTGGCAATTATTCAAATGATATCCGGCCACCATTTGTTTTACCGCGATTAGAAAGGCAATACGCGGGTTACGTCGTTTGCGTAACTTGCCTCGATTTATTACTTCTCTGATCTGTATATATACGCAACGAGATCGGCAAGTTTTTCTTTCTTTCTTTCCTTTGTTTCATTCACATTGCCGAGTGCTTTCTTTCGAGCGTTTGTGGAAACGGTCAAGCTTCGAAAATTTTTGCCGCCCGCGGTCTCTTCAACTCTTTCTTCTGTTTTTTTACGATACTTTTGAGATTACGTCTTAATATTAGCATCCATAATTTTTCTTTAATGATTGTCTATACTGAGAGAGAGAGAGAGAGAGAGAGCCGATTAACGCATCGATACACACTACGTGTGTACTACGGCACGACTAGAATTTATATTCATGTTATAACGCATGATGTTCCATAACCATAAGGATAATTTTACGACGTGACATTGAATATCTAACGAATCCATGGGAATCGTTGAAAGCGTTATCACTATCCGCGTGTTTTACGTTTCACGAGATGTCAGAAAAGTAACCTGATAACGCGTGTAAATTTTGGGTATGACATTCCATCTTATGGAGGATACATCGATCCTGTTGCAGACGATGAGGCTGACCAAACGTATAGACGAGGTCAGATTGCTCGAGTCACGTAAGAGCGCCCGGCTGGCTGATCAGGATACAGATTTTGCTAGGCTCGCCGATATGGCTGGCGATCGTAAACGGGCCTCCTCCCACTCCATCGACGTGCCACACGTGATCGGGTAAGTCTCTAATTTCTGCTAATTTTGCAAAATTAGTCTAATCTCACTTTGCGACGGGTCTTTCTTTTTAACCGCTTGCGCTGGCAACTGATTCGCGGACCGTAACGAGTGACCACACCCTTGTACGATAATTCGTCGCTTTCTTTTTAGATGGAAATTATTGAGAAGTAAATAAATTTATTATTCGTTTCGCCTGGGTTTATATACTCGAAATATACTTAAAACTGAGAGAAAATACATGCAACTTTGGGACCATAGGTTGTCATTCCAGCGCAAGGGGTTAAATTAACTCGCGAGTGTTCGAGTTTTTCAAACATCAAGATCTTACTTTAAATGTCTCGCGGTGTCGAGAATTAATTATTTTTATGAATTAAATTACTCTCACCGGTAATGATTAATTCGAGACCAACGGGTCCCTAGGTTTTCCACCGTCCTTGAGAATTCCAAAAAATCCTGCATCGCCCCAAAATCCGACCACTCCTCTCCCGTTGGACCTTGAGTCGTCAAACCGTGAGTATTCCATTCAATTCTTGCAATCCATCGATCCTAATTCAACGTTAATGCCCCGTCGAAAGAAATCCTGCCTGAAATTCAAATTCGTTTCAGTCTAACGCGAATGAATTCTCAGTCGATCCAGGAGCTGTCTAAAATATTTTAATTTCAATTTCAATTAATTAATTAATTTAGAGATTTGTTGCCTGACTCGACGAATAATCCTGAATCTAAAATTTATTATACTTCTTACAAGTATAATAAGTTTAATCCAAATAAATTTATTATAAATACAGTAAATTTAATTTTAAAAAATTTATTACAAATATAATAAATTTAATTTAAATAAATTTATTACAAATACAATAAATTTAATTTAAATAAATTTATTATAAATAAATTCTAAAATATATTTATTATATTTATAATACATTTATTATAAATAGTATATCATTTGTAATATTAACTAATTATCGACTTTCGTTGATCCTCGTTTGCAAAGAGGAGGAACACACGAAGGAAAGCTCGTTAATGCCAAGATTCAAACTCTCCGCTGATTCCACCGGTTTTCAAAAATATTTCAATTTCCGCTAATTACCATTTCTTTCTACGAACGTTACTTGTATCTCTAGAATTGGCCAACGAACGTTCACGCGCGTCGGAGAGGGACTCGGTTTAAAAATCAGAGCCAAGGCGAAGTCGTGGGCGCGAAGAGACCGTAACAACGATGTTATACTGCCTACTGCCGTAACCGAACCGCGATTCAAGCCTCCCTTTGAAAAAAATTTCTCGAACGCTCGTTTTCGGTCCCTTTCCACGCTAGATTTAGCGTGGACACGTGTGCACACACGCACACTCACGTAGCCGCGCGCCACACCCATACACGCGCGAATATACAGGGTGAGTCGCGCGAAGATGCGACCATTAGACATCCCTCGGCGAGTCGATAACGAGCTGATGAGCTTCCTCTTAAATTAACCAAAATTCATCCGTACTGGCAGCTGCAGCAATTTGTTGAAACAAGAACGAGAGATATTTCAGAATTTCCCGAGTTCTATCGATGTACGTACATGTACGTGAAAATATCGTAGATACATCGTGGTTTAGAATGGTGTGGAAATATTGTAGTTTGGAATTAATAATATTACCGTTTCGAATTATCGCGATGTAGTGTAGAAATATTTTAACATAAATGTATTGCAATACAGACATTCTATGAAACAGAGGTATTAACAAAAATCCTCATATAAATAATAGTGCAAATATAATATATCTAGTATTTGCAGTATATAGTATATGTTGTATAGTAGTGTATAGTGTATCTAGTATTTTCATATAAATAATGGTACAAATATAGTATATCTAGTATTTGTAGTATATGGTATATATTGTATAGTAGTATACAGTATATCTAGTATTTTCATATAAATGATAGTTTAAATATAGTATATCCAGTATTTGCAGTATATAGTATATATTGTACAGTAGTGTATAGTATATCTAGTATTTTCACATAAATGATAGTACAAATATAGTATATCTAGTATTTGTAGTATATAGTATATATTGTACAGTAGTGTATAGTATATCTAGTATTTTCACATAAATGATAGTACAAATATAGTATATCTAGTATTTGCAATATATAGTATATATTGTACAGTAGTGTGTAGCATATCTAGTATTTTCATATAAATAATAGTATAAATATAGATCTTCATATTGTATCTTCATATGAATAATAGATTCTAACACAGAAATGTTGCAAGTACAGACACTCCATAAGACAGAAGCGTTAACGAAAAATCGTCTTACAAATAATCAACGTATATTATCTTTGTATCTTCGTATAAATGATAGATTCTTAGACACGAAAACGTTGCAACGCAAACATTCCAAGCATCAACGAAATTAACTTTATACAAATAATAAATATATATTCTTTATATCTTCACACAAATAATAATAATATAAACAAAAATATCTCCCTACAATATAAAAATCTGGAATACACCCAATTAAAGTACAGCTTAACTTCCTTCCTCTGCTGGTATTCTTCAACGACAATGTTTTCTTGATCAAAGATACAAACTATCCCCAGAAATGACGCTCGATCCCCCGTTATCCCTGGAACCTAACCTTCGTGCTCGCTTTCCAGCGTTATAAATATTCGCAGAATATTCAGTCGTCGCGCTTTGCATCGCCTCACCCTGTATACACGGCCAGCGTGCACGTCCATATTCGAGCTGTCGGTTGGCGCAAGTGTGTGCGTGTTCCGCCTAAAAATCGAAGGTATCTCTCCGGCTAGTTCGAAAAAGGCTGCGCTCACACACACACACACACACACACACACACACACGCATACACACGTAAACGCACCACGGGTTGCACCGGGAGGGAGCGTTAAAAGGCGTCTGGTTGCCGATCGTTAGACCGTGAACGCACCCTCGCCGGACACCTGTCCCTCGCACGCAGTCGTCCAAGTGCTTTTTCGTCTCTCACCCCCGTGAAACCGTCCTGGAATCCGATCCAGCCCGTCGCGATTCCACCACCAGGGGAGACGACGCACGTTTTGCGGCACCGAAACAGCGGGGAATTTCTACCAGTGACGAGGAAAGAGAGAAAGAGAGAGGGATAGAAGGAAAGCTTTGACCTTTTCGAGGGATCCGGGGGATTTTGTCTAGCATTTGGTCGCTTCAGCGTTTGTCTCCTCCCTCCATTCTTCGTTCCGTCCGAGATTTAGGAATCTTGATAAATTGACAATTTCGAGGAATATAATGTTTGGTGTTCGATGACATTGACGATGACTTTGAGAGTGTCTCATTCAGGGGATGAAACGGTCTTGAAATATTTCGTTCGAGCAGTGATTTCGAGAAACTGAGAGAAACGATCTTAGAAATTCGTAGTTTGGACATTCGGTGATTTTATGAATATTGGGAATTTTATTTCGACAAAGGTTTCATCGATAGTTTTGGGAAACTTGGAGAAATCTTAACAATGCAGACTTCACAAATCTGTGCATTCAATGATTTTTAAGGATATTGGAAATTTTATTTCGACAGAAACTTGAGCGATAGGAGCTAATTTTGGGAAATTAGAAGAAACGATCTTCGAGTTGAATGATATGATTTGAGATCATATTGGAAAGTTTATTTTTCATTTCGACAGAAACTTCATTGACAGGTGCTCGATAATTTTGTGAAATTGGGTGAAATGATCTTAAAGATTCATTTATTTAGAAAGAAATTTCATCGTGTAATCAATTTAGACATTCGAAGAAATTAAGCATTTAATCATGATTTCAAGGATTTTAATTTTCTTGGATGAGAATTAGGAATCTAAATTCACTTTGGTTAATCATAATCTTCAGGATTTATATTAATTTTAGGTTACACTACTTTTATATTAATTTTATAACTGTATTTTAAAATTTCGTAAATCTGATTTTGGAAAACACAATGTATCAGGGGCACCCATAAGTAATGTCGTTTTTCTATACTGTACAAAATTTTATTTCAAAAGTTTTTATTTTGATACAGTGTTGATAAACAATAAGCCCACCAAATGTCAATATATTCAGCTAGAATATTTCACTAGGATATAGATTATAAGTTAAATTATTATTATAGATGTCAAAGTTTATTAAATTTGAAAGGAAAAAAAAACAACCCCTAGTAATTTTTGTACAATTATCTTCGTTGTCATTCGAAATATTCTGCAGCGTATCATTTTTAACAGTTGTCAGGAAATGAATTTACAAGTTTCCAAACAAAAATGGTTGTCTCGTAACACTGTAACTGTAATGTTCATGCAAAGTGTAGGAATATTCACCACGGAGTAGGCAAGGAAATAAAACCGTATGCCTTTTCAGGTATGTTCCATTCTGTACGCGAAGCCAAAATTATATACACACAGTTAGGAGGGGTGGTGCCGGTGAATTTTATGATTTAGGACCGAGAACTGTGGAAGAACAACGCAGCGTTCCACCGTAATTTCATTTTTATGGCGCGGCACAACCACTGTGAGACAACTTTCATCGTCGGGACCTCTTTGACTGCACTTCGTTGGGGATATATATATATATATATATATATCTGCCTGGCAGCGCTTTTAAACGCTTGAATAATGAACGTCGAATTGTTTCCTTGCCCCTTGGATCCTCACGACGCAAGCTAAAGTGGCAGGAGTTTGTTCTCCAGTGAAGGAGGAGTATTAACTCGGGTAAACTTCCCTCCAGTGAAATATAGGCCTAACGATGGCAAAGATTGGAAACTATATTTTATGCAAATGTATCAAGTAAATTTTGATAACGTTGATTTTTACACACACACCGGGTTCGAGATAAGAGGCTCGTGTTTTCTCATTGTGCTCCCGTACGTGATAAAATACGTTTCTTTTTCGACGATTATCACGACGAAGTGTGATAAAGTTCAATAGTTATGTACTTTGAAATGTGATCAATTTTGAAGGATATATAATATCCTCCAAAATAATATTTATGATTATATAAGATAAAATAAAATAAAATTGTATATAACTGTATAAAATAAAATAAAATAAAATTGTATATAACTATATAAAATAAAATAGAATAAAATTATATATAACTATATAAAATAAAATAAAATAAAATTATATATAATTATATAAAATGGAATAAGATAAAATTATATATTATACTATATAAAACAACAAATTTGTGTAATTCGTCTTCATTTTGAATTCATCGGCACATCACTGGATAGGAATTACTAAGAAGTAATAAATTTATTATTTCGTTCTGACTGGGTTATATTTCAATATACTTAAAACTGTGAAAATATTGCAATTTTCGGCCAAATATTCTCGACGTGCGTGGCGCGTTTCATTCCAGAGCAAGAGGTTAAAGATACACAGTTTGATCACGTCAATGAAATATCCAACAAAAATTCTCAAGTTTTGGTCCAATTTTTGTCCACTTTAATTCTCTCTTGGCGTTAATATCAGCCCACCCAGAGAATTTCAAAGATCCATTTTACACTTTCTCATTCTCTTGGCGTGGATTTTACAACTTTAGAAATGTCAATAAACTCGGCCATTTAATTGGAGCGTCGAGATATATACACGGTGTGGAGTAAATTGCTTCTTAACGAGTGTCAGATCTTCGAAAAGGACCCATCGAACCCCCCGGAGGAACGCAGGAAGCAAGGGAACTCTATCCGAAGCCCAGCCTCTCGTCGAGAAATCCCCGAAAACCCACGGCGTTTCCATCCACCTGCGCTTCAAGATCCCTCATATTTTTCGTCCGAACCGTCTCTCCCCCTCCCCTCCCCTCACTCTCTCTCACTCTATACCTCCGTAATCGTCTCCCCTTGGAAGAGAAGGGTGGAACGACTGTTTCACGATGCCAATGACCCCGGTTGGTGTCGACTTTTTCCCTTTTCTTTCTCCTCTTTTCTTTTTCTCTCTCCTCCCGTCTACCCTTCGCCTCCTTCGGACGAAGTCGTGCACGACCAAGGCCTCGAAGATCCTCTTCACAAAGGACGACTTCAAACCCAGAGGAGGGATACACACAGAAGAGAAAGAGAGCGAGAGAGAGAGAGAGAGAGGGAGAGGGGGAGAGGTGCAACGTCCGGTAGCTGAGGGCGAAGCCACGCAGGTAGACGGCCTGCGTCGGTGTTTTCGGTCGAGGCACTCTCGCACCTGGCCATGGCACGACCTGCCCCACGTGAAAGGAGAGGTCACACACACCCAACCTTCTCTTCTCTCATCTCTCTCTCTCTCTCTCTCTCTCTCTCTCTCTCTCTCTCTCTCTCTCTCTCTCTGCACCCGGGGAGAAATCGAATGCCTTTCGAATCAACGCGGCGGTGTGCGTTGTGTATCGATGACGAAAGCGCAGAGGCCGGCTGTGCCCCCTTCGGCTACCGGCATTAACGAGACCTTGCACAGCGGCCAAGGATCTCGCGCGAAATTCATCACCCGGTGACTGGCCTCTCGAGGCTGCTCAGCTTCCCCCCTTTTTGTTTCCCGCTGATGCTCGTTCCTCGACCTGCGGTATGTCGAAGCTCCAATTCGCGAACGAGTCCAGATTTCCAGAAATTGCTGTCCACTGGGTGTCAAACGCAGGGTGACGATATTCCCGTGCGGACGATATTCCTTTCGTAATTATTTCGAAAGTCAGGGGCACAGATCAAGGATTACAAACGAAAGCAAAAACGCGTGTGGTCGATAAAATTTTCGGTTTCACGACAACGCGTGGCTCTCACTCATTCGAAACTTCTTCGCCTTCGTCTTTCGACGTACCCTCGTTTCGTTGAACGAACGACGCGGCCCTATTTGGCCTTTCACACGCAGTCGTGCACGCGAGGGCATTCTGCAACTCTGTGGCAATCGCAACTGCATCTTCGACGATCGTAAATTGAGCAACGCCGCGCTACTCTCACAAAAGGAGGATTTTTTTCACCTGGCGAGTAGAGTAATCGTTGGCACATGGGATATCGAACGTTCCTGCGATCTACTCTGTATTTCCGTTTATTCTTTTCACTCTTTCTCTGCAACCTCGAGTCGAGAATCTTCTTTGTCCCAAGAAATTGCGATATTTCCTCAATTTTAAATATACTTGAGCATAGCCCAGGCAAGACAAGCAATAAATTTATTACTTGTCAATCGTTTCTTCATCCAGTGATGCCACACCGATGTACGAGTTCGAAAGTGGAAGAAAAGGAATTTGTTGTACACGGTTTGGGCCGCTCGTTATGGTCCGCGAACCAGTTAATACATTCTACGCAGATTTCGTAATTTTATTATTACTATATTTTATTATTACTATATAATATTTTATTTTTTATATATATATATTATTGATATTTTATATATATATATATATATATATATATATATATATGTAAAAAATATATTTTATTTTAGTTGTATATAGAACAAAATACGATAATTTGTAAGTATATAGTAAATATTAATATTTATGTATATATATATATATATATAAATTATTACTTATATTTGATATTGGTTTATTATTACTATATGATATTTTATTTTTATATATATATATATATATATATTATTGATATTACAACTTTTGTAGAGACAATTTATAAGTAATTTAATAATTTGTAAAATAATTTTTATACAATGGAATTAGCTACGAGTGCGATAATTGAGACAACAATCATCTAGCTATCGATTGCATCGGTTTTTAATTCATGGAAGCAGAGTTTTACGCCACGCAAAGGTAGACCCAGCTCGCGTAGATTTTCGTTTCGTCCACGGTCTTGCTCTTCAGCGCAAACGAGATTAAATTATTCGACGCTTGTGGACGTTGCCCGCGTTTCCCCGAAGCGAGCACGCTGAATGTTTTAAGCGGCCGGGTTTTATGGTTTCCTGATTTCCCGCCACACAGTTTGCCGCTTCTTCTTCTTCTTCTTCTTCTACTTGCTGCCATTCTGTGGCTCGGACTCGTTTCACAAGCTAACATTTAGGGGTGAGTTGTAGCCGTTCAAAGAATCGAATCAGATGACATGTTAAAAAACAGGGAATTAGCGAGAGATAGAAAATTGAACTTTGCACGGGAATTCGTTAAAGTATACGACGAGAGAGTGGCAATATGTATTTCGAGAAATCGTCTTTAATCATCTTGTACCATTCACACGTGCGTAATTGTTAATTTCTTTGAATGATTATGGCTTCCTATCTCGTATTTGCTATCCTACGTCCAGTATCACCAGCTCTAATTTCCATTATTAAAATTCCATATTCCAGATATCCTTATCTAGTATCCTGTGTTCCATATATACCGTATCACTAATCCCAATTCTTTAACCTAATTGCCGGAACACGTATTTTTGTCCGACCGTTTACTTCTCATCTGTTATACGTTCCACATTTACCATTGTAAATATCAATAATATTTGATAATAATAATTATATTTTGGTATTATAATTTCCATTCGTAATGTTTTATTAATGTTCCGTTTGCGATATATTTTAATATCATGTTTCCATCCCACGTTCCACGTTTCATTATATATTTTATCTAACGTTCTGTATCCCCTGTCCAATATTACACAATCGCCAAGAGAAATTTTTTACTCCAGTCACAGCTACTAACATTTCCATTTCACATCCCGTATTTCATACACTTTATCTAATATCTGTTGTATCTCACATTCCATTTTTGTACGCCACGTCCCACACTCCCTGTCCCATTCTCTTTACTCCGTAGAATATCTTCCACATTTCTCGCGTGCCTACAATCTATGCATATCCTGACGTTCTGAACTCTCTCGGTTGCTTTTTTCGATATTTCTGATAATATTATTAATTAACCTAGTTCCGACACCGTGCGTCCTCGGGATAAGGAAAAAAACGGGTTCCACGAGTTTTCCAGAATTTCTATCCTACAAAACCACGAATTTCTCACGGAGATAATTTGCGAGCGAATTTTATGAATGTCACAGCCCACGAATTTTCCACAATTTCCCAATTTTTTCAGACGTAATTTGCGGAGACCTCTGATAACGTCTATCCTTCTAAAATGAATTTTAGAATAGCTGACAAATTTCTCACAGGGCTAGTTCGTCGCGAACTTTCTACCCACAATCTTCCCAAAATGAAGCAGTTTTCCAAGTTTTACGAAATCACTCGTAGATAATGAATAAAAATAGTAGTAAATAGTGATGGTTAGTGGTGGCGGAATGTGTGAAGCAATAGATGCTCGAGCAGCTGATCGTCTAATTATATCGAACGCGGCGTATCTATTTTCCTTGCACCCACGTGGTAGAATTTATAGCTTCTGACAATAAAAGCGAATGAAAACGCTGGCAGCCATTTATGTCTTGACGTCTGATGCGTATCTCGCTGAAGTGTATGTTTCATACTACCTGCGGTATTTGTTTCTTTTAAAGAATGTCTCGAGATGTTCTACAGTCTGCTGTATCATTCAGTAATTTCATTCGTCGAGATGAATATTTTTTTTTTTTAAAGAGACGATTCGATAGATTGTCGACATTCAAGAATATTTAAGGACAAACCTAAACGCCAATTCCTCTCTACAATTGGTCAATTTATACTATGAATTTTTATTGGCACGCACGCTCTGTCGCTCGAAAGTCTTGGGACACTTATTTCTAATATTTAGTACTTGTCGTGCGTTATTTTACAATACAATGAATATATTAACAGAGTCTTTATTTTATAATACAATATAGTTGTTATGTTTACTGTAGTTACTTTATAATACAATACAATAAATATATTAAATATAATACAATAAATAAATATATTAAATATAATACAATAAATATATTAACAGAGTCTTTATTGTATTAAATATTATAAATATCAAAGTTCTATATTTCATATTTATCGTCCAATTTAATTCCAATATATTCACATACTGAAATATTAATTTTGAGCCTTTATTAAACAAACTATGTTTTATATTTAGTGTAGAATATTACGTACAGTGTATACAATTTACACTTTTATATCGTTCAATCTACAAAATTTCTACTTATTCTTACTTATTCATTGTACAAACATAGTACTTGCCCCAAGATCTCCGAGCTAAGCGGCGTATATATATATTTCTTGCACTCACGATCACTTGAAAAAGTACATACATATATATATATATATATATAAACAAGCAGACAACCAATTGCCCGAATAAATCCAAATAAATCGAGTTTAAAAGACGCCAGATACAGGAGGGAGGGTGGGGCCCAGAGATTTCGAAGAAGAATCGAAAGGCGACACAGACTTCGGCAACAACCGAAAGTTTCGCTGCTGCGGCAACGGGCGCAGTGAGTCAGTAGGTTAGCTTACGTAATTTCGGGCGGCAATCTCTGCGGGCGAGGAGGTTGGCCGGCTTTGCGGAATTAGGTCGATCAATACCCGCGTCGTTATATGGGTCAGGTGCACTACCACGTTCTCTCTATGCTAGCTTCCACCCCCTCTCCACCCGGCACCTAGCAACCCCTCCCATCCCCCAGGATCCAACCGGATGACACGCAGCCCGTTTTCCAGTTTCCCTTCGAGTTCGTGGCCCGTTGTCCCTTTGGTGTTGCGTTAATCGAGTTCAATCGGCGCTCGATTTCTCTCTCTCTCTCTCTCTCCCCCCCCCTCCTATTTCGATCGGTCTTCCACTTCGTCGCTGGGTGATCCCTGGGACCCTCGGCATTTGCGTTTGCCCTCGGTTCGTTAGATCGTTGATATCGCGTCGCGGGGAGGCGATTAAGGATTTTCGTTTGGGTGTCCCACACGATGGATTTTTTCCCCCACCGATTCGAACCTGCTCGGTTGCTACCTCCCGCCTTGTGTTCGCTTTTGTACTTGGGATTGTACGCTGTTCAGAAGAATTTGGAAACATTTCGAAACGAGTACGAGGCATTTTTTTATTAAACGAGAACAACTTCCTTTGAACTTGTCGTTTGCTTTCACCGATGTTGTTTTGCGGACCGTAACGAGTGGCCAAACCGTACACGATAAATTCCTCGCGTCCTTCTTCTTTCGGACTCGTCGGTATGACGTCACTGGAGATGTAATAAATTCATTGTTTGTTTTGCCCGAGTTGTACTTGAACATATTTAAAGCTGAGGATATATTGCAATTTTGGGATATAAAAAATTCTCGACGTGCGGCGCAAGAGGTTAGTAAAAAAAAAAAAAAAAAATAGTCTGACGCTTCTTCCTTTTTATCGCCCGATTTTTGTGAGCAGCGTATCGTTACGATGTGTTTTGATTTTTGAAAAAGTAAAGATCGCCCTGTCGTGTCTTTCGAAGAGAGTAACCGTGGCGCTGCGAGAGAGATAATTTAACTTTCGAGCTTTGCCTCGGCTCTCTCCCTCCCGATTCCTTTTCTAAGTCCATTAACGCGGCCGCAGTAACTAAAACTTCCATCGGAGATGTCAAAGTGAAATGGCAGCGATTGCGATGTGCAATGCAAAGTAAATAATTATTTGCAAGGTTTTACTTTACATATTTATATGTGTTATATTTTATATATATTTTACGCTTTTATTTGTGTATTTTATATTTTGTATATAAATTTTGCATTTTTATTTTATATATTTATACAGTTTACTTATAAGAATATCGTTCAAGTCTTCAATGACACGTTGCTTCGCGTAAATTCTAAATTTGTTAACGTGAAACAATGAAACGAAATTTATAATGGATTTAAAAAAATGGAAGCAAGTGTGTGTCCACATAACCGACCGAGGCGTTCGAGAAACGGGAGTTTTACGATGTCACCTTCGTTATTGTGAAATTCATTATCGAGCCTCCACTAAAAACCGTTCCGTGATGCTCGTAAAGACGGAGACCGTGCTAATTCGAAATAAACGAGTTTCGGCTGCCGAGTTTCGGTCTGGTCTAAAAATATCATAGAAGAAAAGCTTCCACGCTGTAGACACACTGAATTGCCTGTTAACACCAATAATATTCGGATCCACGCGACCAGAGGAAATTCTTTTCGATCACCTCTCAACGTATGTTGTAGCGTATGTTGTAGATTATAACTTTCGAGAAGTCCGTTACTATCGCTCGAAAAAAAAATCGTCGTTCAATAAAGTATTATATTTTAGTGTATATATTCTTACTATATTATAGTGTATTATAGTGTATATTACAGTATATATTCTTGCTATATCATAGTGTATATTACGGTACACATTCTTGCTATATCATAGTGTATATTACGGTACATATTCTTGCTATATCACAGTGTATATTACAGTATATATTCTTGCTATATCACAGTGTATATTACAGTATATATTCTTGCTATATCACAGTATATATCCTTGCTATATTATAGTGTATATTACAGTACATATTCGTGCTATATCACAGTGTATATTGCAGTGCATATTCTTGCTATATCACAGTGTATATTGCAGTACATATTCTTGCTATATCACGGTGTATATTACAGTACATATTCTTGCTATATCACAGTGTATATTGCAGTACACATTCTTGCTATATCACAGTATATATTGCAGTGCATATTCTTGCTATATCACAGTGTATATTGCAGTACGTATTCTTGCTATATCACAGTGTATATTGCAGTACATATTCTTGCTATATCACAGTGTATATTACAGTACATATTCTTGCTATCTCACAGTGTATATTGCAGTACATATTCTTGCTATATCACAGTGTATATTGCAGTGCATATTCTTGCTATATCACAGTGTATATTGCAGTACGTATTCTTGCTATATCACAGTGTATATTACAGTACATATTCTTGCTATATCACAGTGTATATTGCAGTACATATTCTTGCTATATCACAGTGTATATTGCAGTACATATTCTTGCTATATCACAGTGTATATTACAGTACATATTCTTGCTATATCACAGTGTATATTGCAGTATATATTCTTGCTATATCACAGTGTATATTACAGTACATATTCCTGCTATATCGTAGTGTATATTACAGTATACATTCTTATATGATAAGAATATGTATATATTCGTTGTTCGTCGTGAAGAATTTCGAACGAATTGTTTCTCTTTTTGGGGGACCTAAATGATACTGCCTAGCCTCTTAATTAACTTTCATCGTTTCGATTTGTCTCGTTCTGAAAGAAGCGTCCTGCATCTGTGTCGTATCTTCTGGGGACCATACGCCACGTGCTAGGTCTAGAATGTTATTTCTATTGTGCAACCACCGAACGAATTAAGGTCGTTTCAAGCTGCAAGCTGCATATACGAGCAGCCACAGGCTATCACAAACTCTCCCTACCCTATTAATTCTCCATTAATTTCCCCCATTGAATCTTTTGGAAATATCACGTTGCAACAGAAAGTTCATTTCTTTCGTTTGGTAATATCGTGAGATATTAAATATATTAAATAAGTAACATATTAAATAAGAAATTGTTTAACTCGTTCTTTCACTCCATGATATTCATTACAGAAATTTGCCTGTATAACCGAAATCTGGAACGATTGAAAGTGAAACAAAATTGCATTCTAATAATCTTGTGTACTTGGTGACCGTGTTTGTATCATTTCTGTAAATATTTTAAACATTATCGAGAGAGTGATAAAGCAATTTCTTATCTAACTCTGACGTTACACTTTTTATTGCAACGTGCTATTTAAAAAAAAAAAAAAAAAGAAAAATATCAGTCGACGTGAATTCGCAGCAGAAAAGGAGGATCTGTAAGGTCGTCGTCCAAGTTTCTAAACTTGAGCGACCTAGGACAACACGGTCGACTTCAGTAAGGAAGTTATCGAAGGCTGGCCAGGACGAGGCTAAGTGTACGAAAATCACGGTCCTGACGAGGTAACGTACGTAACTTGGACTATACACGGTACACACATAAGACTGAGAGCACGAGAGAGTAGCAGCCAAGGTCTCGAGCGACAAAATATGCCAACAGGCGTGATCTTGACCTACAGAGAGCAACGAGCAACTGGCAGATGTCATTTTTGTCTCGCGAAACCGTTCCCCTCTTGGCAATTTAGATATACGACTCTCGCAGCCCGCAATTTTTCTTTGACGAGTTTTTCGTTTTTCTCTTTCTCTCTGTTTTTTCTTTTTTCTTTTTTTTTTTTTTTTTTTTTTAGAGCCAGAAATATATTATCATATTTAGAATACATGGACTCTAAGTAAACGAAAAATACCCAAGGCAAATTCGATGTGAGGTTTTGAGATAAAATTTTATAAAAAAAAAAAATGATACAAAATATACTGATTGTTAAAATATAGTTAGAAAATATAAGGTTCGACAATGATTGAAAAGACACATGAAACATGCACATGCATATATACAGGGACGAAATAATGGGAAGCTCATTTCGTACGCCGAGTCACGTTTCATGGGACATTATGCTGTTTCTTCAAAGTGCTTTTAGAGAAGCCATAAAATATTAATTAATTCGTAATTATTTCCTCGAAGCAGATCGTAATTAGTTCGCCAACGTTTTCAGAGTAGTCGTTCAACTTTGATTTCACGCTAGATCGCATGTTGTGTACAAGTTATGGTACTACCAATCTCGATGACACATTGACAACGCATTTGCAAATAGAACTGCGAATTTTTATGGACATGGACCTAAGCAGAAATTTGTTTCATCTGTTATGCACGAAAGTATGTCATGATGCGCTTTACGTATATATAATATTATATATCTCTTTAACTATTAGGTTTAGATTAGGATATCTCTTTCAGGTTGAGGACCAATGTGTATCTTAATACCTTTTCACTTGAAATTTCATATTCTTTCCATGTGTGACAAAAAGATGATAATAAAGATGACTTTGAAAATTTCGAAATCTCTCAACAGACACAAAACATTGATGCAACGTACAACCTTTGTGTGGTCACTGAAAGTCTGAATGATATAAAACAAAAGTGAACTTTCACAAACGCGGGCTACTCTAATGTTTTTCATTATTTCATTTAAAAATACAATTGATGGATTTTTTTTCAGTATCACGTGTAAAGAAACTGTTAAGATTTTAGAAACTTTTGATTTGTGACTCGGAGTCAGTTTAAGACGACACTGGTTGATAACTTTCACTGATGTACATTTCACACAAAACACGTAGTACAGTACAAAAAGAAAATTAAATGAATAATGGCACTATACAACTATAATATATTATAACATTATAATAATATAATACAACTATAATAATATAATAATAATACAACTATAATATATTATAACATTATAATAATATAATAATAATACAACTATAATATATTATAACATTATAATAATATAATACAACTATAATAATATAATAATAATACAACTATAATATATTATAACATTATAATAATATAATAATACATTATAATAACTATATATTATAACTTATAAACGAACGGCACGCGCAGTAATCTAATTTTTTTACTTTTTCAATTTTTACATCAACGATTTTACTTTTACTGACAATGGTTCTACTTTCACTGATCTTCTGATCCCTGATCTATACTTGTTCTAACAGTTCTTACGACTGTTCTGATCCACGGCTACAATTTATAGACGACTTACTTTCCTTTCATTCTCTTTCTTACTCTCTCGCTCATCTACAGAAATTATCGACTGATATTTCCAACAGAAACAACGTCCCTCAAATGACCACCGTTTTCCTGCTCGCAGATTACCCTCCCTCAGGTGTCTCAGTTTTCCACCCTGTACGATAACAACGCAAACAAATCCCAAGATTAAGAAAAACTCTGCCTCTTCCTTCGAGGAATGGGAAATCCTCCGGTGTTCTGGTCCTCGAACCAACTCAGCACGTGCTCAGAAACTCCTCGAAAACTCGCCTTGGAATTCGCACTCGAAAGAATTCGCGTTACGTCGCCACCGTCGGCCGAAACGGTCGTCGTCGGCGACCTTCGCTTCGCTCGCCAAGGCTCTCTCCGGGGTTGCGCAAGCGAGAAGCTCTCTCTCTCTCTCTCACGAGTCTAAAGTTGAGTACGTACAGCTGCGCTGACACGATGGATCGCGAAGTGGGTGGCGGTGGTGGGTTCGCGCTGGCCCACAGAGAGAGAGAGAGAGAGAGAGAGAGAAAGGCGAGCGAGACAGAGAGGCGGCATCCAAAGGGAGGGGGGAGGTACACGAAGGGGTGGTTTAAGGTGGCCTAACGAATAGTAGGTCGTGCCAGGCTGGGGCCACCGGATCTAGGCCGATCGATAGAGCTGTACGTACCTAGCGGTGCGGAGTCGCGTCGGATAAATGGGTCAGGTACACGGTAGGGATGGGATCAAGTCCAATATGTGCTCGCGAATTCGAGTCAAGTTCGACGAGTCGAAGTCTCGTGTCCTGTCCTGCCCTGCCCTGCCTGAGCGGCCCACTTGAATTTAAACGCGAATGCAAAACATTGCAAACTTTGCTGGGGAAGTTTGACAGTTTGTACATACGTAGGATGCAACGTTCACAGAACGAAGTGAAACAGAGTTCCTTCCAAATATATCTCTGTCGCGCTAAACATCGTTCCTCTCGAGTGTTTCTCGAACCAAACTAAAGGTACTTCCTCTTCATTTGAGAGTGGAACTGTCGCTAGCTGCTCCCTGAGATACCGCTTCTGAGAGCTACTGTCCGAGAGCATAGTTCAACTGTCTGAGAGAAAGAAATTACTCTCGAATCGTTTGTCTTCGAGACGAGTAGCTCTGAAGCTTTCGAATGAATATCCGAAGAAAGTGGATGCAGCTTTCTCGTTGGCCAAAGAACTTGTTCTGCGTGATATTTCAAGCCTGCTAGAGTCTGCTGGTTAATTCGAAACACGCTTCGAGGCGATTCTTTCGAAAAGAATCCTCCGCTTGAAAGGTTCGAACCCACTTGGTGCTCGATCTCATCTCTAGGAACCCACGCGTCCATTCTTGCCCTTTCCCTCTTTCTTCTCGAACGCTGTTACCTTTACCCTTCGAATGCAAGTCTCGAATCTCGGTTCGAATCTGTTCTCCTTCACGAGAGAGAGAGAGAGAGAGAGAGAGCGCGTGGTCTCCTTTCTCTCGGCCACGGACGCGACGTGGCTCTGCACGTGCCAGCGCATAGAACGCTGCTCTCGTACCTGTTGTAGTACTTGGCAACCGCCAGCTACTTGTTGAGGTGCAAGGAGCCAAGGGGGATGGAGAAAAGAATAAGAGGGAGAAAAAAAGAGGAGGAGGAAGAAGAAGAATTGCAGGAAGATAAAAGAAAGGAAAAGAGAGGAAGAGGGTTCCGTGACGACGCTCTTGGCCCTCTCGCGCCGAGACTGGTCAAGGGGTGGGTCACTCTCTAGCCACCGACGAATCTGGGACAATGAAACGAGAACGGTGCACGTGCCCCGATACATCGATCTGACTTGTGCAACATCGTTACAGGACAGCCTCTGCTAACTTTGCGAGTTTTTTTTGAGTTTGTCGCCTTTCCCTACCTGCGAGCGAGACGAATTTCTTCGTATGTTTCAACCCCCTCTGCCTTTTTTTTTTTTTTTGGTTTCTTAGTGGTGAATTTTAACCACTGTTACTCGGAGAACAATTTACGTTTCATATGGTGGCTCTTCGTTCTCGCAACTCTCTCGATGTTCATGTCGAGTACACTCGTCGCGAAAAGATGGCTCTTTTTCTTTCGACGACGAGTAAAGGAAATTTGCGTTTGCTGCTGAAGGTGAGGTGAAGTTTTAGGTGAAACGGAAACGTTCGTGATTTTGACACGTTTCGGAATGCTTTGCGACAAGAAAATGGATCGTTGCCAGTTGCAATTTTATATATTCTTTTTATTTTAGATATATAGATATCTAATATCTATTATATAGATATATAATTTATAATATATGTATTATTTATATATATATATATTATATAATTTATAATTATGGATATAATATAATATAATAAAATTTATAAATATAATTATTGTAATATTTAATATTTATTACAATATTCAATATTTATAATTTAATAATTATAAATACAATATATAATTTATATATATTATATATGTATATAAAATAAAAAAATTGATAAAAAGTGATTTTTTTTTTATAAAATACAATTTTATAACGAAACATTTACGATAATTTTCGAAACAGCCAGAAAATTCCGTCTTTTTCTTACAACTTTGCTTCAAGTTCACAGCGAACGCGTTGCTCGTACTTCAAAATAATTAGCCGCGCAAGTGTACGTTTCTCAAAACGAAACGAAACGCTTAAAGGATTAACATATACTCCCCATTTCAATTCCACAATCATCCGTCCTCGAAACTCACAGTCATTTCCTTTTCAATCTTCGTCGAACAACGCCCATCATTCTCATTCGATGAGAATTATTTCTGTTCCTTACCGTATCTGTTACACAGAGTTTCCAATACTTTTTTTTTTTAAGTAGCTTGTCACACTGAAAGATTGTTATCTCTTCTGTACACTTTTACCGGTGCACGGAATATACTGTTCGTATCGAAGGATCGTTACTACTTCTTTCTGGAACTGCAACACGGTCGAAAGTTTCGAGCAGCGAGCCAGCAGAGTATACGTCCCTCTTTCGCGCGAGAGGCACGCCTCGCGGAAAATCCATCCGGGGAGAGACCTTGCCTCGCTGAAAAACTTTCTTTCGTCGAGAGACTCGTCGCTTTGCACCCGGAGGAAGAAGCTTTTGTTCGATCGAACGCCCGCTTCAGGGACGCCTGGCCCTCGCCTCGGCCCTCGTTTCGCCGATAATAAAGCGACTAATTAAACGACCTCGGTTGAGGTTACATCGACAGGTGGTGCGTTGGATTATGCGTTCTTCGTCTTCTTGGGGAAACTCTCGTCCCTTCAACGCTCTTTCTTTCTCAAAACTCCAAAACTATCTTGTCGTGTCAGATATCGGGAGTCGCAAATATTTAGATTCACATAGCGCGGTGTCTATTTTTTTTAATTTTTAGCTTAAAACATGAAATAAAGTTAAATTTACAATAGATATTGAGCGTCATGAAAATTTAGGCTTCGTAGCCTCGCGTTGCCTATTTTTGAATTTCTGAACTTTTGAATTTTTAGTTTCGTCAATAATTCCTGCCAGAGAGAACAAAAAATATAAAATAAAATAAAATTTTTATAAATTTACAATAGATATTGAGCATTATGAAAATTTAGGCTTCGTAGCCTCGCGTTGCCTATTTTTGAATTTCTGAACTTTTGAATTTTTAGTTTCGTCAATAATCCCTGCCAGAGAGAACAAAAAATATAAAATAAAATTAAATTTTTATAAATTTACAATAGATATTGAGCATTATGAAAATTTAGGCTTCGTAGCCTCGCGTTGCCTATTTTTGAATTTCTGAACTTTTGAATTTTTAGTTTCGTCAATAATCCCTGCCAGAGAGAACAAAAAATATAAAATAAAATAAAATTTTTATAAATTTACAATAGATATTGAGCATTATGAAAATTTAGGCTTCGTAGCCTCGCGTTGCCTATTTTTGAATTTCTGAACTTTTGAATTTTTAGTTTCGTCAATAATCCCTGCCAGAGAGAACAAAAAATATAAAATAAAATAAAATTTTTATAAATTTACAATAGATATTGAGCATTATGAAAATTTAGGCTTCGTAGCCTCGCGTTGCCTATTTCTGAATTTCTGAACTTTTGAATTTTTAGTTTCGTCAATAATCCCTGCCAGAGAGAACAAAAAATATAAAATAAAATAAAATTTTTATAAATTTGCAATAGATATTGAGCATTATGAAAATTTAGGCTTCGTAGTCTCACGTTGCCTATTTTTGAATTTTTGAATGTTTAATTTCATCAGTAATCTCCGCTGGAAAGCAAAATTTTTGTAAATGTTTCCCACGCTGCCTAATTTTCGACTTTTTAATTTCGTCAATGATTTCTGCGAGAGAGAGAGTATACAGAGTTCTAAATGAAATTAAATTTTTGTAAATTTTCATCATCCACGATATTATTACTCGAGTGACAAGGTGACTTAATCCTCGGAGCATCGATTTCGCAAATATTGCACACCGATTTATTTATTTTTTAATATAATAGAAGACGCGACAAAAGTTTGATTAATAACTTTCGTTCCGACTGCGAATTGGCGTAAAAGTTTGATTTAATTTATTCGTTTCCTTGGCTCGGAGAAAGGTGCGCGTTTTATCTAAACAAGCCTCGTTCACCTGTTAATTATTCAGAGATAAATTGAGTTAGAAGAGTTACGCGCGTACCTCGACAAAATGACACGTTTGATTAATGTTCCGCGTACAGAACATTAATCAAGAGACAAGTCTATCGAGCGTCGACGCTTTTTCCACTGGAACAACGAAATTTTTCCCGACGATCTGTTCCGTTTCTTTCATCATGTTCGGAAAATATATAAATTTACCGGCTTACTATTTAAAACGAGACTAAGTGGACTGTTGTGTGACTTTTCTTTTTACAAAATTATATCAATATTTCGTTCGTCACTGGTGCAGTTATGCCGTATTAAATCATCACAGGGCTGCGTGGTAACGTTAACACTAGAACTATCAAGGACTAAAGCATGGAATTTTCATCAGAGATATTAAAGTGAAAAAAAAAAAAAATAGAAATAGAATTTTATAAAGAATCATTTAAATCTCTAAAAATACACCTATATGTTCAAAATATACCTATTGCATCTGTAATATATCTAAAAAAAAAAGTTGTGAATTAGTAATTTCGACCACTTTTGGTAGTTCCAGTGTTAAAGACAAACATCCTCAATCTAAATAATCGAGACAATTTTATTTCATTGCCGTACCGCTGAAATTGTCTGCCTTTAACCTCTTGCGCTAAATTGCCATGCACGTCGAGAATTTTTTGTCCCAAGATTGCAATATCTTCTCACAATCAGTTTTAAGTATATTTAAGTATAACTTGGGCAAAACAAATAATAAATTTGCTACTTTTCAATCATTTCTATCCAGTGATATCATATTGACGAGTTCAGAAAGAAAGCGACGAGTTATTGTATACGGTTCGGTCACTCGTTATGGTCCGCGAATCAGTTGCCAGCCGCAAGTGGTTAAATTGCAAGTTTCTTTCTGAAAAAGTCAGTCGTTTTATTACTAATTACTCACTTGGTTAATATTAATTAATCGACGAACAATAGTATTAAGAGAAGTTTAACAATAATATCGACAGAAGTAACGATAATTAAATATTAATAGAAAGGAAAATACTTAGAAACGATGTAAATGATAAGCTTGTTATTTCTTGACAATCTCTATCCAGTGGTAGCATAGCGACGAGCTCGAAAGAGGAAGAAAGCCGACGAGTCGTCGTCGTACGGGGAACGGTCGCTCGTTATGGTCCGCGAATCAGTTGCCAGCCGCAAGTGATTAAATTGCAAGTTTCTTTCTGAAAAAGTCAGTCGTTTTATTACTAATTACTCACTTGGTTGATATTAATTAATCGACGAACAACAGTATTAAGAGAAGTTTAACAATAATATCGACAGAAGTAACGATAATTAAATATTAATAGAAAGGAAAATACTTAGAAACGATGTAAATGATAAGCTTGTTATTTCTTGACAATCTCTGTCCAGTGATAGCATAGCGACGAGCTCGAAAGAGGAAGAAAGCCGACGAGTCGTCGTCGTACGGGGAACGGTCGCTCGTTATGGTCCGCGAATCAGTTGCCAGCCGCAAGTGGTTAAATTGCAAGTTTCTTTCTGAAAAAGTCAGTCGTTTTATTACTAATTACTCACTTGGTTAATATTAATTAATCGACGAACAACAGTATTAAGAGAAGTTTAACAATAATATCGACAGAAGTAACGATAATTAAATATTAATAGAAAGGAAAATACTTAGAAACGATGTAAATGATAAGCTTGTTATTTCTTGACAATCTCTGTCCAGTGATAGCATAGCGACGAGCTCGAAAGAGGAAGAAAGCCGACGAGTCGTCGTCGTACGGGGAACGGTCGCTCGTTATGGTCCGCGAATCAGTTGCCAGCCGCAAGTGGTTAAATTGCAAGTTTCTTTCTGAAAAAGTCAGTCGTTTTATTACTAATTACTCACTTGGTTAATATTAATTAATCGACGAACAATAGTATTAAGAGAAGTTTAACAATAATATCGACAGAAGTAACGATAATTAAATATTAATAGAAAGGAAAATACTTAGAAACGATGTAAATGATAAGCTTGTTATTTCTTGACAATCTCTATCCAGTGATAGCATAGCGACGAGCTCGAAAGAGGAAGAAAGCCGACGAGTCGTCGTCGTACGGGATACGGTCGCTCGTTATGGTCCGCGAATCAGTTGCCAGCCGCAAGTGGTTAAATAATAAAAAAAAAAAGCAACAATAACTTTATCATCGCCCGCAGAACAATTCGGGGACGAGTCGAGACAAAGACGTCGTCGAGGTTGAAATACGTGAAAACCAATGTGGGGCGGAGTACGAAGGGGGTGGTGGGTGGCGGATTCACGGTGAACGGGCGACCCTTGCGCCACCCCGACACGGAGGCCCCGTTTTCGCGGTCGTAGATTCCAAGCAGCCCCTGGCGCGATCGGGGGAATTGGGTCAGCGAATAGGGTCGACGGTGGACGAAATCAGGTTGTCCGGGTTGTCCTGCCGCTGAATCAGGTCGCTCGATAGAGGCCAGCCGGTTACCGCGTTCCTGTATCCGGCGAACTGACCCCGCCGACTTCGACTTCGTAACCCGGATATCGCCTGGAACACACCGGATCGATGCACTCGCCGCGACGCGACCGTTATTTATGGGGTGCGAAAGTATCCTCCACGCCCCGCGCCTTTCTTTCTCTCGATTCGCCCGGCCATCGTCGTCGAATCAAATTCCTCGAGCACGCGAGAACTCTTTCCACGAACGTACGTGTTTGCTTACGCTTAACTCCTTGGGGGTTAGTTTCAAAATTGATAATTTGTCTCATATTTTTTTTTTTGTCTTGATATTCTAATGCATGGTACTTTTTTAACCCACCCAACAGTGTGTTTCGATGAATTTAAAACGTTGGTCGCATGGTGACACTTTGTAATAAAGAAGACTAAATTATTTCGATATCACCTTTCGTTTTTCATTTTAAGAAATATTTTGTAATAATTGAGATGAACTTTTTTTTTTTCCTCTTTTTATATTGAAAAAAATTCAATCGATTCATGCAGGTGGAGGAGCTTTTTTCTCGTTCCTTTAAAATTGCGCGCTCCTATGGGTCAACACATGCCCTGCAAAATACACGATACGTTTTTACATTCTTATATTTCAGCGGGTTTTTGTATCTCGATTTTTCGGTAACTTCAAACCGTTCCTCCTCCAACTTTGAACTTGAAAATTTCATTTTCTTTTTTTTTCTTTTTTGTGCAGGTTTAAAGACGCATCGACACCGAGGTCATTAGCAACTAGGTACATGCACGGTATTCATGTTTTGTAGTACAGATTTTGTGTCCATTGAGAATTGGAATGTTCTCCTCAGATGATTTTGGAATCTCCTCTGCCTGCACCCATATAAAAATGTGTCGAGAGATTTTTGGCATCTGTTGCAGAAGGGAGAGTCAATGCTCTTGATTAGGTATTCGCACGTTATGTTGGCGTGTCCTGTTTTGAATACCGGGCTGGTATAATTCTTCCTTCTTTAGTAATTAAATGAAATGAAATTAAATTGAATTTGAAGTCGAAGCTTCATCTCTCTTGAAGTTGAATCTGATAGTTTACTTGTACGTATTTTTCTTGGTGCCTGAGACACCGATTGAGTTTGTGTGCACAATGAAAATGAAATGAATGTTACCAATTAATCTGTTGGCCATTTATCGGTGAGCTTACACGTTACCATTTCTTTCGTCACTGAAAATTCAGTCATTTATTTGTCGAATAAGTCAAACGCGCCGTTAGTCTTTGGAAAAGTTGGGGTTGACAATGGGGCTGACACTGTGTCGAACTTATTAGGAGGTTAGGCTCTCTGTAATAACGGTAACTGTTCCCGGCAGGATTATAGTAAAGTAACGAACTAATCCCAAGAGAGTAACGCTACATTCTCGTTTACAGTTTATTTAACAAACTTAAACTTAAAATCCAAATGGAACTGGATGGTTAAATTAATAAAGATTTGACGTGATCGCAAGTTGAAACAAAAATAAGAAGCGTGTTAAAAAATGAACAGCTCTCTCTAATCCAAACCTTGTACCAATTTAATCCATAAACAAAACACATAAATGAAAAAAAGAAAAATTACATTAATCCTGCAAAGGGTTACGAGCCTCAAATCTTTACATTTCAATTTTATAATTATTTATATATATATATATATACACAATAATTTATATATTATTATATTTTTGTATTATTTTGTAATTTTCAATTTTTTGTAATATTTCGAAGTGACGTTCGCTGTACTTGAGATACCATTGGAATTTTTGAGAAACGCATCGTAATTTCGAATTTTTATTTAAATTTATATTTATATTTATATTTAAATTGATCAAATTCAGTTTGGCTCGCAGAAAGGGTTTATGATATCTCGAAGAGACGTTTAATCGAAGAATAACGCGTACCAAGTTGAGAACCATGGGAATCTTTGAGAAACGCAAGGCGGTGTTCCAAGCAATATTTTGGAATTAACCCTTTGAGTGTCACTCACCACCCTATTTATTGCAACAGCTTCAGCTTGGTGAATGTCACGTCGAGGATTTTTTGTCCCAAGAAAAATTGCAAATATTTCCTCAGTTTTGAGTATATTTAAGTGAAACAAAATAGGCAAGACAAATGATAAATTTATCACTTCTCGATAATTTCTATCCAGTGATATCGTACCGACGAGTTCGAGAAGAAAGCGACGAATTATTGTATACGGTTCGGTCACTCGTTATGGTCCGCAATCGGTTGCCAGCACAGGTGGTTAACACATATCTTAATTGTAAACTTTTGAAGCAAGCAAAGATGTAATAGCGTTTAGTGGGAAAAATGAGTTCTACGATAGTAAACGAATTAAATCATTGTTATTAGTGCTTTAATAATTTTGACTTCGTACTTTTTCTTTCTTTTCCTTTTTTTTTTTTTTTTGTTTTGAATAGGAGTAACCGTTTGTTTGAAATATAATAAATGTGTGAATACGACAAATAGAATATTAGTATCAATGCTGTGTTACTATGATAAACTGTTACAATGTTAATATTTATTAATTAATGATTGCAAAAAAAATGTTAAACTACATGTAGGACACAAAGATAATCTTGACGGATCGATTGACAACACGTTGAGCTATAAAACTGATTTTCTTTCAAAAGATCAAAAATATACGATCTTCGATCTCTTAACGAATCATCTTCCAAAAATAGATACACAGATATTCCATCACCGTTCATAATCTCTGTTTCCAAGTATCTCACAATATCCCTCCTCTTTCTCTCAAATCTTTCCCTATTATTCCAGCCCCGAGTTGAAAAAGAAAGCGACCAATTATTGTATACGGTTCGGTCGCTCGTTACGGTCCGCAATCGGCTGCCGGCGCAACGTGGTTAAATTCGAAATGGAAATAAGAATGGGACGTTTCTCTCTCTCTCTCTCTCTCTCGAGAGAGAGAGAGTGGTTCGATAAGGGTGGTTTGGATCCACCCGGAAAAGCGTGTGCCCAGCCCGGAACAGGAATCGCCGCGGCGTGGCAACCGGCTAGCAACACACGGTCTCGCGCATACGAGATCGCTGACCCAGTTTCCCCGACCACGGGGGTGGCTGGTGCCGTCCCGAATATGGATCAACGTGTTTCCCGACCCATATAACGAGAAGTGCATTTACGGTTTCTGGGGCAACCGCGAGCCGTGGCACACCGGGGCCAGGGCACACGGAACAGCCTCTCCCCTTTATATCCGCATCACCCAGTCTACGTTCGATCGGCCTCTGCTCGCCTCGGGCGAAAATTAAGATCGAAGATGAATCGACGCATACCGTACGTAAAAAAAAGAAAAGAAAAAAAAAAGGAAAAAATAGAGAAAAACCGTAACTCTCTGTCTCTTGTCGTTAGACAGTCGTCGTTACGTTTTCGTGCGTGTGACAGTCTTTCGGCTGCGAGTGCCTTGGATCTTTTGATACTCGAAACGATCGATCTTTTTTTTTTTTATTCTAGACGATTACGTGCTTTTTGTGTAAATCTAGAAATTCTCAGTCTCGTTTTATAATGAAATTTAGAACGTTATAATTTTTCGTTAAGTTTGGTTTATGATTTGATAGCCTGTTTGTATTTTTATTTGCGATAAAGCTGCAAAAGTGTTGATAAGAATATTTTCTTCAAACTTTGTGAATGTTTTCAACTTAAGTTTTACTTTATATTATATTTACATTATATTTGTAATGAAATTTACAATGTCATTATTATTATTGAGTTTGGTTTATTTTATAATTCGATGGTTCGTTCATATCTTTACTCGCGATAAAGCTAGAGAAGCTCGAAAAAATGTTCAACTCGTGTGTTGACAAGGATATTTTCACAATTTTCTTCAAACTTTATGGAAGTTCTGAAAGTTCAAATTTCATTTCATAATTAAATTTATAATGTCATTACTATTATTAAGTTCTTATTTTATAATTTAATAGTTTATTGACAAAGCTTGGTACAACTCGTGTATTAGTAAGAATACTTTCATAGTTTTCGTCAAACTTTCTGAAACATATCAATCTTAGTTTTAGTGAATAAAAATGTAAACGTTCAGTATGATGAAACTTCAATCGAAAGGCTATAGTTGGAAGAATAATGAGATGAACGCGACAAATAGGCGATGTCGCAAGCAGACGTAAGTCAGACGAAAGAAACGAACACTTGACATTGGAATTCGAATTTCCAAAGGTGCAATTAGCGTCAAACCGTTTTTTGGCATGTCGCTGTACAGCTTGGCATGACAATCGTGTAGCTTGGCATAAGAAATACGAAACGTCGACGGTCTAAACTGAATCTTTGATTCGAAGACCACACTTTTTCCTTTTTAAAAAATTTTGCTCGAAAAATTTCGTTATTTTCCAGACAAATCTAGTTTACTAAACTGAAAATTTACCTACTATTAAGATTCTTGGCTAATTTTTAAAAAATTTTGCTTGAAAAATTTCTTTATTTACTAGGTAACTCGACGCACTTACCACTTGAAATTTTGTTGAATCTAATTTACTAAACTGAAAATTTACTTATTGTTAAGACATTTCAACGATTCTTGGCTAATTTTTAAAAAATTTTACTTGAAAAATTTCTTTATTTATTAGGTAACTCGACGCACTTACCACTTGAAATTTTGTTGAATCTAATTTACTAAACTGAAAATTTACTTATTGTTAAGACATTTCAACGATTCTTGGCTAATTTTTAAAAAATTTTACTTGAAAAATTTCTTTATTTACTAGGTAACTTGACGCACTTGTCACTTGAAATTTTGTTGAATCTAGTTTACTAAACTACTGTTAAGATATTTCAACGATTCTTGACTAATCTTTAAAAAATTTTCCTTGAAAAATTTCTTTATTTTCCAGGCAACTTGACGCACTTACCACTTGAAATTTTATTGAATCTAGTTTACTAAACTGAAAATTTACTAAGCTAGTTTACTAAGCTGAAATTTACCTGCTGTTGAGATATTTCAACGATTCTTGGCTAATCCGTGATATTTCGCGTTACAGAAAAGATAACGCGCGAAACGGAAATGACTTTTCTGCTAATAATCTTTCCAGCGTGCTTGGTATATCTGAAGCTAAAGTGAAACTGCAGGCAGTGACAAATGAACGTAGTGCCTAATTACAGAAGAAAGTCGACACGTGTTCGTTAACCGCGTCCATCGGCAGGAATACGAAATTACACGATACCACCGAGCATTTTAATAAACCGCCGCGTTTAGGATGACCACGAGTGTCTAACGACTTCCGTGCTTGTAATACAACGTGTTGTTCACTACTAACCGCGATTCGATTGCTAATAGCAAAATTCTTTAGTCGAGAAAAAAAATAATCATACAACCTCTCACCCTATCACCTCATTAACTGTGTAGAGATTCTCCACAGTTGGCGTGATCACAAACTTGGAAATTGTACACTGACGGAGGTCTGAAAGGACTGAAATGAGCCAGACTGATCCTCGTCACGTTTCTTTACCTATGAAGTTGAGTTTCACTATCGTTATACGTATCTACGAATGTGCATTCGAAAAATTTGGGCGTCACTCTCTCTCACTTAGTTCTTTTGATTTAGATTTTGTACTGTTTTGTTGTTTCTGTTGTAAGATACTTGATTCTTAGTACTCGGAGTGTAAGATACTTATGTAAGATACTTTTTTTTTTAATTTTGATTGTTCTGCTGATCTAGTTCTTTTCTGTTGTAAGATACTTAGTTGTATTTGGATCTCTAGATTTTGTACTGTTTTGTTGTTTCTGTTGTAAGATACTTGGATACTTATGTAAGATACTTTTTTTTTTAATTTTGATTGTTCTGCTGATCTAGTTCTTTTCTGTTGTAAGATACTTAGTTATCTTTGGATCTCTAGATTTTGTACTGTTTTGTTGTTTCTGTTGTAAGATACTTGGATACTTATGTAAGATACTCTTTTTAAAATTTAGATTGTGTTTACATTGTTCTAATTCTTTTCTGTTGTAAGATACTTAGTTCTCTTTAGATCTCTAGATTTTATACTGTTCTGTTGTTTCTGTTGAAAAATACTCGGGGGTATAAGATACTTGGATACTTATGTAAGATACTTTTCTTTTTAATTTAGATTATGTTTACATTGTTCTGTTGATCTAATTCTTTCCTGTTGCAAGATACTTAGTTCTCTTTAGATCTCTAAATTTTGTACTGTTTTGTTGTTTCTGTTGTAAGATACTTGGATACTTATGTAAAATACTTTTTTTTAAATTTAGATTGCGTTTACATTGTTCCGTTGATCTAGTTCTTTTCTGTTGTAAGATACTTAGTCCTCTTTAGATCTCTAAATTTTGTACTGTTTTCTTGTTTCTGTTGTAAGTTACTCGGAGTATGAGATACTTGTGTACGTAAGATACTTAAATATCCATGTAAGGTACTTTTTTAAAATTTAAATTGTACATTATTTTGTCGATTTAGCTCCATTCTATTGTAAAATATTTGGTTCTTCTGATTTAGATTGTATATTGTCTTTTTATTGGTCTAGCTCTCTTTCTATTGTAAGATATTTGGTTTTCTTAAATTTAGATTGTATATTGCTTCTGGTTGATTTAGCTTTTTCTCATTTACATTATATACATTGTTTTCTTTTATTTCATTTATTTCGTGTCTTTTTTTATTGTAAGATATTTCTTTTTATTGCAAGATACTTCATTGTAAAAATCTTCTTTTTTATTGTTACTTTCTTCAAATTTACGGACTGCGGAACATGAACTGCGACAGGTGCGAGAATGAGAAACAAAAGTGCACGTAAACACGTGAAAACGCGCGGAACAAAATTCGGAACGGCGGTAACATTTACTAGCCAATTGCAAACAATTTTTCTACCATCATTATCCAAGTTTCGTTGGCAGTTTGCGTTTCGCGTGGGTTAATCTTTGATCACCCCTGTTCGCGAGGACACGAGGAGAGTTTAAAGAAAGAAAAGAGAGAGAGAAAAAACCGGGGAAGAAATGTCAAAAGGAGAAAGTTCAACTAAAAGTCACATCGAAAGTCTCTCTCTCTTTCTCTCTCTCTTCTCGCGTGCATTCGACGAATTGCAACAATTTCCCGCGGCCATTTCGCGAACGAGACACTCGTCGAATTGCGTGTAAAAAAAAAAAAAGCGCGCCCAGTTCAAAGCCGAGGGGTAGAATGAAAAAAGAGCGAAAGACGCGGAGAGAGGAGAGGAGAGGGAAAGAGATCGATCGAAGCGCGGCTTTCCCACGACCCAATTTCTGTTTTCGTTTGTAAACGCTCGTCGCCGCGTAATTAGCACGCAAAAGCGAAAAGAAAAAAAAAAAGAAAGAGAGAAAAAAGGGGAGGAAAGAGAACAGGAGGATAGACGTGGATGAAGATTATCCCCGGTCTACCTTGACTGTCGATCGGCTCTCCAAGTACAAGGCAGCTGGGCGAGTTATTCGGAGCACCAGCTATCGGGGCAATTTACTTTCTCTTTCGTTTTTTTTTTTTTTTTGCAGCAGCAGCAGCGACGCGCTTTTGCTAGCGAGGAATCTCTTTTGATTAAAACGCGACGGCGACAAGCGGTTTTTCTCGAGATCGAAAATCGTCCGGGCTGTCGAGAATGACGCACGTCGGCGCGACTTTCGAGAGTCGAATTGACCCAGAGTCCACGATAACACTGGAACCACCAGAGTGATCAAAATTTGTAATTTGTGATTGAAAAATTAATTTATTTATAATTGAAAGACCAATTGATAATTTTTGTCAGACGTAATAACAGTGTATTTTGTAAAGATTGAGATAACTATTCGTGATTTATAATTATAATTAAAAGATCAATTTATAATTTTTGTCAGACATTTTATAGACGTAATAACAGTGTATTTTGTAAAAATTGAAATAACTTTTCGTGATTTGTAATTAAAATTTCGTGATTTATAATTATAATTAAAAGACCAATTTATAATTTTCGTCAGACATTTTGTAGACGTAATAACAGTGTATTTTGCAAAGATTGAAATAATTTTTCGCGATTTATAATTAAAAAACGAATTCATAATTTTTGCTAGACATTTCATAAACGTAATAACACTGTATTTTTTTTAAAGGTTTAAATAACTTTTCGTGATTTGTAATTAAAAAACCAATTTATAATTTTCGTCAGACATTTCATAAACGTAATAACAGTGTATTTTTCCAAGGATTTAAATAATTTTTCGTAAAATGTAGAAGTTTGTACTCCAGTGTATCATAAAGTGTCTCCATTTTTCTTTTTTTTCTTCCATGTTTCTCATGGAAATTTTATGCTTCAATCCGGCGTTAATCTTTCAACTGAGGATGACGAGTTGACTCGTCATTGGAGTACACAAACTTCTACGTTTTGCGAAAAATTATTTAAATCTTTGGAAAAATACACTGTTATTACGTTTATGAAGTGTCCAATAAAAATTATAAATTGGTTTTTTAATTATAAATTTTCCATTTTTCTGTTTTGTCTTCGACGTCTCTCATAGAAATTCTATGCTTCAATTTTGTGCGTTAATTTTTCAACTGAGGATGACGAGTTGACTCGTCATTGGAAAATGTTTCTCTAGCGCAAGACGAGCCAATCGTGGAATGAAATTCGAAGACGATGCACGTAAATTCAAATTTGATGCATCATTCTTTCTCTTTTGGTATCGTATCTTGTTGACACGATACATGATACGATGAATTGTATCATACAACTGAATAAAAATTAATTTCCACTCTGAAAAATTAAATTTCTATTTATTTTCGAGGAACGATGCATCTTCTATTTGAGATATCTATCGTTCAATAATTGCATAATAAAGAATTATTTAAATCGTTTCCCGCCAGTCATAATTCATTCACTTGTTGCGGCAATCACGAATTGTGCATAAGTCACCTGCTCGGTGAAAAGATTAATTAGAAAGCCCGAGCTTTTCACGTGCTTGCGAAACAACGTGTTGCAAAGGTACAAGCGCAAATCGTTCGATCAATTGAATATATAAACTCTTCGTTCTTTCGCCAAGTAGCTGAAAGTTCGAAACACAGAAATAAATCTGACATTGGCACCAGCCTCTGATATTAATTCCCTTGCCTAAAGTATTTCAACGCAATTTCTGCGATGGAAGTTGCGAACGTGTCTGTCGTATGTATCTAAACCTAAATCTTTTTTTTTTTCTTCAAGTTTTTCTTTATATATTTATAATGATTACATATTAATATTATTTTATATATTATATACTACATATTAATATTACCTTATATATTATATATTACATATTAATATTATTTTATATATTATATATTACATATTAATATTATTTTACATATTATATATTATATATATTAACATTATCTTAATCAGTTAGTGATGTTTATCCGTTAATAGTGTACACAGTGGTCATTATTGTTGCAGGAAGAAATTTTCCAAATACCTAAACCTAAACCCAGCCAAAAATTTAGCGAAAATCCGTCCCTTGGTGATTTCTAACGGAGCTAATCCGGCACGCAAAGAGCAAGCAAATCCTCTTGCCTGAAAATCCAAGAAGGTAGCGCGCAACGGTAATTACCGATGCAGCCGCGAGCCTCTGTTACTCCAAGCCTTCTTAGGTACCATTTCTAACGGTACACTCCGATCCATCGTCACGTCCCTTTTCCAAGCCACGTTCCCATAACTCTCTCTCTCTCCCTCCCTCTCTCCGTTAAATCCTCCGTGTTACCTTCAACTACAGCTGCTGCAAATTATTGCACGGTGTAATTATCGACCGATCGTCGCGTTTATCCCGAATTCGAGGGTATTTCGTGGGTATTGAAATAAAAAACGGGACAATCGCGAGCTGCGTGAGCGGTTAGGTGGGTTCAGTTTTGTGTTTTCGGTGGGACGAGGGCAGAGGGAGGCGTTACTTTCGAAATGCCGTCTCTTTGCTTTAGCTAGTTCGTGCGTCATCCCGTCGCCGCGCCGGTACCGGCTAACGCGACGACGTTTCACTTTCGACTCTCGATGTACCGCTCCGAGCGGAACGACTAAGCTACGGCCTTGACTACGTACATATGTTTCGTGCCCTCCCCACCACTCGAGCATCGTGCTCTCCCGTGTCCTTCGAGTACGTGTATACTCGCGGAGATACGGTAGCGGCTAGAATGATGCTTCGCTCGCTGCCAAGTGGCCATTGATATTCGTGTACCCGGTAGACGTCGAACGACACGATCAACTTTGTAAAGTAAAATCTAAGAAAATTTGACGATTATTCTTGGAATTTAATTGTAGATTCGTAGAATGTACATACGTGGATTCTACGTCTGTAGAATCGTCTCGCATGTTCTATTTCGAAAATTGGTACCTTGAAATTGCGTTTACGTTGACAAATATTGCAAATTGATATCTAACAGAAGATTATTTTTCTTTTTCCTTAGTTTGGAATCTTGGAATTTGCAAAGAAAATAATTGTCAATTTGTAGAATCGTCTCGCATGTTTTATTTCAAAAATTCGTACCTCGAAATTACGTTTATGTTGACAAGTATTGTAAATTGAAATCTAGCAGGAGGTTATTTTTCTTTTTCTTTAGTTTGGAACTTTGGAATTTGCAAAGAAAGTAATTGTAAATTTGTACAATCGTCGCGCATGTTTTATTTCAAAAATTGGTACCTTGAAATTACGTTTATTTTGACAACTATTATAAATTGATATCCAACAGATTATTTTTCTTTCTCTTTAGTTTGGAATTTTGGAATTTGCAAAGAAAGTAATTGTAGATTCGTAGAATATAATTCTACCGTTTGCAGAATCGTTTCAAAAATTAAATCACGTTGGTCAATTTCATTTTAAAATTTTGAAATCCAAGGTCGTTAAAAATATCTGAGAGAAACCGACTGGAATTTACAATGTCTCAGGGAGACTTACGAAGAATGTAATCGACCTGAGACTCAATCGCTTCGTACGTCCAACTTTGAACAAAATTGTGTGACCTCGCCACAGTGAGAAAATTGAAATTACACGTCTTTCTCGCTTCTTTTCGTTGGCTCTGCGTTCGTTCTTCCTTACGAAGTTGCTCGAGGATATGCCTCGCGAACGAAATCGCTGCTTACTTCGAATTACGAGAATCACGTCACGGAGGCCCGTGATTTATTGAAATTTGAGCGAACACCACGGCGAGTGTTGATGACAGGATCGACTTCTGTTCTGCGTGTCCGTGCCTTGAGCCGAGAATTCTAAGGCCTCTCTCAACGCGCGAGCATGAAAGTTTCACGCGCCACGGGGAAAGAATTCCGCGCGGTGAATGTGAAACTTGGTGAATTGGATTGTAGAAAGTGCACCGTGCGACGGATGGGCTCGTTCATTTCGTCAGTTTCTTTCGTACTTTTCCTTTCCTTCCTGCTTGTTCCTCGGTATATTTTCATTGGTGTTAAATCGTTATCCACACTGTTTCAGCTTCGGTTGAAAACTCGTCACGACGGATAATATTTGCTATTAACCAGACGTGTCTCGTAAAAATAAATTTCTCAAACTGAAACGAATCGTCAATCCGTTGGTACTGTTTTATTTTTTTCTTATTTCTATCATTTTATTATTTTTATTTCGATTATTTTGTCATAGTTATTATTTTTATTTTGATCATTTTGTTATTGTTATTATTTTTATTTTCATTATTTTGTTATTGTTATTATTTTTATTTTGATTATTTTGTTATTGTTACTATTCTGTTATTTTTATTATTTTGTTATTGTTACTATTCTGTTATTTTTATTATTTTGTTATTGTTACTGCTATGTTATTATTTTTATTATTTTGTTATCGTTACTACTATGTTATTATTTTTATTATTTTGTTATTGTTACTATTATGTTATTATTTTTATTATTTTGTTATTGTTACTATTTTGTTATTATTTTTATTATTTTGTTATTGTTACTGCTATGTTATTATTTTTATTATTTTGTTATTGTTACTGCTATGTTATTATTTTTATTATTTTGTTATCGTTACTACTATGTTATTATTTTTATTATTTTGTTATTGTTGCTATTTTGTTATTATTTTTATTATTTTGTTATTGTTACTATTATGTTATTATTTTTATTATTTTGTTATTGTTACTATTATGTTATTATTTTTATTATTTTGTTATTGTTATTATTCTGTTATTATTTTTATTTTGATTATTTTATTACTGTTGTTATTATTTTTATTTTGATTATTTTGTTATTGTTGTTATCATTTTTTAATTATGTTGTTGTTGTTGTTGTTGTTTGAAATTCACAGGCAATTTTATTTCCTAGCAATTTCAATTAAATCGAACGCAATGACGAACGAACGTGGAACAAAATCGTTGCTAGATGTCGATTTTATGAATACAAGTACACGAGAGACTTGGCTCGACACTTGATAGGCGGAGGTAACGAGGAAAATTTACCCTGTAATTTTCTAGAAAGTCAGGGTTTCTATCGATTACCAAGGTGTCAAGTGTCGGAACCATTCGATCCACTGGCGATCTACTGTATCAAGGGGTGTGTGCTCTTCCCCGAGAGCAACGCGCTTCACCCGTTTGCTTTCCAATATCTTTGCCAACCAATATCTTGCAAACCGCGGGACGCGTCCAATTACTGTGTCAAAGTTCCATTTGCAGTCATTCATAATTCGAACATCCTCCGAATCACTCGCGACGTCGAGAGTTCTCGAACGTTGGAAATTTCATTCGCCACGGTCAGATGTATGTTTCGTTTCTTTTTCTCACACGCGTGCGCGATATCCTTCGCTTGAAAACTCTCTAGAAATTCTTGAAAAATCTCCCGAACAGAGTTGTACGAGTTTTGTCTAAAAACGAAGATGAAAACGTTGCAATTTGAAACAACGGGTCGTTTCATTTGTTATTATCTTTGTTTGAGAGAAAAATGTAGCTCTGTCTTGGGTCCAATCGTCTCAGCTGATTCGTTGAAATGAAATAACAAATAATTTCAACGGAAGAATTCGTACGACAGAATTGGAAAGTAATACTCGAAGCAGGAGACACAGAAACGAAGTGGGAAACTTTTTCATTCAAATAATTCAGTATTTAGAGAAGAATCGTCTGTCCGTTCGAGTGAATCGACGTGCTTCAAACAAGAGTCAAATAAGATGATACGTTGTTTGAACAATCAAATTTTTTTCGAGTGAAGAAACAAGAAGAAATGTCTTTTATTAAGGAAATCGAGTATATTTTAGCAAAGAAATTAGTACACCAAATACCTCTGGACGTTTCACACTGGACGTTCTTTCTTTTCTTCGAAAAACGCCCACCTTCTGTGCTGTATAATGATACAAAATCACTATTAAATTCCTAGTTATTTCCAGTCCGCGACGATTATCTAATTTCTCAAGCCAACGATTCGACAACTCGCGACCGCGATCAACGTTGATGGTACATTACTGGCACTTGGGGCAGTTGTCAAAGTGCAATTTCAATTACACGTAACGAAAGAAAAAAAAAAAAAAAAAAAAGAGAGAAGAAAGAAAGAAAAAAAAATTGTCGACACGCTCGCGGAACACTCGCGGATATCAATGTAATCGACAGGAGGATTAACGACTTCCATGAAGTTTCACACGGACAAAGAACTCGCCCCGGAATCGCGATCGAGAATGACTAGGCTACCACCGTGATCCAAAGGCACAACGTCGACGCTCGGTGGTGGTTGTGGCCGTGTTATCGCCGCATCTTTACGGCTGTTCTCGGAAAACTGTAATTTACAGCACGTCGGGGCATTACGGTGCAACGGCCGCGATCCGGCCAGATATATCGGCTGGAAAAACATTAATTTCACGTAATTGCAGAAGCGGGGGGAAAAATTCCGGGAAAGAGGCCCGACGAACGATCCATTGTTGCGCCACTTCGTTTTGCCTCTCGTTGTTGGCTCGCGCAACACGTGACTCCGCGAGAAAGCAGAAAAGAGAAATACAGCGGGATGGAACGAAAGGGGAACGAAATTTTGGCGTCAGTGTTGATGAACATTGATCACAATTTGGGTTGAAATGAATTTTTGACTCGCCTTACATTCTTATTTGTATTAGAGAACGTAACGACCATACTAACTGTCAATATATTTAACTGGAGACGTTGAGATTATGTTGCTAACGAGTTAAATTGTTGCCACTAGCTGGCAATGTTTATTAAATTTGAGAAAAAAGAACGACGACACTACTGGTGGGTACAAATTTTATATATATTATATTATTATTATATTATGTATAATATAATGAATTATATGTACAATATGATAGTATGTTACAGGTATAATTATATCATAATTATACACGATTATTTATTAAAATTCATTAGAATATGATATCCATAGTAAGATCTGTAGTTTAACTACTTGCGCTGGCAACCGACTGCGGACCATAACGAGTGACCGAACCGTACACGATACATTCCTCGTCGGTATGATATCACTGGATAGAAATTAATGAGAAGTAATAAATTTACTATTTGTTTCGACTATTTTGTTGCACTTAAATATACTTAAAACTGAAAAAATATTACAACTTTGGAACAAAACATTCTCGACGTGCATGAGCGTAAGACTTTTTTTTCGCAGAACAAGTCACACTGTTTCCTAAGACTTTATATTTGAAATGACAGTCACACGTAACGAATGTTATTCTTCTATATGCATTGTAAATAATTAATATAATTTTCGTTATAATTTTATTTAATGTATAACAATCGAACCCTGACTTCGGAGAAGATACAGCTGTTCTTGTCAAAGTTAGGGTTAATCTTTAATGTTTTGGACAGAGGCACGATCGCGTAAATTTATTTATTTTAATTGTCATTTAAATTATAGTGATTTATACGTAGAATATTTTGATACAGTTATTTGTAATTAATATTTCTGGACAGTCAAAATCAACTATGTAAATAATCGAGGTTGCACAAAAATGCAAGGAACGTGCATTACAGACGAACAAAAAAGAACTTACTTTTTCTACTGTTTTGTCCGAATATTTAATTCGAATATTTGTCAATAATTAATAATTCTAATTCTTCAGTTAAAAACACTCGACTTGTCATTTGTCTTTTTCTCGAACTCTCGAGACGCAAAGTCTTGGGCGTGTTCAGCAAGATGTTGATGAAACATTTTGATGAATATTTATGCAGGTCCGCGAGGACTCTAAATTAATCAAGCACGATGCACAAGGAGATAACACACATATTGTACTGCAGTTTTCCAACCACAATGGACGACCACCATGCTGGGATTAAACATAACATTCCCTCTTTCATTACGCCGGCCTTACAAAGGAAGATTCTAAAATTTCAACCTTCTTCTCCCTCCACCCCTTAAGATTTTGCATAACGAATGCTTGGTAATATATGGCTGTCTCGATTCTCGTTGGAAATGGGCTCGGAATTTTCAATTTAACAGCAGAAATACCAAAATCAGAGTCGAAACGACCAATTACAGATGTGTTGAACAATGTGTTTTTGGGAACTTGAATGATTCTTTCTAAAATATATAAATAAAAGCTTGTGTGTTCTATGTTTCCTCTGGTGGAAATTTTATAGTTTTAGTGCTTTTCTTGCGAAGAATGTAAAATGCAGAAAATATAAAATATAAAATACAAAATGCAAAATATAAAATATAAAATACAAAATGCAAAATATAAAATATAAAATACAAAATGTAAAATATAAAGTACAAAATATAAAATATAAAGTACAAAATATAAAATACAAAATGCAAAATATAAAATATAAAATATAAAATACAAAATATAAAATATAAAGCACAAAATATAAAATATAAAATACAAAATACAAAAGATAAAATACAAAATATAAAATATAAAATATAAAAGGTGAATACAAAGTACAAAAAGTAAAATACACAAATAAAAGCTTGTGCAGCCTAATTGCGTAATAAAAATTTCCTGTCTTTTCGACTTCAGTGACTCTGGATGGAAAATTTTACGTAAAAATCGAATGTAAAACGCAAACCACAAAATACAGTAAAATCTTCAACGTGCGATGTACTTTTCATCATTTCATGGGGAAACATCCCCATGTCTTGGCACTAACTACCGAAATTACGAATCATTTTTTTTTCTGTGAGAAAAAGTTGCCACGAATTTAAACGTGAGGGTGAAAGTCAATCAGCGAATGGGCGTGTGATTGGTGTTTCAGGTCGAGGAAACGGCGACCGAGCTCGAGCAACGACTCCGAACGATCGTACAGCGGCTGGAGCGACAGAATACCCCACGGATGCGGCCGCGAGGGTTGCCGTACCAACGAGCGTGGCGACTGCATGGACGAATGCACTGCCGCATTGGTCCTCATGTCGCTCTCGTGCTCGCCGCACAGCCCTCACAATCCCCTGCCAGTGCACTGCCAACACAATTACGGTCGGTATCACAGCTACTTGACCAGCCTTGTTACGCTATCGTAAAATTCCTTTGCTCCCGTTTCGGTTGACGCGCCAACCGTTGACAACAGCTCTCGCGATTTTCTGCAGCGAATGAATTGCCAGACAGAGAGTTGGTAGATTTCTAGACACGAGTTAGAAAGCGTAGGCACCGTAGGTCCCTTCGATCGCGCGGAACGTAAAAGGAAATTGGAACGTTCTGAGACGATGCTTCCAGTTGTTTAATTGTTAATTATTCTATTATTTTATTATTTTATTTATTATTTTGTTATTTTATTCTTTTACTTATTATTTTATTATTTTATTTATTATTGCTTTATTACTTTACTTATCATTATTTTATTATTTTATTTATCATTGTTTTATTATTTTATTTATTATTGTTTCATTAATTTATTTATTAATAATTTGTTAATTTAGTTATTCTTTTTGCGAGCGTATTGTATTCGTAGTATTGAATGTCTTATCAATATTGGAAATATATAGTGTATTTGAACGTGTATCATCGTATTACTTGTATCGTTTCATTTTATATAGCGCAGTATATATATATATATATAGTATAGTATAGTACAGTTACTACAGTGCTAGTATAGTACTACGGTACTAATATTGATCATTTCTCTTTCGACGTAACGTCTTACTTCAAGTGTTCGTGCAATTACTGGCGATCGGAATCGCATATCCGAGTTACACGATCGTAGATTCAACCTTCAGTCTGCTCTGACAGCAGTCCTATCTAATCTCAATTCCACACCGAGATTACGCTCAATCGCGCCTCAATTTGCAACAATCTATCAATCCGGCCATTTCCCCGCGTCTAAAACCGCCGAAATGTTATGTATACTTACGTTCAAACTATAACACCTTCGGATATCAATGAGAAACTGATAATTCATTCACTCTGCAGAATTTGTTCGATCGAGTAGACATTTTTTTTTTATTTTTATTTTTTTTTTTTTCCTTTTCTTTCATCAGGTTCCGTATTTCGTTTTCAAATAGTATGAAATTTTTGTGAGATGCTGGATGGTACGAGGCGAAGGTATGTACCACCAAACGATACGAAATTTCATACGTCCGATTAATTATTTAATATACGAACAGCGTGATAAATAGTCATCGCAACCAACTGGAGATATTCGATCGTTATTCATAGAATAATCCAAAGTAGAATTTGCAAAGATTCGTGGAATTGGTCGAAATTTTTTTTTTTCTTTTTCTTTCGAGACTCGAAACGAAGCTTGAACCCCCGAGGAATCTGTCCGGGTGATTGTTCGAAAGCGGACAGAGCCCGTCGCTATTCAGCTTTCTATAATTTACGAGCGGACCCGGGACTTTTCCATAGACTTGAGGAAATTTCAAACGAACGTCGGGGGAAAACGATCCGCAGGCAACTCGTGCGTTTGTAAAAGAATTTCGGCCACGAAGTGAGAGAAAAGCAAATCTTTCTTTCGAGTGAAGGAAGATCGTTTAACCCCTTCTTCTATCCTTTCTTTAACCCTTTGCACTCGATTTATTTTCTCGATTTGTTGACAGTAAACTCGCGTTTACTTTCAGGCAAATGAATTAAAGCAAAGAGAAAGAAAGTTCCACAAACTGACAAAACTTGGCAAACTATTGCTGAGTGGGACCTCGAACGTCACACAGTGTTTTACAGTTACCATCTACAGCGTGACGTATGTATGTACATACGTGTTTTAGAGAAAATTAGTGTTGTCAGCTCTAGCGTGACACAGGAGTGCAAAGGGTTAAATCTGTATTCTAACAAAATCAGTCCACTCGTCGAGCAACTCGTTAACCCCTTGCGCTGGCAACTGGTTCGCGGACCGTAACGAGCGACCGAATCGTATACAATAATTCGTCGCTTTCTTTTCAAAAAACTCGGGGCTGGAATAATATCACTGAATAGAAATTACTAAGAAGCGATAAGTTTGTTATTTATTTTGCTGGGTTATTTATATATTTAAATACACTATTATATATATATATATATATATATATATATATATATTTATAGCTATTAATAGTTATGTTATAATAGTAACTAAAAGTATTAAATATACTACTATATATAAATATATATTTAAATATACTATTATGCATATTTATAACTATTAATAATATTATAATAGTAACTAAAAATATTAAATGTACTATTGTATATAAATATATATTTAAATATACTTATAATTGAGAAAATTACACAAAATTAAACAGAAAATTCTCGACGTGCATGGCACGCGTCATTCCAGCGCAAGAGGTCAAACGCTCTTAAGGTTTACTTCTCCATTTGAGAATTTCTCGCGAGAGTATTCTCCGTTTCTTCCTCTCAGACAGTAACTCTCAGAAGCAGTATCCATTTGCGAGAGATACTCTCGAGAGCAACTGGCGACAGTTCTACTCTCAAATGGAGAAGTACCTTTTTACGCTTTCACGAGGTTCCAGTCAGACAAAATCCTCACATGTCTACGTGAAATATCACAGAACCTGATTACACCCTTATGCTTCAAACGAGAGAAATCTCCGGTAGCGTGCCGAGTTCATTCGCGAGGAATTAACCCCCCTCGGGTGCCGAATTAATCTTCCCTCCGCGGTTAAAAATCACAAAACACACAGCGAGGGTTCAACGTTGTGTCGCAAAATTTGGAAAAAGACTCAAAGTGGCCGTGCCCGTTATTTTGACACGGGAGGAGAGATCCGTACCGGAGGGAGTCGATGAGAAAATCAACTGAACGTTTTCGTTTGTTTTCTGGAAAACAAGGTTCCTGGGGAGGTCGAGGCGGTGGAGGTGGCGGCGTGGTGGTTCATTCGCGAGGAATTAACCCCCCTCGGGTGCCGAATTAATCTTCCCTCCGCGGTTAAAAATCACAAAACACACAGCGAGGGTTCAACGTTGTGTCGCAAAATTTGGAAAAAGACTCAAAGTGGCCGTTATTTTGACACGGGAGGAGAGATCCGTACCGGAGGGAGTCGATGAGAAAATCAACTGAACGTTTTCGTTTGTTTTCTGGAAAACAAGGTTCCTGGGGAGGTCGAGGCGGTGGAGGTGGCGGCGTGGTGGTCGGCTCGCCAGGAGTCGGCGGCACCTCCAACAGCAGCAGCAGCAGCGGGGCTTCATGGCGTAGCGGCACCCCCAGCCCGCCTCTCAGCGACGAGGGTGCACCCACCACCGGCTCACTATGGCCGACATCGGCTCATCCGTCGCACAATCAGCAGCACTACCCTTACAACGCGTCTGGCTCGTCGTCGAGTAGCACACCGGGCTCGACAACCACCCTCGACGAGGGGATAGTGCCCGATTACCTCGAGGAACAACACCCGCGCAAGAAGAAGGTTAGTGGCAGTCTCTGTTAGCCGCGAGCCACTCGCGTTTCATCGATCGATCGATCGATCGATCGACGAATAAACCCGCGCCGCGTGTGCATGCAGCCTGTTCAGTTTCTTTTGTCGAGTCCGATAAAGTCGAGCGCGCCCTGTTGCAACTCGTTACAATCTGGGCAACCGATGACGATGCACTTGGCCTTCGCGTTGCCTAGGCAATTATCGTTTTATTGTCGAGATGACGAACTACTCGCGCACGTTGCTTGCACGTACGTGTATACGTGGTATTATTGTTAATTCGTTTTGAGACGACGTTGACGAGTCGTTTTAACAGATATCGGACTCATTTGATGGTGGTTATCTTCTGCTTGGAGTTTTCACGTTATTTGGCGAAATTTTACGATTGGCTTTCGAGTGGTTTCTCTTTAATTCGTGGATTCAGTTCCGATTGTTTTAGATGTTTATTTTCGTTCGTTTGAAACAAAACGGTCGATCCTCATCCGGTGCATGGAACAATGAAAAAAACGTATTAGTATTTGCCGTGTCGAATTCAGGAAGTGCTTGGTAATGTCGAAAGTAGTTTTACTCTCGAGGCTGCGTTTCTTATCTATCCATCTCGTCAGTTTTCATGGTAGCGAAAAAATTTCTCGAAAGTTCTCGAGGTAGGATTAAAAAAGTTTCTAACTAGAAAAATTTAACCATCGAGTGGATAAATTAATTGACTAAGATTGATGATTGATTGACTAAAAATTGATAATTAATTAAACGAGTTAGATAACAATTAAGGATTGATTTGCTTTACTGTCAATTAATAATTCCCTTTCTGAAACGTAATAATTTCATTTGAATTTAAAACAGCCCCTCTCTCTCTCTCTCTCTCTCTCTCTCTGTTACACTAATATTTGCACCACCTCCATGTCGCTATTATCAAATTTCACTTTACTCTGAATTTCGACCTAACTGCAAGAATGAATAAAAAAAAACAATCTCACCCCTCTCGTGCTTTATAGTTATATTGTAAAATTATATCGCAGTAAAACATTATCGCGAATACTCGATACTCGAAACATCGCGAATAAATTACATATCGCGATGATATGTCATTACTTGGAAATTACTATCAGACCTATTACCTTAATTATCACGCGAATCACTTGAGGTTAATGTAATCCGCGTATTATACAAAATTAATATTCTGAATTCAAGGAGAGTCTCGTATGAAAATTCATTTATTCGCTCTATCTGCGCGTACTTTATTTATATTCAAGTCGAGTTTCTTTTTTTTTTTTTTTTCTCTTAAGTAATTGCGTTCTCTCTGTGATAGAAAAAAAAAAGGAAATTGATCAATCAGGCAAGTCTGTCTTCTGTCAGGATAAATTTCAAATGCGTCACGTTTAATTTCTAATCACGTGTAACGAAGTTCATCGTGTCCTTGGCTAGAGATCGTTCGCGATCATTTCTCACGCGAAAAAATTAGTTTGCGCGTTTAATGTTTAATTCAGGAATATTTATATTTATACATATATGTGAATGTTATATATTTTTGTGTAACGTACAAAGTTTTCCTTTAATTTCCAACTGATTTATTTATAATACTTATTTACTAAATATTAAAGTATCAATTTAAGAAGCTACGATCACTAAATTTATTCATCGTTCCTGCGCTTATATTCAATTTGAAAGAAAAATTTCCTTTCAAATAAAAAACAAATTCCTGTCTTATTTCTAAATAAAAAGAACGTCCTTCTCTTCTTCTTTCTCGCGACAGAAAAATTTTCCGGAGAAGCCTGCCCCTAATTTCCCAAATAATGATTCAATCGTATCGAATAAATACGAAATATCATCAAAACAAGAAAAAAAAAAAAATAGAACTTTTAATTGTTGCTCAGATGTGCTAACACACGACTGGAATACTGATAACGTCCAGCCGTGATAAAGCATCTGCCACTTCATTATCAGATCCCGAAATGTAATTTTAGTAGAAAATTGTCCAATATTAGTCTAATTGTCGTAATTGTCTTCGCGAAGCTTTCTCCGATTTTTGCAGAAATGCAATTGTTAACGGTGTCGTAAAGTCTCGTCCTTCCAAAAAATGTTTAAAATATAGTTTTACTGCCGCATAAATTGCCGTGAGTTCTCTGTCACAAGTACTATGTTTAATTTCTTGCGGTGAAAATTGTTTTGGAAAAGAAGGCTCATTGGTTCCCACGAATCATTTACTTTTTGTTCGAGTGCAGGCGAGCTAAATTCGAAGCATCAGTGATAAGGTGGAAAATTTTTTTCACGACAGTGTCAAACTCATCGCCTTGAAACAAAAAGTTCACGGCTCACCGATAACGATAATATAATCTTATTTAAATAATTTAAAAAATAATAAATAATAATAATAATTATTACTATTATATAATAAATAATAATAATTATTATATAACAAATAATAATAATATAATAATAAATAATAATAATGATAATTATATAATAAATAATAGTAATAATAATAAATAATAATTTAAATAATATTGAACTCCGCTCCTTCCGAGAGACTTCGTTGACCCTAATCCCCGTGACATTGTTGTTGCGAAACCAACCAACCACGAGAGCGCCGTTCCGTTCAGAACGAGAGAGACGATTTTCATCAAAATCGACACTCTCTCGCGGGTACATACATCGATAACACGTCGTTTTCAGAGACGATTCGATCGCCTTTGCCGCAACCCGACCGAGGAGGATCCTGGAGCTCGACGACGACTCGCAATCAGGGCGATATCGCTCGGAGCGCACAATTGAATCGGTCATATGGCGCGGCGGACTTATCTCCGCGAGGTTGGCCCCTTCCGCGTCCGAGAGCTTACATTTAATTAACATCGACGAGGAAGATAAAGCCGCGGGCTCTGGCTGCTTGCGTAATAAATACGCAACTCGCGCGCGCGTGTCTGTATCGTCCGCGGCCTCGAGATGATTCTCTTCTCTCTGTTTTTTCTTTTTATTTCTTTTCGGTGTGAGTTTTTTTAAATTTCTTTCCTCTTCCTTTAGTTTCTTTTCTTTGGCGTGACTTTCACGACGATTACCCCCCCCCCCCCCCCCCGAAGCGAAATAACGTCCTTTTTATTATTATTGTTATTGTTATTATTATTGGTAAAAAAACTTTTAAACAGGTTCTGATTGAAACACAGATCGTAGAATCTTTTTTTTTCTTCGTTCTCACGAGGACAGACAGACAGACAGCTTCTTTTTAATCCCTTGAAAGCGCGTGTCCACGTTACGTCGCGGTGACGATTATACTCGTCAAAACACCGAGTATGCGCAGTTGCTGTAAAATTGAATTAAATTACAAAGGACAAACTTTATTTTTGTACAAGTTATTTAATTGGTAGTTTTATTCTTTGTGAGATCGGTAATTTCATTGTTTAACTCGAATCAATGTTAATTAATAGTAATTAATGTCAGTAGCAAGGAAATATTTAGAAACGATGTAAAGAGAACTGGTTCCAAGTCCAGTCGCGAAATTATATCCGAAAATGTCCAAGATCTACAAATATGTTTCATTCTCCGCGAGAAAGTTGAATTTAAGTAACGAATTGTGATTACTTTCCTCGCACGACGTAGTGTACTCGTCGCTCGCAGCCAAGAGGCGAAAAAATGAAAGTTTCAGACAGAATGGAGATTACAAAATGTAGAAATAGGAATTTTTCTGTTGAACGAATGGATAATTTTATTCGTCAATATTAAAAAAGTTCATGGAGAATAGCACTCGAATATAAAAGTGAGTTTTTAATTGGATTATTAGGTTTGAAATAGCTTGATCCCCACGGAGCTTTTATTGTGAAATATCTAAATATCCGTTCATGTTCAAAAGTGTTTCCAAATGTTCACGTAGGATAGATATTTTAGAATAATATTAACTAATAATATAAATAATATTATTATTGATAATAATTATCGTTAATATAAATAATAATAAGTGTGTCCACTTGATAAAAAGTGCTTCTTCCTGTTTCTTTCGAAATTCTTCGAAACAGAAGTATTTTTCAAAAAAGGAAAGAACCTGTTCGATCCCTGAATTAATTGAATCTTGTATTTAGTCAAGTGTTACAAACGCATCAATTTCTAACGAGTTTGAAATTTCTGGGATTATTTTTTTCTTTTTTTTTTTTTTTTTTTTAATATTTTCGTTCGAGGTTGATTGCATCGCGCATTTTTCTACACTCGCAGGAAATACACATTTCTACGCTTAAAAGTTTTATCCGTTTTATTATAAATTCTATCTGAAATTTTAAAGTGCACGAAATTTACACGGATCGCGTAACGTACGAATAAATAAAACTGTATATGAAATATCCAACGCGACCAGAAACGTGCAACGTTTTCTATAACACTCGGCACGTGAAACATTTTTTTCGTCAATTTCTAGCTTTTCCGGCTTTTCTTAATTTCCACCACTTCGTTTACAATTTTTTTTTTAAACTTTCGTCGAACTACCTCTCCCGAATTGATTTCCTGTTTCATACAATTAGCGATAAGGCGAATCCTCTTTTATTAAAGAGATAGCCAACATTAGGGAAAGCGGCTAAATTTAGAAATTTATTTTAAACCAACAAACAACTAATTATGGCAAATAATGAATCTAGAAATTTACTTTAAATTAATATGACAATAATAATAATAATAATAAATATTTATTATATAAATAATAAATCTAGACATTCACTTTAATAAAGAAACAATTATTCTAAAATAATAAATGTTAATTTTAATTAAAATAATATTTTAAATACTAAGAAATTAAATTGAATCAAAATTTCTTTTTACCGAAGTTCCATCTTTTTTAAATCATACGTTCAATAATATGAATCTACGTAAAGATCCGCAGTCTAACAAGACGAGCAAGATAAAGGACAGTAACAAGATAAACTTCTCACTTTCTTGACGTTTTTCGTAGTACAGTTTCTACGACAGATACGCCAGTATCCATAACGCAAACGTTTGTGAAATTGTTTTTCACTTCGATAATTGAGAGCATCGATCGAGAAACAAATAACGATTCACTGGTTTGTCGGAACGCATCTCGCGATGTTTATTAAACAGCCGAGCAATGACGAAACAAGAGCCGTTACCGTTTCTCTGTGCAACAATGACCCTAACTTCGACGACGCTAAAACGTTTCCACGAAAAATTCCAATAATCACGCGAATAATAAAATTCGTAAACAATAAATAAAACATCGATCGTGGTTTTCAAGTGCGACTGATTTTCTTGGGCAATCTTTTATTATGCAACTTTCGTTATCGCTCGTTCTTATCTCAGTAAACCTATTCTAACACCATCTTCTATCATATGTACACACATGTATATATATATATATATATATATATATATAATTTTTGTATTATATTATTATATGTACATTACTTATACAATAATTTGACTTATAATTTCGTATATAATACATAATTTATATATATAATGTATATAATTATAATATATATAGTATATTGTATACATTATATATACGTCATGTATAATAATACATAATTTATATATATATATATAAAAAATTATAGTACATACATAATACATACAAAAATTATAATATAATATGTTAATATATAACATATAATACAAAATATGTTAATATGTAACGATACAAAAATTATACACGTATGTAACATCATACGTATAATGGATCACTTGTCACTCATATTAAATCGATCGATCATCCTCGGTTCATCCGGTTCTTTCGGGTCCGCGACCTTACGAAAGTGGCGGCGCGTCGTTTTCACAGAACAGGGGGAAGGAGAAGAGAGATGGAAAAGGTGGAAAAGCGGCCGGGGGAACGTCTTCGAATGCAGAGCACGCCGATAACGGTCTGGCCTCTTGTCACGCTCGAGCGATCGGGAATCTCGCGCGTTTAGATTTTCATTTAGATCCATCGCGTGGCTCCACCTGCGATCCAACGAACCTGTTAGCCCGCCGAATCGTGCCTGAGAGCCTCGGACAAATCTCAATTGCACTCGCTACTTCACTCGAATTCTCATTTTGCCTGGAGCGTGAAAAATTATGCGACGAGTTGCGCCGTGATTCTTTAGGCAAATTTATATACGTCGCGACAGGGGATAACTGCGAATGAAATTGGACAAGTTTGCACCAGAGATGAACTGAGTGGAATTTTCTTTCGGATTATCAGGGTGTTAAGATCAGTGACCGACTAATCTGCCCCATTGTATGTATAATACTTCACGAAACAGTATCTACACGGGTGTTTCGTAACTTGTGGGACCCACTTCGAGAGCTGATTGTACGCCTAAGAATAATGAAAAAAAGTCATGTAAATACTTGTCGTATCTGTCTTCGTTTTATAATGAATCTTATAAACAGAGCAAACTCTAGTAAGTAAGTATATTTAATTTTCATGATAGTCGTAATTGGGATGAAGAAAACCCACACGTTATTGTGCATTCGAGACATCAACGCCAGTTTAGTTGAAACGTATGGACAGGAATAATTGATAAATTTTTAATTGGATCTTTTTTCGTATATGTTCAACTATTAATATCCTCCGATGTAATTGGCTATTTATTTATTTACTTATGTAAAATTCCAAATGCACTTTCTCGATGAAAAATAATTCAGCACAATTAATCACTTAATGTTAGAGTATCACTCCCTGACTCGTATTTTAATATTCCACGAACCATCGACGACAGTCTGTTCCTGATGATCAGAGAATTCGAATTTCCTCGTCAAATATCGTCGCTGGGTATCGCGATCACGATTTAATCCAGTTCCATTCCGTTCACTCGGCATTCCGACACGCACTCCCCCCCTCCCCCCCCCCCCCATACGCGCCTGTACAGTCCACGCTCGTTAACGAGAGAAAAAGAATCATGAATTTTAACACGTCGAATGGCTTTAATTAAAGAAAAAAAAGAAAAAAGTCGGTCTCGATGGATCGATTTAATTTACCTCGATCGAGTAGTCCTTCCTTTGAACTTGTACGTGTATTGCACGCGCACAAGTGTTAAAAATATTTTTAACAATTAATACCGTTGAAAATATTTTCATAATTACTTTAATAAGTGTTTATACATTTTGATGATTTTAATGTAAAATATTTCAACGGGTGTTAAATAAATATTTCCAACAGTTAATATTTTTAATAGTTCAATCGTTTAAGAATACTTACTAATTGTAAAAAATATTCATTTTCTTAGTCGTACAGCGATTTAGTTATTGTTACAGTTACTTTTTAGAGAGATTGATAAGACAGCAAAAGTAAAAATGTATCGTTTTAGATTGAAAGATCGAAAGATACGATCTTCGATCTTTCAAAAATAGATACACAGATGTTCCATCAACGAATCACCGCCTCATTACGATGATCTCTATTTCCAAATATCTTACAATATCCTCCTCTTTCCCTGTTATTCCAGCGCCGAGTTGGAAAAGAAATCGACGAATTATTGTATACGGTGCGGTCGCTCGTTACGGTCCGCAATCAGTCGCCAAGCGCAAGTGGTCGACGAAACAGTTCGTTCGCAGAGAACGCTGTTGTCAGATGATACTGACAAACCAAAACTCTAAAGGGAACATGTCGTCGAGGTTCTTCGGCTAGGTGCACGTGCGCGTCGTGCAGTTTTCTAGCAAACGAAGGTGAGACACGCAGATGCATCGTCTCTCACAGTCGGAGACGAGGCGTCTCTGCCAAGTCTCCGCGTCGAATGACACAAGCCCTCCCAACCAAGAGCCAAGGATGCAAACGGGGCGCACCGGTTTTTCGATAATTTCGTAAGACGCGGCTAGCAAGTTGAAACCTTGGAGGTATTAACGCCGCGGTCTAAACTTAGGTGGTTGCGTGGCCACGCCGGGGAGGAAATGGGTCCGACCCGGGTCTGAAAATAACCGGGTGCGAGAGCGTCGTCGTCGCACCAAACGGAACATCTCCTCCTCGAGACGGGTTATCCCCGATTTGATTTATTTCTTTCTTTTTTTTCTTTTGTTTTTCTTTCTTTTCTTCATGGTTTTGCAGATCCGCGCGAAAGTGAGCCGCGACCCGACCGAGAACGGACCAGCCAACACCGCCATCTACGAGAGCGAACAGGTGAGTCTCGCGTTTCTCGGCTTTCTTTCTTGGAAATCTTTCGCCAGCCTTGAAGAATCCTCACCCTTTCGCGCTCGAGTTCTTTCTAGACTGTACCTTTTCAAATTTCGTTCATTATTTTGTTTAGTACTAGCTCGTGGGTCACTGAGTCAGTGGCGTCACTTGGAAAGGGGCAAGGGAGGATGGTTAAAAACTACTTTTTTTTTTTTTTTTTTTTTTTTTGGTTCTCACTTTTTATAAAAAGTTTACGTTTCCTTTTTGTTTTACAACTTCTACTTTTGCAAGTGAAGAGCAAAAAGTAAATGTCGACGTCAAAAAATTGATATGAAAGGGGTGACGTCATGCCCAGTCACCTCTGCACTATACATTAGATATATATACTTTGTTTCTTGATATTTTTTATTGTCTGTTCTCTCTTTCATTATATAAAAAACCTAACAAAGCTATCCATTCCGAGAATCTAGTGTGTTTTTTCAGTGTTTATCACATCTGTTTAATCGTAGGCGCTATATAAAATTTTTTGGACACAAGTAACTCGTATAATATTTAAGACTTAAAACAAGTCGTAAATCCTCTATAAAACACAATTATGCATTTATTTCTCACTTTTAAACTCTAACCAAACACTTGTAACTTTCTTAACATTTCTTGAAAAGAGGGGTTCGAAAAATTCTTTTATATATATGATGATGAGTTTATAAAAATCAACGCGTGGGTCAGTTTGACCCGCGAGTCACAGGTTCGCCATCATCGTTCTAGGGGAATCGTTACGCTCTAAAGCTCAGACTTTTTTTTTTGTAACTGTTGATAGCGAACGCGAATGTAAATTTGATGACACATTTGATGATGTAGGAATTTCAAAAGCAGAAATTCTTCAGATCTCATTCATACAAAATAAACTTTTTATTTTATTAGCGAAACTCTTAACGAAAGTTTATTATACAGAGCGGGTCAAAAGTCACTTGCCAACATTTGAAAGAAATAATGTTTGCGACGCAGTGATGAAATTATGTTTGAATTTAAATTAATAAAATTAATCTTTTCTTATATCTCGACGTTTTATTAAAAAAGAACAGGCGGGAAGAAACTTTTGGCCCTGTATAAGACGTAGGAAGTTATTTCTCGAGGTATTGAGGTTAAATTTAAATCTCAGATTTCCTTGTTTGTAATTGTTGTGAATTGCAGTGAATGTAGATGTACATATGCTAGGAAAAATAAATCAATTTCAAAAGAAGAAATTCTTGAGAACAGAATTGGCACTCGCTTGGAACGACTAAACTTTTTACAAAAGTTTATACAAAACAGCAAAGAAAATTATTTTCCAAGGAATTGAAATTATGCATCGTTCAACGTATTGTACTTTGGCAGTCTGTGATTCTGTCAGACGTCAGAGAAATATCAAAATATCACAATTCGAAGTGATATTTCGCTCGCTGTTTCGTAAATAAGTTGCTGATACAAAAATGATGCAAATAAAATTTCCGAGGGCAAGATTGTATTAATATTCGAAGCTTTCACTTGTTTTTCACTGATCAATGAAAAACTTCTGTCGCCTTCCTGCTGACGCTTCACATTGTCGTATCGCGACATCAAGTACGTAGAGACATACCGATCGCAACCAATATAAATTTAAGTACTTGAAAAACTAATTCTAAATCGTTGTTGATGTCAATACCCAGCTCCCTTTCTCTCGTTCGACATTCCAAGTCCCTACGCACGTTACACGCGCGTTTGGCTTCAGTATCCAAAACGCCCACCCACTTTACCGTCAAAATGCTTCGAGACTCTCGTTCACGCATCCTCTGCCGAAACCTTCTCGATATTAACGACCAACGTCGCGCTTCTAAACACTCGAACCAGCTCTTCTCCCCTTACTTTCAATCGCTCCTCATCGCCACAGGCTGCGTTCGGCTTTCGATCGCGTCCCCCGCGCCCCCGTCCCTTCACAAATGCCAAGAGGCCGATACAACGCGTCCGTGCAATCGGCGGATCGGTGAGCGTTCGTAACCCAGTTAGCCGAAGGTTCCTCTGCTACTTTCACCGACCGCAAAGTCGACTTCTGTCCATTCAACTGGCCACAGCAGCAGGGGGAGGCGGAGGAGGAGGAGGAGGAGGAACCGCGTGCGACCCGGTCGAGGTACCGTTCGTGTCCCTCCGCCTGGCAGATCCGTGACCGAGCGCATAATTTTCGACTACTTTCACTGGCTGTTTGCTCGCTCGCTACCACCTGTGCAAGCGTGCTTCTCCGGGCCGCGCGCACCTGACCCAGTTGACCGACTCGAGAACAGAGATATCCGCGTTGGTCGACGATCAAGGTCGTCCGGCTGGCTAGATTCTCCCTTCTCTACTGCCGACGCTAGAGGCTGGATTCGCTAGCGGCACGGTTTCAACACCGTGCACGTTGTTGTTCCGGCGTCGAGCGGGGTACAGCGCCTTCGAGAGGGCACACGCGTGGAAATCGTGGTCGCACGTGTCACTCTGTTACTTGGTCTCTCTCTCTCTCTCTCTGTCCACGCGCGCAGTCCTCGATTTGCAAGTTTAATAAAAGAAGCAAAAAAGAAGAGAAAAAAAAAAAAAGAAAAAAAAGAGGACAGGCCGAGCGTGGATGGCAGAGTTAACGCGAGGCTTCGTCGATTGCGCGCATAAAGATTCACCGAGTCGTTTGATCTTCGAACGCCTCTGTTTATCTGCGCTCGTCTGCAATCGTAATAACGCACGCCGTAATAATGACTACGCCGCGACTGATAACGATCGCGAGGCACGTCAGAAAGCAGCCTTGCACATTTTCAACCGAAACAGACGTGAAGATGTTGGAGTCGACACGTTTACGATTTCGAAGAGTTTATTCCTAGTTACAATCGTGGTCGTGTATGATGTAGAATGATATAGAATGTTTTATGATAAGCTATGCTATATCCTTATATACATATTTGGTTGTCATCGTCAAGTGGAGCATAGACGATCAAGTATTGGATCTTGCCCTTGTGACTAACTATTCACAGTCCACTTTTATGTGGACTGTTGCTAGCTCGTTGTCGGTATTTGCATAGATCCAATATTGTCTGCGTTGGTCATCGAACAAAGAAACAGAGAAGCAGACGAGCGGTCCAAGACTTTCGAATATTCCTGCTACGAACAGCTTCGTCCTCTGCTATTTTATCTTCGCGCAAAATACAGAGAAACAATCGCGTTCTCTCTCTCTCTCTCTCTCTCTCTGACGCAAACGCGTTTCATTCATCCCTCAACGAAGCCGGTGGTCCTTCCAACGACCAGTCTCTGTCTCCCATCAACCCGTCCTCTGCTCTACGATCTACGCGAGAGCTATTCCAGTCCACCAGTGTGCGCGCTCCGCGAGTAACTTTCATTCACCTCGCCGCGGCCGCGCTCGTTCGTCGTCCTCTCTCTTTCACTCTGTCCCCTAAACTTCTCTCCCCCTTCGCGCGATTTCCGATCAATCCGCGGTATAAATCGCACGCCTGTCTTCTCGAGCGTCTCCTCCGCGCTCGCCAGAGAGATCCGAGAAATCAGACGGCCGCTTGTGGCGTCTGCGCAGAGGAAAACGGGCATCGCGAACGCACGCACGCCTCCGCATGGACCTAGATCTCGCGGAGCGGCGAGGAAAACCGGCGCGGCGCCCCGGCGTTGTTGCACACCGCCACCGGTGACGTCACCGGTGGCACGTGCCCCCCTCCTTGCCCCGGTCGCCTGGCGAAGCGCAGCGAGGGGGGAGAGGGGAGGGAATGCACTGGCAACTTGGAGGGGGAAGATAGTTAAGGTCACCGTGGCCCTGACTGCACGCGCGCGATACGACGATATCCATGTATATATACATGTGTGTGTGTGTGTGTGTGTGTGTGTGTGTGTGTGTGCAGCAAGCCGTGCGCTGCAATTGTGCTAGCGCTCTCGCGCGATCATGTGAACGAACGCGCGTAACGAATGCACCGGTCGGAAGATTTATTTCTAGTTCCGCGCTGCCGCTCTCTTTCTTCCTCTCTCTTTTGTCACACGTTTTTCTTCTTCCTCTAACGAACGAAAGATGACTCGGGGGACGGAGATAGGGAGAGGAAGAGGCATTTACACGGATCCAATGTGAATTCGTGGCGCGCAATGGTCAAGGCCCGCGGGAGCTTCGACGGCCAACCTCCCCTCACTTTCCGCCCTTCGCCTCCTAGGCCGGCAGGGGTGGAGGGCCACGAAATGACCTAGAACGTCGCGCGTGGGCTTCGAGAGCGTGGCCGCCACGTTGTTTTGTAACGTTGGATTCCCAAACGTGTTTAGCTGTCGTGCTGGGGCCGATTCCCGGGACGATCGCGAACGAGGATTGTTGCCCGCTGTATCACACGTTGGTGTAAATATGTTTGCTACGTTGATTGTTTTTTTTTTTTTTTTTCGTTTTTCGTTGACTCCTTTTTTACACGGAGAGCGAGAGACTACCCATAAGTAATTTCATTGATTTTCTTCAATATTTCATAAACATTGTCATCTAGTGACAATAATTTCACTTGCCATAACATGACCCATATTCCAGTTAAATACATTGACATTTATTTTTGAAAAGATTTAAGCTAACCCTATAAGAATAGAAAATACTAGATAGTCTCGATATCACACATGAAAAGTATCCATAAGTTAATCTAGTGACAATAATTTAACTTGTTCTATTCTAGTTAAATACATTCACATTTAGTGCCAGCTTATTGTTAAAGTCTGAAAAAATTTAAGCTAACCCTATAAAAATAGAAAATACTAGTCTCGATATCAAATGTAAAAAGTATCCACAAGTTAATGTCGTTTTTGTTTTTTTCCAATTTTGACAAACATTGCCATCTAGTGACAATAATTTAACTTGTTATATTCTAGTTAATAAATACATTGACATTTAGTGTCAGCTTATTGTCAAATTTTGAATAAATTTAAGCTAACCCTATAAAAATAGAAAATACTAGATGTCAAATGTCTCGATATTAAATGTGAAAAATACTCATGATTAATGTCGTTTTTTTTTCAAAATTAACAAACATTGCCATCCAGTGACAAAAATTTAACTCCTCATAACATAATCTAAAAATATAGTTAAAAAATTGACATTTAGTGTCAGCTTATTGTTAAATTTAAGCTAACCCTATAAGAACAGAAAATACTAGATGTCAAATGTCTCGATATTAAATGTGAAAAATACTCATGATTAATGTCGTTTTTTTTTTCAAATTTAACAAACATTGCCATCCAGTGACAATAATTTAACTCCTCATAACATAATCTAATATTCTAGTTAAATAATTGACATTTAGTGTACTTATTAACTCTCGAATGAAATAAAATTTTGTATAGTATCAAAAAACGACGTTGCTTGTGGATACGTGATAGTTCGATTCTCTTATTCAGTTTCTATCTTCAACATTTATTTATTCAGTTAATTTCGATTTCTACGCGTTTAATATTTACTCGTTTAATTAATAAATAAATATTAAATTAATGAACACTTAATAAACATTAACATTTAATATTTACCCATTTGATTTCGATTCCTACACATTTGTGGAATATTTGGCCTCGGGAAAAGTGCAAATGCGTGCAAACAGAATAAACGCATAACGCGCGAGCGTACGTGTTTCATTAGGTGCACAACAACATCCTACCCTGACATTTTCTTTTCAATTGTCACTCGTTGAAGATACAAGTTCAGCATAAATGCTCGCTGTTCACTCTAAAGGTATTCAAATATATCGGCATGACTTAACTTAATGTCGAATCCTGATATGATACAAACATTGTGGCATATTCCTTCTCGACGTCTCTTGCAGAAGACGAATTGTTTCCCGAAAATGATGGTTCTTGATTAGAATTAGAAACTCTGTTGTCTAACAGGATTAATGGACGAGATGTCGCGCGAGACAATGGAGACGATCGTAAAGTTTTCGGCACGTTTGAAATGTAAATGTAAAATTCATCCCTCTCTCTATCGGCATCTAAGTTGACATCTAAAAGCACAACGCGACGAAGTTCATTCTCATCTCGAACGGGGTCGAAACGACAGCGTACGGTAAACGAATTCCAGCCAATTGAATTCGTTTCAAACAGAAGGGGCCTGCCCCCTAAAAAAAAAAAAAAAGAAAAAAGAGAGCCAGAGCGAATTTACATAGGCGCACAACGGTATTACGTTTATATTCGTCATTGGAATTAAACGATCCCACGCACGCAGCCTCTGTGTCCCATTATTACACGGTGCGTGATGCGAGCGAAACGAAGTTTTCGTTTAACCCTGGATCATCGTGACGAGTTGCCTCGTAGCTCGTTATTCTCCGACCATTATTGTTTCAACGTTTTCAACGAGCGTTTTTTCAACTGTTCGTAACTGTCGTACTGGGATTTCGTTGCGTACTAGTACAGTTGGAAGTTGTGTTTTTTTTTTTTTTTTTTTTTTTACGAGCCGTAGTAATTTCCCACTGATAACGTCGGTGTAGCGTGGCAAAGTGTATCGACGATTATTTCGTTCGGTATTGAAGCGTATGCGAATGGAATTATGCAAGTCAATTGCCGGTAATTTACCGGCACGGAGAGATTAGAATTGCTCGTGGCTTCGAACTTGGCTTTGGAACTGCTCGGCGTTACGTCGTTACGTTGATAAGATTAAGCTTCTCAACTGTTCGAGAGCTCCAACTTTTGCTAGTCCTTTGTGTTCCTGACGAAAGTTTGCTAATGTTTGACAAACAAAGGAAACGATACGATCCACGAGTACAATTTGACGTAACAAATTTGAGACACTCCGGTTTCTTTCTAAACATTCGCAGACGTTTAAAATTTTCTCGTGTACGTGAATGTCACAGTCATAATGGGTTTCGTACAGTATGTTTCATTTTTGCCCCACCTAATTATGGTGTCGCCATGCTCTATAATTAAAAGATAAGAGCAATAATATACTCTATTAAAAAATTGTAACAAAAGTACCAAAGCTATAAATTTATTCAATCAACTGATTCCTGTCGATAGTCGTAGCGTTACAACATACATACGTAGTTGACAGTTGATCGTCATACTTTTTGTTCGATACATTATAGATGTGAAACAGTATTTTTAGAGATTTAAATGATCTTTTTATGAAATATATAAAAATGCATGTTCTTATATAATATTTTATAGATAAAAATATTATACATAAAAATGTGTATTCTACTGTATTTTACAGTTTTTCTATTTTTCTTTTTTTTTTTTTTCAATTTAGTGAATTTTTCACTGATGAAAGTTGCTATGCTTCAGTCCTTGATAGTTCTAGCAGTCGAACAAACCGTTAACAATCCACTTATTCGAATCCTATTAACGTTATTGTTAATTTTTAATTATTACTATAATATATCTTTATTATGAAACTATATTAAATTTATATTAATTTAAATTATATGCATATATATTTATATTTTAAAGTAAAATTTTTAATTGAATTTTGTTCCATTTAATATAAATACATAATTTTATATAAACTAAAATTTTATTGAAAAACACTTTCCATTACTTTCACTATGATTACGACTTATTTCTATTAGAAATTGACGGGCAATTAATACTTTATTCAATTAAAATAATTTAATTAATCAAAATTAAATCCTCCTTCAAATTAATATTGAAGTTAATTATCAAAAAATTTAATTTCTTATAATTCGTTTATCCTTGAATATGATAAATCCTACAGTCGAGTGTCTCCTTCCGAAATCCTAAGCAATTTTAGCCCCCCCCCCCAAAAAAAAGTTTTTGATAACACCAGCCTCCGACGCAGCGTTTCAGAAGTTCTCGCGACGCGGTGTAACGAGAGTGAATTTTGGTTGATGAGTCTCGCAGACAGCCTGGCGCAAAAATAGCAGCGTACGCACAACGCTCGGGAGAGCGCGGCGGGAAATGTTAATTTCAGTTCACGCTGCGCGCGTAACCGCACTGTACACGGTTTCATTTCAAATTATTCGACGCGCAGTTCGACTCGATAACCACGTCGGATGATTCAAGGCCGGTCGCGTCTCTCCCCGTCGAATCCAAAAATATATCTATATACATCGGAACGGAACGAAATCATAGAGCACCGAGCCGATGCGCTAATCCTCGCTCGCCTTTGGCTCGCGACCGCCGCCGCGCGTGAAATCTTCATAGAAAGCGCGATCCGATTGTCAGTGAAGCCGGTTACGTAACTCGCAACTGACGTTCGTCCAGCGAAAAGGAAATTACGCGAATTCACTTACGCGATGGCCAATCCGCCTTTTGTATTCGGCTTTCGTAACGAAAGTTTCGTCGCCGCGGTGCCGTGAATATCGATGACCGAACGTGTACCGATTCCCAACACCGAGCAAAAAGAATCAATAATCTTTCGAGGAAGAAATGTTTCGAGATTTTATCGTTTTATCTGTATTTTCTTTTGGGGTGGGGATTCACTCTGAGTCAGTATGTGAAATTTATATTTACGTGGTGTATTTTCTGATCATAAATAAATTTCAACCACTCAAAATATATAATTTTATATATAATAGTTTATATTTTATATTTTATATATTTTAATTTATAGTTTATATATTATATATAAAATGTAGTTTATATATTTTAATTTATAGTTTATAGTTTATATATAATTTATAATTTATAGTTTATATATAATTTATATTTATAGTTTATAATATAGTACATTAATTAATATATATATTATATATAAAATATAGTTTATATATTTTAATTTATAGTTTATATATATTAATTGATATATATATATATTATATAAAATATAGTTTATATAATATGCTAATAGTATACTATATAAAATGTAGTTTATATATTTTAATTTATAATTTATATATATTAATTAATATATATATATATATAAAATGTAGTTTATATATTTTATAATTTTATGTATTTTTTGAGTTTTATATATTTCTTTTATATTTTTATCTTACATTTCACGTTACTTTTTATTTTACATTTTAGTTTTACACGTATTTCGAGTCTCATGTATTTTTAGAGTTTGAAATTTATTTACAATCAGAAAACAGAGTATATAAAAAAAAAGAAGTAACTTCATTCGCATTAAAAGTATAAAAATATAACATAATACACCTCGCGCGAGTATCGAATTTGTGCAACGCGCGGGTACAAGTGTAAAGAGAAACGGACAAATGTAGTGATTGAAATAGCGTTCATACGATTTTTAGGAGAATAATTAAGAGATTATCGTCTTCTGTTCCGTAAAAAAAAAAATATAATTTTTTTTTCTTTTATTTCGCTAAGAACATTACAATCAATCCTCATTGAGGATTATAAGTAAGTAGGCTGGCGTGAGTCAATGGCATGCTGAGCAGTCACTACTACTAGTGTCGATCAATGAGATACATTGGTTCGGATGTTTATATAAACCTGCGTTGAAGGTCCTGAGGGTAGTATCTTTTTAGCCTTCGCTTGTATCCTGTAGAATCCAACAGTTGAGCGACCAAAGGGTTAGGGTGGCTACTCAGGCGGGAGTAGTACCTGATGCTGTGTTTTCTTATTTCCTCTTTAACCGTGGCGATCCTGAGATCGCGGTGAATTGTTTCGTTTGTTACGTACCAAGGTGCATTTGTGATTATTCTTGTTGCTTTGGATTGGAAGCGTTGCAGTATTTCGATGTTGGAGTTGCTCGCTGTACCCCAAAGTTCAATCCCGTACGTCCAGATGGGCTTCAAGATGACTTTGTAGAGTAACAATTTATTTTCAAGGCTTAGATTTGATCGTCTGTCCAAGAGCCAGTAATGTCGTTTAACTATTAATTTCAGCTGGTTACATTTAGCTTTGATATGCTGTTTCCACGTTAATCTTCTGTCGAGGTGCAGTCCCAGGTATTTAACCGAATCTTTGGCCGGAATTATCGAGTCGTTGTAAGTCACTGGTGGGCAATTTTGTTTTCGTAGAGTGAATGTAACGTGCGTTGACTTATTCTCGTTTACTTTAAATCGCCATTTGCGGAACCATTCCTCCAAGGTGTCGAGGCTTCGTTGAAGGGATGCAGATGCTGTTTGCGGATCTTCATGAGATGACAATAGAGCTGTATCGTCCGCGAATGTTGCAGTGAGTATCTCTGACGAAGTAGGTAGATCGGCTGTGTACAGGGAATATAAGAGGGGTCCAAGGACACTGCCTTGCGGAACCCCGGAGTTAATTGGAAAGATGGATGAGCTAGCGTCTAGATGTCTCACACTGAAGGTTCGATCATTTAGGTATGATTGAAGTACAGAGTAGTAAGGATGAGGCAGGATGTGTTTGAGTTTGTACTTTAGTCCAGCGTGCCATACTTTGTCAAACGCCTGTTGGATGTCTAGGAACACCGCGGAACAGTATTTTTTCGTTTCTAGATCTTGACTGACTTCGCGTACTATTCGATGGACTTGTTCTATCGTCGAATGCCGCTTACGAAAGCCAAACTGGTGGTCAGGAATAACCTTCAGTTCTTCCAATATGGGACGGAGGCGTTCGATGAGCAACCTTTCGAATAATTTAGAAACGTTTGGCAATAAACTGATTGGACGATACGAGTTTGCCTCGTGGATCGGCTTCCCGGGCTTATGGACAAGGCTGATAACTGACAGTTTCCAAGATTTTGGGTAATACCCTAAACGAAGGATTGCGTTGAATATCGACGTGAGGGATGCAATCCCTTCTTTGGGCAGCTCTTTGATCGCTTTGTTAGTGATTCTGTCGTGCCCCGGTGCTTTCTTGGAATTGAGAAGCTGAACCACATCACTCACCTCTGCGGCTGTGAAAGGCTCGATAGGAAGGGACATTTGGAAAGGGGATTGCAGGTAATCCATGATTTCTGCCTCTTCCGAGCTAGACGATGAACAATGAGGTTTAAATACTTCAGCTAGGTGGAGAGCAAACACATTCGCCTTCTCTGCGGGACTACGTGCCCATTCACCTTGCGTAGTGCGAATGGGAGGAATCGTTTGGGGTGGGCGAGCGAGCCTTCTGGCTGCTTTCCAGAGCGAGTGGTTCGCGTCCGCCGAGGGAGACAAGTTGCCCAGATACTTTTGAACGCAGTAGTTTCTGAAGTTATGGAGGACTTTCCTCAGTTTGACCGTAGCTTTGTTGAGCGTACGCTTGTCTTCAGGTAGTCTGCTGGAGTGCCATATTCTTCTGAGTTTACGTTTTTCTCTGATCTTTCTCCTTATGTAGTCCGGATACGGTTGACTTCTTATGGACTCCTGATTGAGCGAGGAGGAACGGATCGCGTTTATTATGTTGTTGCTGAAACAATCCACTGCCGCGTCAACGTCATTCTCTGTTCTTAACGACAACGGGGTTGGTAGGGACGAGTTGAAGGCTTCTCTGAATTCGTGCCAGTTTGTCAGCTGGTTGTGAACTTGTCCGTTTGGTCGGTTTTCAATAATCGATGAATTAATAACTGCGATGACAGGCGTATGATCTGAGGAGAGTTCTAGCGAAGAGCTGACTTCTGCGTAGCTCGGGGAGATATTCTTGGTCACAAAGAAGTCCAGCAGATCGGGTAGTTTGTTTGGGTCGGTTGGCCAATGTGTCGGTTCGTTCGAACTTAGGTAATTGAGTTTGTTAGAGTTCATGCTTTTGAAGAGGTTCCTACCTCTTGTGTTGATGATCCTGCTTCCCCATTGTTGATGTTTGGCATTAAAGTCGCCGCCTGCGATGAATCTTCCTCCCAGGCTTTCGAAGAAGTGGTCAAAACTGTTTTTGGAGAGATTGTGTTTAGGAGGACAGTATACCGCAGACAGTGTAACCGGACTGTGCCAGTCTTCTATCGCCACGTTCGTTGCTTGCAGGTAGTCTGACTCGAACGATGGGAGCTCATAGTGTTTCACAGTGGATTTGATGATAATTGCAGTACCCCCATGGGCTCTTCCACTAGGATGCTGTGTATGATAGAGTTTATATCCGTGTATTTTCAAGAAATTTTTATTTGTAAAATGCGTTTCAGAAATGAGCATTACTTGTATGTCTTGGTTATTTAAGAAGTATTCCAGCTCGTTTTTATGCTGGGCTAGACCATTGGCGTTCCAGAGTGCTATACGTAGTGGTCTCATTTTGATGAATTAGATATTAGTTTATTTACGATCATTTCTAGTAATAACAGTAGGTTATTGATTTGCTCCGTTTGTCTTTCAATTAGTTTCTCCAGTCTGTAAAAGTTATCAGTGTTTTGGTAGCCGGGAGTACCATTTTGTAACGTAGAGTCATATGTCTCATTGTTTTGGTTTTTACGGACCGCCTGGGCGTATGAAGTTGATGGAGTAGCGTGGTTGTGAGCATTTCGTGGCTGGTTGGTTGTGTTCATGATTTTAGGTTTAGGAAATCTTTTGTTATACAGTTCCTTGTAGACTGGGCACCCTCTGTAGCTCGCGGGATGGTTTCCTTTGCAGTGAACACATTTTGCTGGAGTTTCGAGCAATTTGAAACACTCTTTTGTTTTGTGAGAGTCAGAGCACACAATAGTATTTGCGGTTGCAATATTTTTGTGTGTGTCCGTATTTTTGGCACCTCTTGCACTGTACGATCTCTCTTTTTCTGTAGGGCGGTTCGATTTTGACGATAGAATTCATTAAACTGTTTATATTGTATACCTCCTTGTTATTGGCCTTTTGTTTTAGATCAATGTAAAATAGAGACAGTGGATCCTTTGTAATGCTGTGTTTAATGTTGCTGATATTAATTACTTCATGACCAAGTTTCAAAAATTCACTTTTTAGTTCGTCTTGGTCCACTGATTGATGAATGTTATGCAGAACAATACGAAATGCTCTCTCCTGTTTTAGTTGGAATGTATGAAACTCTGCATTCACCATCCTCAAGTGTTTGGTTATTTTTCTATACGCGTCGGAGTTGGTCGGATAAATTTTTATGTGGTTGTTATTGATTTTTAGCTTATATTCGTCCCTGTGTATGACTTTCTCCAAGCAGTTTGTCATTGTTTGAATGTCAATAATGTCGTCAAGAATTATTGGTGGAGGAGCGGGTTCTTTGGTCGAATTCGGATTTTTTGCCGCTTCGACGACATCCATAGAATCATCGATAGAATCTAGTACTGTAAATCTATTCGTGGTGTTAACAATCGTTGATGATATGTTTGCGGCTGTGTTTGCGTCTCCATCTCTGTCTAGCCTACGTTTCTTATTATTGTTTCCACGTCTTATCGGTAGCGACGATCCAACGAGCTGCCACGGAGGGGGAAAACTATTTTGATTAGAATCGCTTGCAATTGTAGATTTTTCTTGAGCCATCTTCGATATAGATTTCCGAGTTCGGAAAATCTAATCGAGAGGCACAATATTGAATGCGGACGCGATTCTTCGCTAGGTTTACTCTATTTTTGTTTATGTTTGTACGTAAACTCACGGGTTTTGTAACAGAAACTTCACAATCACACACGTCAGCACGCTATGGCAGCTAAGTGTTAACTGTATCCACAGAAATATGCTTTCTGTCCGAAATATATATATATATATATACATATATTTTTTTCAAATCGATTTTATCTTCGGTCTTTCTACATTGTCATCGCAATATCACACGAATGATAAAAAATACAATCGATCGGAATTATGATTCCTTTGCTTTTATTTGCGCGGTAAATTTCGTAACAACGAGACCCCATTGTTTCGAGCGTTGTGTTTATTAGAAAATTTATCGATAGAAACTCAGATACGATTGTTCGAATTAATCGCGATGATATCGCGATGACAATGTAGGAAGACCGTTTTTTATCTGATTCGTACGTCAGAAATGAAATTGAAGATAAAGTATCGTTCAATTTGTTGCGTTCAAATTTTTATCGCGTCACGACGTTTCACTAACCTTATAATATCGACAAATGATAAAATTCATTTTATGTACATATTCACATATGTATAGGCTTGTATATACAGTAATTCGGAAAAGTGAAAAACTTTTAACGTGTGTATTTTGTTGGAAATTATTGTGATATATAAATTAATTATAAATAATTATGTACGTAACGAAATATTTTCATTTTCAGAACTCGTTCAAAATATCATTTCTAATCCAGTGATGTCGTACCGACGAGTTCAAAAAGAAAGCGACGAGTTATCGTACACGGTTCGGTCATTCGTTATGGTCCGCAATCAGTTGCCAGCGCAACGTGGTTAACCTCTTGCGCTGGAATAACGTGCCACGCACGTCAAGAATTTTTCGTTCCAAAATTGCCATATTCTCGCAGTTTCAAGTAGATTTAAGTAAAACAAAATAGGGAAAACAAATAGTGAGTTTATTACTTCTCAATAATTACTATCCAGCGATGTCATACCGACGAATTCAAAAAGAAAGCGACGAGTGATTGTATACGGTTTGGTCACTCGTTATGGTCCGCAGTCAGTTGCCAGCGCAACGTGGTTAACCTCGAAAATTCTAATATTTTCTCAGTTTTTAGTACATTTAAGTATAACCCAGGCAAAACAAATAATAAATTTGTTACTTCTCAATAATTTCTATCCGGTGATATCATACCGACGAGTTCAAAGGAAAAAGAAAGCGACGAACTATTGTGTACGGTTCGGTCACTCGTTATGGTCCGCAGTCAGTTGCCAGCGCAACGTGGTTAACCTCGAAAATTCTAATATTTTCTCAGTTTTTAGTACATTTAAGTATAACCCAGGCAAAACAAATAATAAATTTGTTACTTCTCAATAATTTCTATCCGGTGATATCATACCGACGAGTTCAAAGGAAAAAGAAAGCGACGAACTATTGTGTACGGTCACTCGTTATGGTCCGCAGTCAGTTGCCAGCGCAACGTGGTTAAACGCGAGCAGCAACTCTGTACGTACTGTACATCTGCAAAAATCCTGGGCAAAAATAATTGGGACGATGACGTTCGACGAACGTTGGTTTCTCGGATGAGTGTAGATGGCCTGATTCATTGCCAACGGCGTACGTACATGCATGTGCATACATACGCGCGCACATACGTTCGCAGGCTGAAAACTCTGGGACGTATTGTGACACGTTCGTCCCGTCCCGTCCCGACCCGTCTTACGTAATAACATTGCGTAAACTTGACGTTCACCGTAATGTCTGTCGTACATATTTCCGTGCGCCCAGCAACAAGCGACGAGCCGGCTAGAATCGCGCCCGACGTGTAATCATACATTCTAATTCTCTTCCTTCCTTCGTTTCCTTTTTCGAACGGCCGTTATTACGTCGCGTTGCACAATAACGCGAATGTAACCCTGCCGCTGCTCCTGTGCATGCGATCTTCGCGTACGTATCGCAGTTTCGTGTCCCCTGAATTTGCTCCTCCTTTAGATTAGACACTCGGACGTTTCACGTAACACACCTCGGGCGAGTTTCAACACTTACGCAACGTTTATGCTTGTAACCAGTGTAACGCACCGTGTGGATTTTTACGCATTCGTGGACGGGGGAATTTTTGAGCGGGGAACGATCACGCGATGATCAGACTGTGAGAGAATACATATAGACAACATATCAGAATATCTGTATATAGTGTTTGCTGGAATATTTAGTATTTGAAAATAGCCTTCAAAAATTATAATTGCCTGCAATTGCACGTGACGTGACGAAAATTACAATTAACAATTAGCTAGCGATCATTTTCGAAAATACGAATTTACCTAAAAATTCTTTATGTACACTTTGTACCTCACTTACTTGTGAAGATAATTCCACGCAAAAATTTAATAATTTAGTAATCATTTAATTATTTAACAATTCGATTACTTAACTACAGCAGTTATTTAGTTATTTAACTATTATTTAAGTAATTATTTAATTATTTAATAATGATAATTAAATAATCACTCGCAACGCGGAATTTGCATTCGGCTTGGCGTTCGTACACGCCAGAATAGAAAAGTTCGCAACGGAATGGATCGGTTAATTAAAAACGAACGTGGAATATTCTTGCCAGCTCGATGAAAGCTGCATAAATGTCGCGGGTCGCGAAAAGAGTCAAAATGAAGGATGCAACGACTCGTCGTCGCGAAACATCGGGTCTCAGAGGAAAGCAAAAAGCCTTTTCTTTTTCTCGAAAGGAAAAACCGAAAAGAGATTGACGGCCGATCCATTTTCTTTTTTTTTTAGATGACTCACTATTATCACGGAACGTCGAGCTTCCTAGTTGCCTGCGTTCGCTTAAAGACAAGTATGATAAATAACAACATCCGTCTCGATCTAACGTAACGCTTGTGCAATTCATTAAACAGAACGAAACGAACGATTCAATGAGTCGATTCGAATCGAAACGAAGAACGTTCCACGCGTTTCCATGCAACGTCACTGCAGAGGAATCTATCCTTCATCCTTTTTTCTATTTTTTTTTTTATACTTTTGTGATAGCATGCATCCTCGTCTCCAATCCGTTTCTAATCCTTTCAATGAACCGTTCACAGCGCGTCAATTAATCAATCGCGAGATATTTCTTAGTTCACGCGTATTTATATCACGTAGGTAATGTAATTTAATATAATGTGGGTGATCTTTGCTTTTGTAATCAAAAATTGAGTTTTCTCTATCCTACGTGATCTCAAATTACACTTCTATCCTGTGTTATACCACAAATTATACCACGGGTGATTATTCAAAATTCGAGTGATTGTTGAAAACTTCTCTCTTTCATGGAAGAGCATTTCTAATTTCTCGCGACTTGCTCTATGATATTTAAATATCTTTGTCGCGCACGCAAGTAGTGTAACTTTTTACTTTTGTAATCAAACTTAAGTTTCTTCTGCCCTACGTAATTTTCATATTTCTATGCTAGGAGTGATTATTTAAAATTCGTGTGATTGTTGAAAAACTTCTCTCTTTCATGGAAGAACATTTCTAATTTCACGTAAATATCTTAGTCGTACAGATGATTTTTATTTCCAGAGTGAAAATTGAATTTCATTTGTCCTACGTGATCTCGAATCTCTTGTACTGCGAGAATCATTATTTAAAATCCTTCGCGGAAGAAGAAAATTTCTAATTCTCACGGGGAGAGTCGGTTTGGAGATTAGGTTGAATATTTTTTTAACATATTTTTGTCAAATTTCATCAAAAGAAGAAAAAGGGGAAACGACAATTGTGCAACGTAATTTACAAACGCTTGGAATTCGGTCTCGCTGGAAAGAAAAAAATTTTCCAGCGATGTTCAATTCAACAGGGATTACTCCGCTGTCAACGCGGAAAAGTTCGCGTGCAACTACAATTTTTTTCTCCTTCGATTTCAATTTCGACGATTCCATTGAAATTCTCTTGCGGGGAGAAAATTGTAATGAAATAGAATGAATGTACTTTTAACTTTTTTTTTTTTTTTTTTTTTTGTTTAACTACTTTTAACGAAGTGCGAATGAATTTTGTTCTCGGAGGAAAGCGCGCGTAACGGTGTGACATCAATTCAAGGTGCCGTGTATTACGTAGGAAACGATTCTATCGGCAATATACGCGACTCGCTGACGTCGCGTGACATAAGTATCGGCGGCCATGACACCGACATTAGAAGCGACTAGGAAACACTCGACGCTCCATCTTCTTTTGTTTCAATGCTTTCGAGCTACGGTTCGATTCCCTCCGTTGCATATTCTATCAGCCGAATATGTTCGAACGAACAGAAACACTTCGAGCAATTTCACCTTGAACAGTTGTCCGCATGATTTAATGAAACAACGCATATCTTCACTCGAAAATCTTTGCGTCCGCCTCGAAACAAGGGAACGTCCAACGATTATGCTGTGCAAGAAAGAATCTGCAAAGTGTTCGTGTATTGACATTTGTAAAGTATAAATGATATAATAAGAAAATGTATAGGACGTTAAATAATAAATACAGAATGTAAATTACAGTATTTAATTGGAATTAAATTGGTAGAGTTAGAGAATTAATTGATTGATTTTCTACTAATTTAATTTTACTAGTTCAAGTATAAGTTTTACCAATTTAATTTTACCAGTTCAAGTATAAGTTTTACCAATTTAATTTTACTAGTTCAAGTATAACTTTTATCAATTTAATTTTACTAATTCGAGTATAAATTTTACCAATTTAATTTTACTAGTTCAAGTATAAATTTTACCAATTTAATTTTACTAGTTCAAGTATGAGTTTTACCAATTTAATGTTACTAATTCAAATACAAGTTTTATCAATTTAATTTTGCTAGTTCAAGTATAAGTTTTACCAATTTAATTTTACTAAGTCAAGTATAACGTTTACCAGTTTAATTTTGCTAGTTCAAGTATAAGTTTTACCAATTTAATTTTACCAGTTCAAGTATAAGTTTTACCAATTTAATTTTACTAGTTCAAGTATAAATTTTACCAATTTAATTTTACTAATTCAAATACAAGTTTTATCAATTTAATTTTGCTAGTTCAAGTATAAGTTTTACCAATTTAATTTTACTAGTTCAAGTATAAATTTTACCAATTTAATTTTACCAATTCAAGTACAAATTTTACCAAGTCAGTAGAAAATTAATTAGCAGAGTTTAAATAACAGAAAAAATTAACGCTCGAGAATATTTCAAAATTGAAATTATGAAATTACATAAAACGCACGCGCGTTTGGAGAGTTTTTTGTTCATCCGCGATGAACGTTCAATAATAAAAATAAACGGTGCCTCGAGTGTCTCGGTATACATATGTACACGTGTATATTGCTAGTCGTTCAACGTTCTTAATGTCAAAGGACATTCAAAGCGATCATAATGAACGACGATCGGCTCTAAAATTAGCACCACCGAAATTACACGACGTGATTTGATTAAGGCAGATCACTTTTGTGTTTGACATTTTGTTCAGTTAGATCACGCGGGCGATATACTGTTAGAAGCGGATACTGTATTTGCGGCTACGATGTTTCCACTTGGATCGCAATTGAAGATCATGTCGAGAATAGACGATACGTCGCGATTCGTTGAGAAACTCTCGTCTTTCTTCTAATCAGATTTTCTTTTTTAATTTCAACTGCGTTGATTCGAGCGATTTAAATTCTGAAATCATAACGAGCCATTATGAAAATAATTTAAAATTCCGCAAAGAATATCACGGTGTAACGATGAGTAACAGGTTTAAAGATCGAAGCAAGAGTCAAATTTTCAAAGAAGAGAAAAAGAGAAAAATAAACAGTGACTAATTGCACGAGCAATTTCAATGTTTAATGAAACATCGTGATCTCTGATCTCCCCGATGGCTTTACCCGTGGTTAATTCGCGCCACTTAACTTTGCGATCTAATGAAGCATTTCAGTGTCACAAATCGCAAGAACAAACTGCTTCTCATCCGCTTTAACAAATGAACGGCTATATGAAAATACAAACGCGGTGTAGAAAATCATAGCTTTCAATATCGTGGAAATCGATAGCTTTATTTTTGCTGGATAAAAAATAGCCGCGGTAATTTTACTCCTAGAAACGGGTATCAAATATTTCTCTTCGTTTTAACGAAACGAGTGTTGTTACTTTTATATATGAACGATTGTTGCTATTATTTCCGTATTAGGGAAATCGATAATTTTATTTTTGCACGACGTGGAAACATGCGAACGTGATCAGTTTTGCCTCATTTGGAATGAATCGTCAAACACGTTTCTTTAAAGACCTCTATATTGTATCTCCATTTCTCGGAAATTAATAATTTTTTCATCTCGTTGTACCGTTGATATTTATTCAATGAAATCCAAATACCGAAAGGTAATTTTATCGTCAAATTGTCTTCAAAGCACAATTCCTTACTAAACTTTCGTATAATTATATCCTGACGTACATAATTAAGAAACTAGGAAATTTTCAAATTTCCTATAAATGTGCATGGAAGTTCACAGTATACTAATCACCACTTTTGCCAGTGAAGCAGACGCCAAGAATCGAAACGTTGGACACTTCAACTTTTAGATTCCACCAACAAAAGTGTGATCTGCCAATAATTTTACCACTGAGAAAAGAATCAGTCCGAGCTGGAAACAATCGAACCTCCTAAATGCATAACTGGACACGTCAACTTCGACTTGTCTCGACAGAGTCTCTAAAACAAAAGTACAGAGTGGGCCAAAAGATCGCCTCCCACCAAAACGAACCCGTAATATTTAGTTTCAAACACATTTTTATGTTTCACGTTTTATAAAAGTAAAATAAAGACAAGTGGAAAGGAACTTCCGGCCACCCACTAGAAATTGAAACAAAAAACAAAACAGAAAAAGAAAATACAACTCACCGTAAGAAACTGAGAAAATAGAAATGAAATTAAAAAAAAAAAACACCACGGACTCTGAGTGATTTATCGTCCGACAGCGAGAATGCCGGTGTCAATTGGCCGTCTCGATCACGCGGATCTCTCGCGGATCAGCGGGCGCTCGTTGCAGCGGAAAAAAGGAATGCGAACGGCGACGACACAATGCGTGCAAGTTCCTGGGAAGGCCGAGATGCGCATGTATATTCATTAGATCATCTCCTTGGAAACTATATAGCTCGGCCGACCTTGGCGAGTCGGTTGGACGCGGCGAGTTAATGAGGAAAAGACGCGTACGAAGCAGGGAGTGGCCGCGGGAGTGCGCACGTGGCGTTCGCGTTTAAGCTAGCTAGCAAATAGCGTTAGGAAAAACTGCTGGCTGCAGGAACGTTGGCGACGTGACGTTATTTCCCATGCAACTGGAATTCACTTCAATTTCGCGTTGCTCGTACGTGCCCACCCCTCGTTGTCCCTTCTGTCCGACGATAGGCCGACTCGTACTACTTGGAACGCGTCGCCGTCACTCGTCCTGCGTCCAGCTGTGCGCAGAGAAAGGTGTCGATTAAGTATTGTAGCGTGAACTTTTGAAAAAAGTCGATTTTTTTTTTTTTTTTTTTTTTTGCATACTTTTAAAGGACATAGTTTCAAAAATAAATCCCTGTAACCTTACACTGTGAACTCCGAAAATTAACGAAGTTATGGTCAGCGTCACTGTTACCGCAGTAACTTTAAAGGCATTTTTCTGGAAACTATGATATGTTCTTCAGAACGGTGTCCAATGATGTCTCAAAATCTACTTGACCAATTTGACTCAAAATTTTAAGTACGCGTTTGGTGCACTATGGCTCCTACCAGAATCAACCAAAAAAATTTTACTTTTTATATTTTTCTGGGCTTCCGAAGTTTGACGATAACAATGCAAAAATCGATGATCGAACTTTAAAGTATCGCCACTCTTTTGATTACCGACTTTGTTTTGGTACCTGCTATAGCCAAACTCGTACTAATTAAGGAACATTCACTTTTTTTTTTTTTTATTTCCGACGGAATCATGGACACCGTGAGACGACCTTTTTTAAAAGCGACTACGTTCGAGAGTATTGCAGTGTCATTGATTTTAACTTTCTTTTTTTTTGTCCCAAAAAATTTCAAAACGTCGTTGAAACACGTAGAAATAAACTGTTGGTGGCCAACGATTGCTGACCTTAACGAGGTCAGGGATGTCACCACTTTGTATTTTATTGTTTCTGTTTTTTACTGTTGTTCCGCTGTGGCGGTTACTATCGGGGTGTCTTCCCTATTGCTATGCCACTCCACGTGGTCACTCGCATTTCTTGTCTGGACCGAACAACTTCTAAACACGTATAGTCTCGAAATAAATATATACTTTTTTCTCTGTTAACTGGACACGTGTTTATTCCACTATAACCTAATTCCATCATAAACCTTGTCGAATTCGACTGCAAAAGATGTAATAGTTTCTTTGCAAAAAATTCCCTAACAAAGTTAAAAAAAAAAACACGCACTTCACGCTAGAATACCCCCATAAGTAACCAACCTCTGGTAAATTGCTAGGAAATCGACTGTATTCGTTTATTGGGAGGAATCTCATTTTGAGGCCTCTGATCCAGGATTCAGGGGAAAAATCAAGTTTCGACCGATTCTACTCGATTGCAGGTTTAGGTTTTCCACTCTTTCGTGGATCGTGGTTCACCTTTCTTCGAACTTGCAAAAATTCAATCGAAACTCTTTCACAGATCAAGTTTACATACAATTTGAAAATTCTTTTCAGTCGTTGCAACGGACGTAAAGTTAGTATTGCGAGATCGAAATTTTACTGCACAAAAGTTCACGTAGAATACTGATTTGACGTTAAAAGTAATTTATATACACGTACGTACGTACGTATAGATTCCTGCTATTGCCATACACGCTCGTGCACAGTAATTATAGCACTCTAAAAGTAGAAACAATAGTTGAAACAGTATGGCTAATAACATCCATCGAACGTTCGTGGCTCGAAGGATCAGCCGAAACAGAATTCTCTTTCAATTTCAGTATGGGAGTGGGGGTGGTAGATAATAATAAACTGTATTACTTCACTTTTGAGTTATTCACAAGGTGAGCTCGACTTGCAAAATGGTCTTATTTATTTAGAGTGCAAAACCATCAGGACTTCGACCTTGATCTTTTCAACGACTCTCGGATCCCAGATTAAACATCAAATAGACGCGAGGCAATGCACCCTCTCTCGCAAATGCGACGTGGCATTATTTCTTTTTGCATTTGCATTTGCATTTGCCGTTTGTTTCGTGCTTGATAAACAAAACGACGTGCTTTTATGCGGCTTATTGCGTTCACGACTGCGTTTTAAATATAAACAGTGAACATACTATCGTATTTTATGGCAGAGAAGAAAATATGCAGAAAGTATTGTGAGAGAGGAAACTTAAAATTATTTTCAATGAAACGTGTTTTTGATAAACAGACGAATATATTTATTTTGCCTAATTCCTTGTGTATATATATATATATATATTTAATTATTTATACTTTATATATATATTTATTACCAATTTAATTGTTATATCATATTTTTTAAAATTAAAAATTTTTTTTAATAATTTTATATATATATATTCAAATAAATTTATAAATTTATATAATCTTTTCTTTTTAAAACTGATAAATTACAAAATTTTTTCTATTATAAATTAATACCAAAATCACAGTTTTAAAATAAAATTTTACATTATACAATGAATTTATAGTTCATCCCGTAAATTCTTTATTTAATAAAATTAATTAAATTGCATTATTTAATTAATCAATTATAATTATTCCTACTCTGGAATGTAAAATTTAACGAACGTTGCCATCAGCGACAATAATTGAAATAAAATGAAATTTTTTGCCCAAAAGAACGACCGTCACTCGCGGGTTACATCGCGTCGTGTTAAAACTGGAGTTCCGAGCGAAAGTTAAAATTCTCGAGGAGACTGGATCTTTACATCGAAGCAACATTGTTATGAAATACGAGTTATCTCGGCTAGCAAAGGGGATTCGTTGCAGACGGTGATTCTCTTACACAATCGATTATGTAACGTGTAATTTTGCTGTTGATAAAAGATTACCAACCACAAAGCGAGATGCATGCCCGATCGGAACGTGTTGATAGCAATTATCGAGCCTGGTGTTTTCTAACATTTGCAACTCCTCCGGTGCGTAATATACTCTTAATATCGACAATTACGGTTATTATAGCAGCAAAGCTTCATTGCAGTTCGCGTATGCACTTGCGATCTATCCGACGTTATCTCGTTTTCCTCGTCGCTCCGCTATCACTTTCTATTATTGTACCATGACGATGCCACGAAACCGTCTATTTATAGCGATTACCAGGTCCTATTTCTGCCACTCGGAATAAAAACGCCGCGATAAAAGCCGTCATATTCGCCTCGCGAGCGTGAAATTTACGAAAATCACGAAAGTTCGAGTTTTGGAAGCGGTCTCGAGTTTCTCTGAGAGGGATTCAACTGTAATAATATGTGGCGGATGTAAATGACTTTCGTTCCTAAGTACGATCGATTCGCAGATTCCATCTGATTGTGGGGAACAAAGCTAGAAAGAAACTAGGAAAATTAGGGAAATCGACACTAGTACAATTAAGACGATTGAAACAGGAAATTTCCATCAGAGACGTCAAAGTAGAAGAAATAATACAAAATGAATTGTACGAGTTTTTAATTATATATTTAAATGACTAAAAATGTTTTACCTAACAAAAATCACATGTCGGTCATTTTCATCAATTTGGTAGTTCCAGTCATCTTAATATCGTAAAGAAAATAATAACGTGCCCCGAACTTTTCAATTAATATGTAATATAATATTTTTTGGAATATCGTTATATTGGAATTTATTATATAATGTACAACGTAATATTAATAATATAATATTTTATAATGCATGAAATATAATATTATATAATATACAATATATATTATTTATTAAATTTAATGTATTATATTTATTAAATTTATTAAATTTAATATATTATAGTCTATATTTATTATATTTTTATTATATTTATGTATTACATATTTTTTAATATTAATTATATTTATATATTACACATTACAATATTTTTATATTATAATACACAACATATAACATATCACTACATAATATCATTTTTCGAATATAAATTGATTGCCTTCAAAAAAAAAGGAAAAAAAAAACGAGAAAAGATGCCATCATAAATATGTGCGAAATCCGATTTCATTTGTCGCGTGAGCGAAAAACGTGCATAAATAGGACACGAGTCGCGCGGCCTAACCCAAATGCACAAAGAACGAAAGAGCCGAGACTCTTCGCGATTGACATTCAGGCCGCATCTGGCCGGCCTCTTTCTCGACAGGCTAACCACTTCAACGCTACGTATGACAAACGATGTCACGTGTATGCAAGCGCGTACGTAGCCGGAATCGTAAGGAGCAGTCGATTTATATATATATATCGCCTGTACGACGCAACGCGAACAGAAAAGAGAGGCCGTCAGAACGACCTGACGACGAACTCTTCTCTCCTTTCTGCGATACTTGCCCCCTCCCTCCCCATACATACGTATCTCGCAGGCGTGAGCTTCTTCTCGCTGGCTCTCGTTAGACGTTTTCTGTCGGCAGAGGGGCGCAAGAGCGGCAAGTCAAGGCCGAAGCGCCGCACCATCGCGAATTTCAGCTGGTTACCGAACAGCTGGCCTCCTCTCTGGTGGGGACGAGATATTACGGTTCTGACGAGTTGTCCTAGGTCCTGGCCTGCTGTGTTTTTTTACGCGCGCGCGCGCGCGTACGCCAAATATACGTGTAGAGAGAGAGAGAGAGAGAGATGGGAAGCTTTGGCCCTGGGCTTCCTTAACGAGCGATCACGATTCCACAGAGTGATACGCCATTTCGTTTGCAGCTCGACAGTTCGAGCTTTTTCACTTCCCCTTCGCGATTTTCGTTTAATTTTTTCGAATTTGTCGAATCGATCACTGTCAAACGGAGCAACGTGTTTGCGTTTGTTTGCCCGAGGACGAGATATCTCGTCACGTAGTATCGCGATAGCGAGAAGAGACGTGGACGTTATGGATATCGTTTCATTCGAACTCGAGATACGTGGGAATACGTGTGAACAACGGCGATGTTGACCACGGGATTAAATTTTTGGACTCGTCGATAAAATGACAATTTTATACCAATTACGACGACTATCGTTCGCCATGTGCCATCTCGTTTCGTTAGAATTCGAAATTCGCAAGTTGCGTTTGTGAATACTGACGATGTTGACCTCGGATAGAACTAAACCTCGAGTCGTTAATTATAAAATAATAACTTTGTCATAATTTTATAATAATATAATAATCACAACATTTGTCGTTCGCGATACACCGTCTCTTTTTATCAGAACTTGAAATTTGGAGAAATCGTCGAATTTGTGAATATTGGTGACATTAGCCCCACGAATACTAAATCTCGAGTCGTTGATTATAAAATAATAACTTTGTCATAATTTTATAATAATATAATAATCACAACATTTGTCGTTTGCGATACACCATTTCTTTTTATCCGAACTTGAAATTTGGAGGAATCGTCGAGTTTGTGAATATTGGTGACGTTAGCTCCACGAGGACTAAACCTCGAATCGTCGATTATAAAATAATAACTTTGTCATAATTTTATAATAATATAATAATCACAACATTTGTTGTTTGTGATACACCGTCTCTTTTTATCGGAACTTGAAATTTGGAGGAATCGTCGAATTTGTGAATACTGGTGACGTTAGCTCCACGAGGACAAAACCTCGGCTAGTTAATTATAAAACAATAATTTTATAGCAATTACGACACCTATCGTTCGCTATATGCCATCTCTTTTCATTAGAATTCGAAATTCGTAAGAATCGTTGCATTTGTGAACACTGACAGGGATCGACTAAACCTCGAGTCATATTTCGTAATAATTTCGAAAATTCGTCAGTAACTTTATAACAATCACGACGCCTGTCGTTTAATTATAAAAATTATCATTTTATCATGTCGACAGAAGGCGTGTCACGTGTGTTTCTTCTTGCTATCCAGATAGAAACGGCCTGTTATCATCGTGGCGCGGCGCGAAACTAACAGGAATGATCGCACGCATGCGCGCTATCGACCGTCCCCGGACTCTACCTTGACCTCGAACAGCGAAGGCGAGCAATTAAAGCTCTTAAGGGCCTTGGCTGGACGAATCGATCCGCCTCGTTAACACCGCCGCGATCGATTCGAAGGGACGGCCGGTGCTTCGTCGTGCTCTGACGTTCAAATGTTCTTCTTCTTTTTTATTGAGGAAAAAAAAATGAGATACTGGAAACTGAGAATATTTTTGAAAATTAACAGACAAGGTATGATTGATTCAACGGTTGAGATTTGACGATGGAAGAATGGAGAACGATCTCAATTTTTAAGCGTGAGTTTTGACCACGAGAGTTTATGTTAAATTTGGAGATGGAAGAATCATTGCTAGATGCGTGGTGTATGTGTTAATAAAATCATAGACATGGACGTGGACACTCTCATCATTGGGAATACGACAGGTCGAAGGCTTCTGAACATTTTTCAGAATTAACACAGCGTCGATTCAACGAGAATGCCGAGAGATTTTCATTTTTAACTGGTCACAGAAAATTACAAAAGAATTTAAGTTAAATTTAAAGAGGAAGAACTCGTTGCTGAGTATATATATATAGAATGTGTGTTAATAAAATCACAACAACGATATTCTCATCGTTGAGAGTACGACAGGGAAGAAACTTCAGACCTCCAATCTGTCGTTTCAAATTCGAAATGACGAAAAAAACGAAGCGCTGCCATTTCGAGTAGCCTCCAAACAGTCAATAACATCAACCTTCACCCACCCCCCCCCACCCCTCTTAAGCAACGAAATGAAAAACCAGCCCGAGCCGGGGTGAGTCAAATCTCATAAAATTCCCTCCACGCGATCTCGAACGAGCAGCGAGAGAAGAGGACCAGAGACGCGACGAATAAGCTCGTCGCGGTATGCGTGAACGCAGAAAATTGCGCGCGATCCCCCCTCGATCGTCGACGTCGCGTCCGTTTACGTAAACGCGTTCGTTTCGACATCGATCGACGACTTTCTCTCGTATCGACGCGAGGAGACCCGTTCGCCCGTGAAACGAGCTTACGGGGAGAGGAGGAAAGCACGACGACGAGGACGACGGCGGCGGTTTCGTTCTGCCACCGGCAGAAACGCGTTTTCCCTTTTACTCGCGCGTCGCCGGCGTCGTCGTCGGTTCAACGCGCGTGAAATTTATCCGCCAGCTCTCTCGATTGCATCTCGCGTTTCCCGCGACGGCACGCGCGCGAGTGGTTGACGCCGAGCCAGTTGGTTTCCAACTACTTTCTTTCTTTTTTTTTTTTTTTTTTTTTTTTTTAAATACCGATGCCCTAGCTCTATGTGTAACCGAAGTAATTTCTTTTTTTTTTTTTGTAAATTTAATTTTTTTTTGTAAATAAATTTTGTAACCGAAGTAATTTCTTTTTTTTTTTTTGTAAATACCGATGCCCTAGCCCTATGTGTAACCGAAGTAATTTCTTTTTTTTTTTTTTTTTTTTTTAAATTTAATTTTTTTTTGTAAATAAATTTTGTAACCGAAGTAATTTCTTTTTTTTGTTTTTGTAAATACCGATGCCCTAGCCCCTATGTGTAACCGAAGTAATTTCTTTTTTTTTTTTTTTTTTTGTAAATTTAATTTTTTTTTGTAAATAAATTTTGTAACCGAAGTAATTTCTTTTTTTTGTTTTTGTAAATACCGATGCCCTAGCCCTATGTGTAACCGAAGTAATTTCTTTTTTTTTTTTTTTTTTTGTAAATTTAATTTTTTTTTGTAAATAAATTTTGTAACCGAAGTAATTTCTTTTTTTTGTTTTTGTAAATACCGATGCCCTAGCCCTATGTGTAACCGAAGTAATTTCTTTTTTTTTTTTGTAAATTTAATTTTTTTTTGTAAATAAATTTTGTAACCGAAGTAATTTCTTTTTTTTTTTTGTAAATACCGATGCCCTAGCTCTATGTGTAACCGAAGTAATTGAAAAATGTTTTGACTTTTTGACGATCTTTGACACGTTAAGTGCTATTAAGAGTCTTTCGTGACTCGACGAAACGAATTTGGTATACATATGTTAAAGATTGAAAAGTTGTGAGATTATAGGAGAGAATAGTAGCTGAATGCTTTTGCCTTTATCGATATTTATTGTATAAACAGTATAAACAGTGTAATAACGCAATTTTGATGAGTTTTATTGAAATAATTTAGGTTAGGTTAGATTATCCTAGGGTATTATCAAATATTCAAAAAAAAAAAAAAGCGTGTGATTGCAAATACAATGTGATTTAGTCACAAAAGATATACAATTAGCTTAGAATTTTAAAATAATTTCGACAATAAGAGGGATTTTCATCCACGTAGAAGCTTAAAAACCAATTATCCGAGAAAAGGAAAGAATTGGACTTCCAATAAATCCAAAACCACTTTCCATAAATTTTAAAATGACGTTCCACGCATGTCGAGAACTTTTTCTCCCGAAATGGCAACATTTTCTCAGTATAAATTAAATGTAACCCCAGGCGAAGCAAATGATAAGTTTCATTCCCTCTTAATGATTTCTATCCAGCAAGAATATGGTTTCGGTCACTCGTTACGGTCCGCGAACCATTTGCCAGCGCAACGAGTTAACTTGGAATTTTCAAATAATCTCGAACAACAAGAGGAACTCTCATCTATATAGAAGCTTGACGATCGGAATTATCCGCAAACATTCGAGCAAAGAAGAGCTGGAACTTTCCAATCAATCCAAATCACTTTCCATAAATTTCGAACGAATCTATCTACCAATTAGTTCGAATAATCGACGTTTTTCGCTGGACATCTGCTGGACTGCTGCTATCGCGCGTTTCGTGTCATAAATTTCGCGTCGCATATGTACGTTCGAACGTGAACGTATTCACATACTACTTTGCGAGTGTCGGCGAATCGGAGAACGGGAATTTTCACGTAGTAGAATAGCAGCAGATAACTGTAAACTGGTCCTGAGACGGGGCCGCGCCCACAGCGTGGTTGCTCAACTTGAGCAAACCGAGGAGAACCGGCTGACAGCCGGCAAGGCCGCGAATCAATCGTTGCCACGCTTGGCAAAAGCAAAATCCGAGCTATCGATCGTTTGCGCTGTCTGTCCCGGCCAGCTGATCCAACGAGGAGAAACGATCCGATGCGAGCCAATCGTCCCTTCTTTTCCCCATCTCGCCTCTCGCTCGCGATTTCACCACCGGACGTGGCGAACGTAACGACGATACATCCCGATGTCGTTCTGCAATCTGGTTTCTGTGCCGTCGTCGCAGAAGCACGCAGAAATCGAAAGCAGAGGAGTAGCCTAGGCCACGCTAATGCACTTTTACTCGAACGCGGTAGGAAGTTTGCGGTTTACGGACGGTCCTCGATCATGTCTCGTATCTAACTGGATCCTGAAAGTCTGTCCGCGAAAGTTGAGATGTACGAAAGCGGATCGAAAAGTGTTTTTTAATAAAATGTTTCTTTCTCGACGAGGTGTATTGGCACGTAAATAAACAACACTTTATTGATCAGCATCTGCAAATTTGAATTTCACTCTCGATAAAGAGTTGTGTAACACGCTTTATCTTTCTCTATTGCCCTTCGTAGGTGAGACAGACGCACTCCATTGGGATCACATTCTTCCACGATGGTCGAAAATTTTGTCAAGATCATATCGGTAAAAATCTAACTTTCAAGTACAAAAGTCGAGGACTGCGATTAGGTGAGAAATTGGAGTTTGACGTGTCTAAAATCTCTATCGATCTGTGTGTCTGAATGTGTCTTCCGTGACGATTGAACGAGGATCCGATGAATGAAGCTGTTGAATAAAGGATACCTCGAAACGAAAGGAGTTATCGATTGCGACACACTAGTATTCTAGGAAAGATTATTCCGGGAAATCTCGTGCCAATGAAATTGGAAAGTATAACCCTGCCCTGGGGTAACACTATCCTCGATCCACACGTATCCTTTCTCTCCCCGCTGTTTCGTCGAAGGATTCTACGCGGGTCATTAATCAGCTGACGTCTAGCTTCTACCACCTGTTCCAACATTTGCGACCGTGACCTTGCCACGGCCGCTGCTAAGCTTAACAAATTAATTTCCTTTACTTCAATCGATTAATTAAACTCAACTCTAGATTAAATTTGCTCGATGAACTTACATTCTTCGAAATTTAATTTTTTTTAACCTCGCGCGAAATCTCGTTCGGTCGATTACGTGCAACTGTAAGTTGAAATGCGAGACTATTTCGATATTCGTGATAATCTTATCTGTTGGTCTCTTATCTGACATTTTGCTCTTTGTCGGACTCGCGAGTATCACTGACCTTACACGTTGAGAAAAATATTTGTCTCTCGCTTGTTACACTCACTCAGCTGCGACCAAGAAGAAAAATAAAGAAAGCAAAACACTCGAGGGAGAAACGATTTCTCACTCTCCGATATTAAATAAAATACGGTTGAATTTTTCTACCGATTCGGGATTTTGTTTCAAGTATCAATGGTTAGTAGTCAGTACACATCATTTACCATTTAATGTTTCATTTTCGTAGTGTTTGATAAATTTTCGTCGAACGTTATTTCTGTAGGAGATTTGGTCCTACAGCCAAGTCCGATAAACGTATAAACGTAGTGCACCTGGAGCAGTATCGTTAGACCAACGAAGTAAATGCGAAAATTACTTTATGTGACTGATCTTTGCCCAACGACACATTTCTCATGGCCAAAAATGACCATCACGTGACGTTCAATTTTCGATGCGAGTGTTTTTGAACACACATCGATTTTATAATTACATTCTCTGCGTTTTACAGAACTTTTGCTCGACAACAAGAACAGAACTTTTCACTCGGTAATTTATTGATGCAAAAACCGACGAACCGACGACCGTGGGTCCTTCATACCGACTTTATTATGTTCGTGTCACTTTTGTCCAACATTTTCCTTAAACGTTATTTGTTTAATCAATCCTGTATCATTATATATATATATATATATATATATATATATATATATATATATATATATATTCCTTGTGTCTGATCTCTGCAACATTAATTTAATTTATAACAATATCTCCTCGACGTGTAACGAGATCCTTTGCTCGCTCGCAGCCAAAACAGCAGTTATTATTTGCCGATAATGAGTCACGTCCGTCGGTCTTATCATCGGCGAATCCGCGCGCGCGAGTCATCCTTCCTCGAACTCGTGTTTTATTCGTGCGCCGCGCGGATTTGGGGCGCATCGCGGACAGAAAGCTCGGTACGGGGTACTCTCGAAAATACACGCGGCGACACGGCCCGACGCGGTTGAGTAAATACCGCGCAACAGACAGACAGAAATTTTCAGCCGAATTTTATTTTTGCAAGTGCCGCCGTGGTGTCCCGTCGTCGGTTCGCATGTTTTCTTCGCGCGCGCTCGCGAGTTCCGAGAGTCGTGCGCAGATTATAGAAACCGCCACGTGAATAATAGATTCGCACGCTGGTGGGTAAAAATGCGCAATGCCGGCAGGTGTCCAGCTGCGAATATTGCCACGAGAGCCGGATTTGTCGGGAATGGGGCTGCCAACTTGCTTCCGGTTAGCCTGAGTCCCTCTATTTCGGGCAAAGTCACTTTCGTACTTTCTTCGCGGGGGGGATATATATATCCTTTGATTAACGAATCGTCGTCGTCGGTTGCGTGTAACAACTTGGATCGGATTGAAGTTACGTTATTGCCAAGAGTTTACGTCTCCCTTGGTATTTTTGCGCGATTGAACCACGTTCCGCTGGCAACCGGAATTGCGGACCTTAACGAGCGACCGAACGACGTACACAACGATTCGTCGCTTTCTTTCTGAACTCGTCGGTATGATATCATTGGATAGAAGAAGAAATTTATTATTTGTTTTGCCAATTTTGTTTTACTCAAATATATAATTTTACTTATCACAACATGTTATGCTATAATACATAATACATATGTTGCAACATAACCTATGTTATGCCTAATGTAACCTATATTCTAGTTGAATACATTGACATTTAGTGTGTTCACTGGTAAATTATATTACAGATTAAAGCTGTATTCACTTTTGAATAAAATGAAATTTTCTACAGTGTCAGAAAACGACATTACTTGTAGGTATCCTTAGCCACGTTGCGCTGGCAACTGATTGCGGACCTTAACGAACGACCAAACCGTATACAATGATTCGTCGCTTTCTTTTTAAACTCGTCGGTATAATATCAGATAGTAATTATTGAGAAGTAATAAATTTATTATTTGTTTTGCCAATTTTGTTTTACTCAAATATATAATTTTACTTATCACAACATGTTATACTATAATATATAATACATATGTTGTAACATAACCTATGTTGTGCCTAATGTAACCTATATTCTAGTTGAATACATTGACATTTAGTGTGTTTACTGGTAAATTATATTACAGATTAAAGCTGTATTCACTTTTGAATAAAATGAAATTTTCTACAGTGTCAGAAAACGACATTACTTGTAGGTATCCTTAGCCACGTTGCGCTGGCAACTGATTGCGGACCTTAACGAACGACCAAACCGTATACAATGATTCGTCGCTTTCTTTTCAAACTCGTCGGTATGATATCAGATAGAAATTATTGAGAAATAATAAATTTATTATTTGTTTTGCCAATTTTCTTTTACTTAAATATACTTGAGAACTGAGAGTATACTTGCAATTTTGGGACAAAAAATTGCAAGTCATTCTAGCGCAAGAGGTTAACCGAACCGACCGAAACTCGGGAATTTTCTCTTCAGAGCGAGCATATCACGGAACTGAGGCCATAAACGCTCGGTGAGCGACCGCTGAAATCTCGCTTTAGGATTCGCCTAAAGGTTCCACACCTTGTTCCCCGCTGGCCACATTCCGGGCGATTAAGAAGATTTCGTTAAGAAGAATCCGCTGCGAGCCGCGACAGCCAAAACTGGTAGATACCGTTACAAACAGGGGGGAACGCGCACGTATTTTCGTCGTAACTCGTCGTTAATTGCCGTACGCGGTGAACAGCGTGGTACGTTAACGACGTAGAAACGCGCGTAAACGCTCGGTCACGTATCAGCAGCGTTTCTCTGGCCTGGAGAGATACGAGGATCGAATCGTAGCGTAAGAGAGAGAGGGAGAGAACGGGGGCCTGGCGTTGTTACGCTTTTCATGTTGAGTCGTTACCGTTCACTGCGCGCTCCAGCTCGCGGCTATCCGGCCACTCTTCGTTCGGACAGGGACGCGTTTTCAAGGCCAACGTCGATCTCAAACCGCAAACGACAGACGTTTAGCCGCGATCTCTTGTCCTGCTGTTGCTTGAACGAACGTTCGTGAAGCCCTCTGCTGGCTGCCTTCGTGAAAAATTCAGTTACAGTTTTTCGCCAACGATCGTCGAATCTTCGTGAAAATCCAAGGCAAAGATAGTAGTCACATGCAGCGAGAGAACGGTAATCCGTCGATCGAGAAGTGAAACGCGACAGTGAAGCAAACGATTTTTCATATCTCGTTTTTCGTTTCGTTTCATCAGTGGGTGGGTGGTCACTTCGAAATAGTCAGAGGTGCACGTCCGTGGATTGATGTTCTTACATCGTTCGGTGCTGTCCTCGGTACACCGACAGTTTTCTAGTCAGATCATTATTATTTGCATTTCTGACACGCATTCGATGCTTCAGCGAATTCCTCTGTGTTCAATGATTCACGCGCCTAATTTCAGGAGGTCACGGGTGGAGGATGTCTGTGGATATTTGTACAAGTTGTTTGCACGTTCTCGTCTGGTTCCTCCGGCCTCGTTCGAGGAGACTTTCGTCAATATTTTCGAGCCTCGGTTACAAAATTTTGCGAACTGCTGTTAACACCTTCTGACTTTGTCGGAGACAATTCGGTGGGGAAATTGTTGGTCCGCCACAGAAAGATTAGATTCGCGAGCCTGAACTCGAAATTTAGAAATAAAACGACGAAACACTGTATCGATTCAGCCGGCTAAAATTGCATACCTCGAAAACCGAAAGATTTGTCGAGGGCAAAACACGCGATTGAGAAAATAAATAAAAATTCCGAACAACAACAACAGTTTACAGAGTCCGTCTGCACGTTGGAATTTTTTCACCGATGAAAGTTCGTAAATATACGATTGGAAGCTTCCGGTCACGGTGCAGTTTCCAGATAACGCGCGAATAACACCGCGATGTTTGCAACTTTGGATAATTTCTCGTTTCGTTGTCAAATTGGATCGAATTGCAATTCAAAGTAAAAATGACAGAGAATCGAATCTTCATTTTTAATCAACCTCTTGCGCACGCACGTCGAGGATTTCTTGTCCCAAAATTGCAATGTTCTCTCAGTTTCAAGTATATTTAAGTAAAACAAAATTGGCAAAACAAATGATAAATTTATTACTTCTCAAGAATTGTTATCAAAGTGACATCATACGGACAAGTTCAAAAAGAAAGCGACGAATCATTCACAGTTTGGTCGCTCGTTAAGGTCCGCAATCAGTTGCCAGCGCAACGTGATTAAACCCTTTGCACTCCAAACTATTTTTCAATTATTTTTCTGAAAATATCGAGCGCGACACGACACCAGAAGTTCCTGTGACAAAAGCTGACGTCACACTCGACAAAGGGTTAATGAAATTGCACGCGTCGCAGTAGTGCAATTTCGCGACGATGCCGCGTGAAATTTGAAACGTGGAAACGTGGATAGTCTCGTTCACGAGCGGTGTCGCGTTTCGAGAAAATCGCGAAGAACTAATCGCAACGAAAGAACGACGCGTCACTCTCGTTTTTCTACGCGCGCAGATATCATTGTGCACGCGTTAGATATCGAAAACACTTGACGAAATTAAACACTTTGACGTAATTCTCGTTAATACAATGTTTCTTACTAACGTGTAATATTTTGTACGTTGATAATAATCCTAATTACGATTCCAATAATTAACAGCCGAATGTAGCTCTTCAGTACGAAAGTACAACTGTGTGCTGGAACACCGATTAGGAGCGATGATCAGCGAGTTAATACCAGAACGACTAAAGCATAATTTCCATCAGAGACGGTTAATGTAAAAGAAATAGAATAACTCTGTGTACACAATGAAGTACACGGAGCCTTCGTCTGTACATTTTTACAAAGAGTTATTGAAATCACTGAACGATGTTGCACCGATTGTTATTTCGTCGAATAAAAATGATAAGTCGGTCGTTCTGACCATTTTGGTAGTTCCACTTAGTTGGAAAATAGAATCTCGAGTTATCGTGCTAATTTCCACAGCTAATTCCCACGCATACGCGGAGAAAACGAACGGGTGATACCGCAACACGAAGTAGAGTCAGCCATGATTGATCAGCCTTGCCTCGTCCCCGTTTCGAATTCAGCTGTTTTCGCGCGCGCCGACCAACAACAACAGCACGCGCGTATTTTTATCGCGGAAACAGGAACAAGGTAACCGGCCGGTTTTTACAACATGGTTGGAATGCGTGTTACCCACCCCCCTCCGCCCCCGACCCCCATGTCAAAGTCAAAGTCAAGACGATAAGGCGATAAGCATTGGAGGGAATGACCGACAATTCGCGCGTCATGTCGCGTTGCCTTTATCCTATGTCGTTATCGTTCTCTAGCTTGCTCGCTTGTACGCTCGCTCGTTATCTCGCGCGTTCGCTGCCGGTTGGCTCGCGTTCGTCTGCCCGGGCGATAAAGCGACACGTTCGATCGATGTATGCACGTATAGGCATGTGTTCGAGCCTTGGGGCTTGTTGGAAAAAAATCTCTCGTCGAAGATGAGCCAAGCAGCTTTTTTTCGGTCGAAAAAACGCCAAACGCCAAGCGCCGACTTCGGCGAAATAACGCCTTCCAACTTTACAAGTTACAACACTTTTTATACGTGACCTGAACTTATGGCCGGAAAAATATACTTTCCTAGGATTTTTTAAAAGTAACAACAACGGTAACGCCGGTGAGAAAATTCGTAGTGTCCGAGCATGCCATTTATAAAAACTTATATTTGTATTAGTTTTATAATAGAATATTTATATTAGCAATTTATAAAAACTTTAGCAAAAGATGTAAGATGAAAGTGAAGTGGGACTTGCAAATATTTCAAGCGGCGAAGATAATGAGTTTGTGCCTTGAATTAAAAAAGAAAAGGTTGATTGTTTTGAATTACAGTAACGATACTGACACCGAATAAAATTTCATAATTATTTCTTTCTCTCTCTTTTTTTTTTCTTTTTTTTTTATCTCATGTGAAACAAATATGTATTTCTAGAACTTGTACCAGCTTTTGTCTTCTCTTGTACTGACTCCATTTACGAGATTTTCACTCGTCTAAAACGAATCCACGTGGAATGAATATTCCGCGTAAGTGGAAGGACGAGTTTATATGCATTCATACCCGGTCTCTTCGACATGAAATATTTCTTCTATTCTGTACGTGCGAAATATTTACATCTTTTTTTTTTAGCAAAAATCAAAAATTAGTATACAGAATAACAATTGTCGATCCTGTCTATCGATCAATTTCGATACAGTAGTCAACAATATGGAATCAAATGTCGCGAACGGTTGAATTCGCCGCTGAGTTCGGTGCACTGGCGCCCTCTGGCGTCTCGTGCGCGCGTGCGCGCCGCTCGCGAACGTAAACAACGCGACCGCGCATGCGCCGTGCTTCCCTCCTGCATTCTTGCTCTTGAGTCTTTCACTCGTCCCGTCCCACTTTCTCCTGGCGCGTTGTTCCCCGTCGCTCTCGCGGGCCAGGCAACTGCCGTGTTCACGACGTCTCTCGACGGTGGCGCCGACCTTCATAATGGCGGCCTAAACTCACCGGTAAAATCGAGATTTATCGCGTGTTCCTCGAGAAAAGAAAGAGAAAAGGATGCTGATAATAACGGGGGCGATCTGTTATCGTTGCTCCCCGTTTGCCGATCCGATCGCTTTCCATACGTTCCAACAACCGGTTGACCAGTCGCGCGCTGTAAACAGTTGGATATCCCAGTGCGGTTTCGTCGTGACTCACGGATGTTCACGACGCTCTCTCCCTCTCTCTCCCTCTCTCTGTCTCTCCCCCTCTGTCCCCTGTGTCGTCGACCTCTGTTCTTGCTTGGGAATTGCGCCGAATCTGCGTCTCCCGGTGCCCCGTGCATTCTTCGCCAGCTCGAGTTTTCTACGCATTGACGACGCAAGCTCCGAACAACAATGACAGACGTGTTCTCTCTATTTCGGCGTGACTTCTTGCTCTTTGCGCGCGTCCATTACTACGCATCGTCGATACCGCTGCGAACGCGCGGTTTGTAAACAATGGCACGCTTTGACGCGCGCGCGCGCGCGCGCGCACGTACGGCGTGTACACGCGATACAGGAGTATCAAGCATGGAAATGTAGAGAATGGAGAATAGTTTATTCAAATTCTTACGACTCGTTTAATTCTGCGTCCTCAGATTGCAACTTTGTACCTTCTAGGGACCACCAAGAAAGTTCTTAACTACTTGCGCTGGCAACTGATTGCGGACCATAACGAGCGACCAAACCGTGTACAATGATTCGTCGCTTTCTTTTTGAACTCGTCGGTGTATCACTGAATAGAAATTACTGAGAAGTAATAAATTTATCGTTTGTTTTACTTGGGTTATATTTAAATGTACGTAAAACTGAGAAAATATTACAATTTTGGAGGTTAACCACTTGCGCTAGCAACTGATTGCGGACCATAACGAGCGACCAAACCGTGTACAATGATTCGTCGCTTTCTTTTTGAACGTCGGTGTATCACCAAATAGAAATTACTGAGAAGTAATAAATTTATCATTTGTTTTACCTGGGTTATACTTAAATATACATAAAACGGAGAAAATAATTGCAATTTCGGTCATTGCAGCGCAAAAGGTTAAAATATTCGAGGATCTTCCACGTATGAATACTACTGAAGAAAATACTTTTTTTTCCGGAGGATATCCCCACTCGCTTTTTACCCATTCGTCCATAAAAATGAAAAAGACTGTAAAGAGAAACATGTACGATAAAAAGAAGCCATTATAGAACCACCTTGGATTGTAATACCTCGGATGCGCCATTGTGCATCAGTTCTCAACCTTCGGCGACGTTTTACCCCTGCACACGCTCCGAAAACTTTCTAATCTCGACTGGTGCGTTCGTATCTGGGGTTCGGCCTCTCTCTCGGCCCGGTAACGCGAGATACCCCATAACAAACCCATAGATTTCTCGTCACCCTGTATACTCCGGCGGTTCGTGCGTGAGGCATTCGTGTGTTAAGAAGGGTCAACGTCCGACCCTCACCACACGCCATCGGATCGACGCGCCAACACACAGAAGCCTGGTTTGTTTTGGTTTCCCGGGCATTACCCTTGCTCCCCCACCTCATGCTTCGCCGCTGACTCTCCGCTCTCTTTCTTTCTCTCTTTCTTAACCGCTTTGCATCGCGTACGGCCGTCTTCCTCTTTCTTTTGTAGCGCACGCGCGCGATACTCGCGGCGAAGGTACACACGGTGACGACGCGATCTCGAAATGGGAATTGACATCGAATTACCGTGACGTCAACGAACGTGGCACGACGCGGCGAAATACGGGAAGGGACGAGACAAGACGAAACGAGACGAGACGTAACTGTATCCAGAAAGTCGAGGTTGCAACGAGCCGGAGGAGGGGGAGGAGGAGGAGGAGGAGGAGGAGGAGGAGGAGGAGGAGGAGGAGGAGGAGGAGGAGGAGGAGGAGGAGGAGGAGGAGGAGGAGGAGGAGGAGGAGGAGGAGGAGGAGGACTGTTACTCCTCTCCGAATGGAGAGGATCGCGTTGTTTCGGGGAACACAGTGACATGCTCCGTCTCGAAACTCGTAGAGACGGTACGGAATGGAATCGTGAAGGAGACACCATCGGCGGAGGCGCGTTGTTTCCAAGGCAGCCACGAGCGTGCCGCCGGGGAGAAAGCGACAGCTGCGTGGAAAGCAAAGTCGCCGCTCGGTGCAAGTACGTTAGTTTCGGATCGATTTTCGCGATGCACCGCGTTCTCCTCGTCGCGCTGAACGTTTGATTCTCCTCTGCTATATATAACAGCCCGTCTGCAAATTAGAACTGCACATGTGTTTCCGCTCTATGCGTCGCTTCACGACGTGACGAAGGTCGCGTGAAACGTGACGCTTGCTCGATACGAGGCGATATTTCGGCACCAGTTTAAGTAGTTTCTCTCTCTCTCTCTCTCTCTCTCTCTCTCTCTCTCTCTCTCTCTTTCTCTCTTTCTCTCCTATCGAGCGATGGAAGGCGAAACAAACACGCTGCGCCGCGCGGCGAGAGCAACCACGCCGAGACCTTGCTTGGAATTTTCATTCGCAGAGTACGAGATGATGCGCATATGTACAAGCGCGCGTGCACGGTCTAATTATAAGCAATTCGAAGCAGAGCGCCGTGAGCCACGAGAGCAACGCCGCTGCTGGCGGGCCAGACACGCGTGCGTGACATTACCGGATAGATTCCAGAAGAGGCGTGCGTGTGCAGCACGAATGCACAGCGAGTCGGTGGGGGAGCGGGGCGGAGAGGAGAGAAGATCGCGTAAACGAGCCTACACACAGAGGCTAGGGTAGATGGCCGCGACGCGGCGCAGCGTGGTCCGATCTCGGAGCGCGCGTGCATCCCCATCTAGCTATCTACACTACTGGCAACATGGTATCGCGCGCAACCGTGTAGCCAGCCGACGGGTTCTAAGCGTACTCGGCAACCCTGTCGGCTCGCTTACTCATCCCTGGCTCGTTGAAAAGACCCGCGCCACGATCGCGAAGCCGCACGCCGAAGGAAGAGGACCTCTCTCTCTCTCTCTCTCTCTCTCTCTCCGTGGTGAGCCACGGGAGATTTACATCTCTCTTTCTTCGACTCTCGAGCCCGTTGCTCCTTTCGGAAGATCCTCGCCCCAATGGGACAGACCGTGACCAATTACATCGGTCGTATTGTGCGCGCGGCGTCGCTCACCGTGCAACCTGTTAACACAGTCGCTATATGTATCTGTATATATATATTTAGCGGACGCTATCTATCGCCGCGCCACTTGTATCGTGTGCAGTTTCTCTTTCAGCAACGGACATTTCAGAAAGTCCCTCGTTCTCCTACCGTCGCACGTACATACTTGGAAGAACACGAATCTAAAGTTCCTCCGCGTTGCCCATCGAGGCGACTTTCTGTAGATATTGCGTGTGTACTTGTTGGTCGAACGTATCTCCAAGTTTTTACTGGCAGTATCGAATATCGCTGCGCCGATGCCCTGCCTCCACTTGAAACGGAAACACGTGGCAACCACGTCGCTCAGCATTTATTGTCAGCTGCTCTCTGTGGCATTGTCGCCGATGACGAGCAATCTTGCAATGAAATATTTGTCACAACATCGGGGTACTGGGGTGACAGTTGGCGGTGAAACGCACTGAATACACTTTTAACACTAGAAATGGTCAAAATGACCAATTTATTAGTTTGTGTATTTGTAACATTGTACAGTGAGGTGCAAAATTGCACCACAAACATGTGGATATTTTTAAATTTGCAATTTAATGTTTTTTATAAACTATAATTAAAATTATTTATAAAGTTAAATATAATAAATATAAATATATTTATTCTGTATTAATTTTTATTATTTATATATATATAAGTTTTTTAAAAATAATTATTAATATTTTCATATTAATAATAATCTTGATAATAAATACAATAAATATAAATATAAAATAAATTTATTAAATTTAATTATTTCATATAAAAAATTTTATTTTAATATTAATGGTAATATAGAATAAATTAAAATTCACAATTTAAATATATAATTTATAAGTTTAAAATTTATAATAATATATAATTTTCTAAAATTCAATTTTATTAATAAATCAATAATAAAATATAAAATGTGGTGCAATGCAAGTACTGTGCTGTAGGTAATAATAAATTATTTATGCATTGTAATAGAGGATAAAAAGAATCTGTTGCGTATGTTAATTAACAAAAATTATGTTACTGCTAAATTAAAATGTTGTAAAACTGTTATACGTTTGTTATAGTAAAGTGTTAATTAATATATGTAACAAGTTCCTTTCGTTCCTTATTAGAATATGTAAATAAATTATTATTTTCTACAAAAACACGTTCATTGGTTCAATGTTGCTCCTCGCCGTATATTTTTAGATGCTCGAGTGAATATGACTTTTAACCAAATATATATTAATAGAAGCCTGTATTCTCTCTCATTTATTATTAACGTTTTCTCATATCTTGCACTTTAATTTCTTTGCTATGAATGTTGTACTTGGGAGCAAGCATTAGTCGGTAGCTCTGGTGTTAACATATCGTTGGTCGCCTAACAATTTTTAAGCGAACTGCTGGACTGTGTAAAGTATGGAAAACTACGGACTGTGTAAAGTTTGTAACTGTCTTTTGTCAAACTTTATAAATGTTTACAAACTTAGTCAAGAAATTTCAGAGATTTTATTTACCTTTCCATTATATTTTTTGCCACGACGTATACACGGGGTATGTTTTTCTTTTTTTTTTTCAGAGAAACGGCGGAATAATGACTGTGTAATTAGAATTTATTGACATTATTTTTATCCTCCCTCCTGTCACATCGTGTCACAAATATTATCCTGGTAAACGTGGAGTGCAAAGTACTGAAAAACGTGTGCACGTGTATTCGTGATTCCTCTCTGAAAAGGTCTCAGCGTACAAGCGTTGCTACGCCTTCAATGTCAGATGATGAAAAAAATTCAAATTAGGTAACTCTTCGAGGTTGTAATTTCTGCCTGCGTGGTGTTTATCCTACACGCCCGCTACCTCTGTCCGTGATTATTAACGAACGTAACTGGAAGTCGACGTAAGCACGTAAGAAGGGAAAGGATCGACGCTGACTTCTTCTTCTTCTTCTTCTTCTCTTCAATACGAAGGCAAGGCAAGGCAAGGCAAGGCAAAAGGGAGAGAGCATTGCCTGCCAACCGGCATAGAAGGTCTGTGACCTCGGCAATGCCTATGCTGCGCCGTGTGTACGCCGACTGGCCGCGTGTACCGTTTCAGAGGTGATGTCACGAAACGGAAAAGATCCTCGGTGAACACGAAAGCGATCGATTATTTTCCTGATTTATTCTTTTTTTTTCTTTTCTGTGTGTATAAAATAGGAAAAATCCTGGAGAACAAGACCGTGGCACGAGATGAGTCTTCTCTCTGACTCATTCCGACAAATGTGGCGCCATCGAGCCTTCCTTCACTCGAAAGAAAAAAAAAAAAAAAAAAGAAGAAGTTCTTAACCTTTTTCCCTAATGCGATATTAATGGCGCGTTTCGTACTCGTCGACTGTCGCATCGGCCATTTGTGCTTGACTTTATTATTGACTTTGAAGCTTCGTACGACTCTCGCAGTCGTTGTTGGGGTTGTTGAGGTTTTAGTTTGCGAGTTAGTTCAGTGGGAGGTGGGGGGAGGGGGGGAGAAAGAAAGTAATAACGTCCGATGGATAATAGCAGCAACTGTGCTAGTGGAAATAATATGTTTTCTCGTCGAATCGATACGTACGCCGCGATATTCGTCCCGGCCGAGTTGCATCGTTCGAAATAAACATAAACGAAAGATCGTCGTGGGAGGGTCGAAGAATTTCGTCTAAATCTCGATGCCTCGTCCCTGGTGGAATCACCTCAACCGTCCAAAGAACGGTAACATCCATTTCGAGAGAAGAAAATCTAGAGAAAGATTTGATTTAAATTTAAAGAAACGCGAAAAAATTCTTCCTCACACCCCCCCCCCCCCTGGAAAATCAAATCACCTCACGTTGGGAATCGCGGATCTAAATTGAACTTTCAACCTTCCGAAATCCATCATTTCTTCTCAACTTTGGGCGCGTTCGCGTAGTTCCAGGGGCGAAATGATTCAGATAACAGATAAAATTTCTTCCCTAGCCGACGATCGATTCGCGAATGTAACAGTTTCACTGTTGAGACGTCTCTGTCGCGCGCGTGTGTACCTTGCGAGACACGTAAGAAGCGAGTCTTTGATGGAGATACTGCCGTGTTTCCTTATCGCTCGCCGATTGAAATGCAAGCGCACCGTGTGCCAACGTTGTATCAGTTTAATTTGTCACTCTGTGGAAGTGTTATCTACAAACACGTTCACAGTGCGCGTGTATATCACTGTAAGATATTGGAAAGATACAAGCTCGGGTCGAACACGGACACACAATGTCCTTTTACCCCGTCAAAGAACTCTCGTTTGAACGTGGACACGCATTCGCGACGATTGGAGACCAATTTTACGGAATCACGCTCTTAATATTAAACGAAAAAAGAAAGAAAAAAATAGAGAGAGAGAGAGAGAAACATCAAACCGTTCTTTGACATGCATATTTCATCGAGCGAAATAAAAAACACTTCACGCTGCACGGGACACGGTTTAATCGACCAGAACGTTTCTCAAAGTGTCGCCTCTCCGTGGCGTTGCTCGCTTTTAACCTTTCGCTGATCCAACGCTGTTGCCCGCGGGGCTCGACCAACGTCAGACGACGGATTGTGTCGAAATTTTCAGCCGACACGGTGATACGAAACATTTTCTATAGCTGCTGACATCTCGTTGAATGTCTCATTGCAAGAATCGAGTGTGTGTGTACTTTGTCAAACGTCTCGGGATATAATTATTATATATCAATGTATTGATGTATTCCTGCATCGAGGATCTTCTTGTCTCAAAATTGCAACATTATCTCAGTTTAAAAAATATAAAAAATATGAATAAATAATTTAAATTATATTTAAGCATGACGTAGGCAGAATAAAAAAATAATAAATTTATTACTTCTGAATAATTCGAGACGAGTTCAAAAGGAAAGCGACGAATTGTTGTATATACGGTTCGGTAACTCGTTATGGTCCGCAATCAGTTGACAGCGCAACGTGGTTAAAAGTACCCATAAAGTAATGTTTTTTTTTTTCAAATTTAATAAACACTGCCATCCAGCGACAATAATTTAACTTGTTGACAGCATAATCTGTATTGTTAATTAAATATATTGACATCTGGTATGGTTATTAGTATTTCTCTGTTATAAATAATAATGTAGGGTGGGTCAAAAATCACTTTTTACTAAAATAAATCCGCAATTTTTTTGATTATATGTTAATAACTGGAATTTAATTTAAAATTAGCAAAATTAATTTTTTTCTTATATTTTGATGTTTCATAAAGAAAAAAAAAAATGTGTTTTATTCTGATCCTTTCTCTCATATTTTAGGCATGTATCCTGTAATTTTACGAAATTTGAAAATCTCTGGATACTCGTAGCGTCGCGGCGAATTGTTGCTCAATTCATGCTAATTACGCCACGGGGCTCAGAGCGAATCCTGCCAGTCGATTAGAATTAAATTAAGATGAGGTATAAAGTAAGGTATAAATTAAATTAAGAGGTATAAAGAAAAGAAACGCCGGACAGAGTTGAATTATTGAGATTCAGAGACCGAAGTTTTTCCGTTTTAGCAAATCGTTCGTTGTCCGAGTACTCGAACTGTCCCGATCTGGTATTCCCAACGTATGTTTAACTAAACGGACGGAGGGATCGATACACTCAACGAACGTAACTTTTGCAATGTCTTCTATCATTATCGTCTTTATTATTTACCGGGCAACCTGCAGCCCGTCGCTACGATTGAATGGAAAAAAAAAAAAGAAAAAGTGTGCAAAGTATGAAACGGACAGAGTACGGGACGAGCATTATTTATTCGGAAAGGAAATCGGTTGATTCGAAATTCCCGACGCTTCGATGATACAATACGCGTCGCTGAATATAATTTTCCATTTGATGTAAAGCGGCTGTTGTAATTCTCTTCTCACGCCGCGAGAATTTGCAAATTCTCAATATCCGTTTCTCCTCAACGTGCTCCGCGTGTTATATATGGGTCATTGGCGATCCATCGGGGCCACCAAAGATAGAACTCTCATTGAACAGAAACACCTTTTAACCTAGCGTCCTAAGCGTGTAAACGCCTATAAAACAACGTCAGAGTAATCAACAGAGTGTTAACGCAAGATTATTAACGACACTCAAATTTGAAGTTTTATATTACGGAGGCTTACTATTTTGACACTAGAACTACCAAAAAAAGAAAAAAAAAAAAAAAAAAGAAAAAGTGGTAAAAATGATCGATTTAAAAATGAATAATATTACGAATAATATATCGAATAATTTTTCGTAAAACGAACAAATAAAAGCTTGTGCACTTCTTTGTATTATGAAGCTTTTTCTATTCTTTTTTTTTTTTAATACCGCTGATGGGAATATTCTAATGTTAAGATATATTTATTATATTATATTCTAGCGTTGAAATATACTGTTGTATATATTAAAATAATTAACGAAATAAAAACAAAATAAAAATAAAATGTGACAAAATAAAATAAAAACGAGCCAAACAACAGGATCGACAAAACACAGCAATACTACATCAATACAATAAAAATACTCTATTACTATATATACTAATATATCTATTACTACACTATATTAATATATTCTATTAATATACTATATTGTATTACTACATCAATACAATAAAAATACTGTATTATAGTATAGTATCATAGTATCATAGTATAGTATAATATAGTATAGCACAGTATAACAGCAATGTTATATCAACACAATAAAAACGAGGTGAGCAACAATACCGACAGAATACAATCAACGTGCGATCATTCCCATTCACTTGGACAGAAAAAAAAAGAACGAGTCCGCGACGAACGACGCGTTTAATTAATAATCCAAACATCGCGCGTGTGTACGTGCAATTGCCAAAACATCCCAAAATTCACGTAAATCGTTCGCGACATGCCGGGTACCGAGGAGGGCGTACTGCTCTGCTGCACAGAGTTTCCACGCGTGTTTCCAATTCTCGTCAATTGTCGATCGTTCGACAGCTGGAACCATGAGACCGCGGCTCTCCGGGTGGGAAACAGAGGCGGGATAATCACGGTTTGGCGTGTGTGTCGCGTCGCGTGTGCGACACAGAAACGAAACGAAACGGTGGAAGCCGCCGGCCAGCGATCGCGGCACGATCGTGGCGCGGCCGCGTGCGGTCGTTCGTATCGTTCCTGGATCAATAGCACGTGATCGCGGCCGGCACGCCGAGCCCCCGATATAAACAAAGAAACGTGGCCGCGCAGCGTACGCGCCGGTGCGGCGCATCGATTTTCGACCCCGTGTGCCACGGGGTGGTTTTCCCTCCCCCGCGACACATGTACGTACATACGTACGTATACAGACGATTCACGGTAGGTACGCGCCTGTACCCGCTCTCGTCGACGGACCGTGAAGACGAGGAGACGTCGTCAAAGGACGTCTGAAATCCTCATTTCGGCGTAATTTCGAATATTTCTGAAACATCGACCCTCCCCCGACGAGAGCTTTATCTGTGAAACAGAGACAGCAGTCGGTGGGGGATGCAGACTTATGCGGATTTCTTGTGAGATATTCGAAATTATCTGGTTACTAGATTCGATGTTCATTTTATCCGATTTCTCGAGTGATTTTTTTTTACTTTCGCGACAAGTTATAATTTATGGGGCAGGAGGAGAAAATGTCCAAGTTGTTAAAAGATATTTACATGTATATACTAGCAAGTTTGCCTGTATACTAGCTTTGAAAAGGTATTTTCGACAATTGGAAAATGTAGGCTTATTTCAGGGAAACAATGAGACAAATTGCAATTCATATCCGCTAAAATGGTCAAAAAAGAAAAATATCCAAGATTTGCTAAAAAAAATATTTACCAGCTTTCAAAGGGTATATTCCACAATTGGAAAATGTAGGCTTATTTCAGGGAAACAATGAGACAAATTGTAATTCATATCTGCTAAAATGGTCAAAAAAGGAAAATATCCAAGATCTGCTGAAAAATATTTACATAATATGGGTGTTTTATATTAATAAACTTTTATATTAATTCGTGGCAGACGTTAATATTTTTGTGCACAAAGACAATTTAAAAATAATTACTTTGTCTTACTTTTTACGAGTAATATCAATAGAAATAGTATATAATAAATATATAGTTTTCAACCATCTCGTACACCCGAGTCTCAATAAGCAACAGTTCTAGTACGAAGCTAGGTGCAAAATGAAATTTTGCTTAGAAGCGTATTTGGCATTGTCGTGACTTCAAGTCTAAAATTTTCAGATATCTTAGCACTTACAATGCGAAATTGAATTTTTGTAAAGTTCGTTCAACATTCATACTTCGTCGGTTCATGATTTTCCTCTGTGATGAAAAAAGAATGTGTGACAAGTCCTTTCGATCTTTTCATTTTATTTTCATCTAATTTTCAGTAAAATCAACGGCGAAAAATAGGTGTTGTTATTAAATAATTTTGACGTTACTACAACATTAAAATTGTATTACAATTGTAAATTCAAATGTAAATGTAATGCAACTTAAATTTAAATGTATATATATTGATTCACTTGCACGTTCAATATTTTTACTTTCTTACTTTCTTACCGATCAGTTTGTAATAATATTATGCGTAGAAAAAGCCACTTGAGTACTTTAGTTCCAACAAAATGTTCCACTGATAAAAATGAACCGACTGTTACAGTGTTTTATTGATCAAAGTAAAATCTAACGTCGTTGAGGGGAGATCGTTTCCAGAAGTGACGGAGAATTCTGATTTGATTTCAGGCGAACGCGGCGGTAGTGTTCAAATGCACTTGGCCAGGTTGCCTGGAAATCAAAGCGACCGTGGCCCTTATCGAGGAGCACGTGCGCCAGTCGCACTTGGGGTAAGTCTAAGCTACCCTAACAATAAGACGCAACAAGTCCCCTGAAAATCTAACCAACTTTCGACACAACTGCTACTCTTTCATCGCATCTACCGCACGAACTCGCTCCACGTAACGATTAACCCTCGTTTATTAGGCCATTCTCATCGTACAATCGCGAATCGTACATATCGACCCACTCCTGAACATAGTATAATATAAAATATATAGAATAACATCTCGTCTTCATTTCTCAATTTTTTTTTGTCGTCAAAGAACAAAGCATTGAGTCTTTCGAATTCGATCGTAAACCAGCTTCGTGTCGCGTAGTTTCGTAAGTGTTTTTTTTTTTTTTTTTTTTTCTTCAATTCTACGCGTTACACTCTTGAAGCGAGAGAAAAATGAAATATTTCCCATATACGCTTGAAGCCCGTATCGAAACCTTCGGCATCCGAGCGTTAACCTTGAACCACGCGCGATAAGATAAGTCTGTTGGCCGCACTAAACGAATCGACCGATCCACGCGCGAGTCTCTTTTGTAACGAGGATCACGCGCGCTTTTTCAGGCCGAAAAAGTCGAACGGGTACGATAACGAGGAGGAGGATGACATCTCCGACCATGAGGAGGAGTTCTACTATCAAGAGGTGGCGGTCGATCACATGAGCTCCCCGCCGACCATGTCCCACCGAGACATGGCCAGGCCTCCGCACGAGGACCCCGAGTACCAGAAACAGCTCCGTTTGGAGGCCACTTCCGCCACCGTTAACACGGAGACCATGATGGCCGGCATCAGAGAACGGAACACCGCGTTCACCATTTCGCAATCGCCGGTACGTTCCTCCATCGAGTCTGGTTTCCACGCGTTATACTATACTTCAATCTACATTAATGTCAGAACTACCAAAATTGATCGAAATGACCAATTGGTAATGTTGGATATCTTATACGTACAAAACGGTGTGTTTTTGTATTTATTTTGAATGATTCTTCGTAATGTACGTATATAAGAGCTCTGGCTATTGTGAGATATTATTAAAGATTTTTTTGTTCGTTTTACTTTAACGTCTCTGATGGAAATTTTATGGTTTAGTCGTCGGTGGTTCTAATGTTAATGTCAGAACTACCGAAATGGTCGAAATGGTCGAAACCAAGAGAGAAACTTATATTTTTAATTCTCGCGACATGTATAAATCAAAAGCTCGAGTAAATTTATCCGTATTGTATAGAGCTTTTTATGCTTTGCTCGCTGGTAGTTCTAACGTTGATGAGTTCGTGAGAGATTTTTCGTAATGGAATAATTTTTCGACAGTATGAGATGAGAGGTATTTGGTTCGTTCGTTTCCGTTTTTCGTTGGTTTTCAGTGCGCTATTTTACTAACAATTTGGTAATTTTAATCGTGACTGGTAATCAGTCTTGGTTGAAATAATTTTCGTCGCCTTTTATGAATTGTATATTATATGTTATGTATTTAATATCCGGTTCATAAGAGATGATAGAAATTACCAATCGAGATTAAACTACCACATTGTCAGTGAAGTATATATTATTTACACTGCATGTTACATGGTATAATATTTTATATATTATTTTGTTTATTATATATATATTTAAATATTAAGTTGATAATAAATTTATGGTTTCGAATAAATACAATACAGTGAAGAGCATAACTGAATTGCCGATACTTTAAACTGTCATAATTCCATAAAACAAATCGCATAGTAATCTATTTGGCGCGTAACATTTTGAAGCGTCAAACTTCTAATTCGAACATTCTAAGTTCCTCTTTTTTAAGAGTAGTTAGAATAGTAACTTTACAGTTACTTCGAGTTGCTTCTAGTTACTTTATAATTCTAGTAACTTACAATAGTAACTTCACAGTTACTTCTAGTTGCAGTAGTAACCTTACTTCTAGTTAGAACAGTAACTTTATAATTACTTCTAGTTACTTTATGGTTCTAGTAACTTTATAAATTACAATAGTAACTTCACAGTTACTTCTAGTTGCAGTAGCAACTTCACAATTACTTTTGGTTACAATAACTTTACAGTTACTTCTAGTTACAATAGTAACTTTACGGTTATTTCTAGTTAGAATAGTAACTTTACGGTTACTTCTAATTAGAATAGTAACTTTATGGTTACTTCTAGTTAGAATAGCAACTTTACAGTTACTTCTAGTTACTTTATGGTTCGAGTAACTCTATAAATTACAATAGTAACTTCACAGTTACTTGCAGTAGCCATTTTACAATTACTTCTGGTTACAATAACTTTACGGTTACTTCTAGTTAGAATAGTAACTTTACGGTTACTTCTAGTTAGAATAGTAACTTTACGGTTACATCTAGTTAGAATAGTAACATTACAGTTCTACTTCTAGTTACTTTGTAGTTCCAGTAACTTTATAAATTACAATAGCAACTTGACAGTTACTTCTGGTTACAATAACTTTTTAGTTACCGTAACTCAGTCAGAATAGTAACTTTTAGTTGCAACAGTAACCAGAAAGTGTGAAATCGGGAGATTTTCGTAATTGCGCTCTTCAGTTACGCTCTTGACCGTAGATTCGAGTCGAGTGGGACGAGTCAAAAAAAAAAAAAAAAAAATTATGTGATTTCCGTTTGCGCAAAACACAGGGCACGCCGATCAAGCACATAAAGCTGTCGCCGCGGCCGCTGCAAGCGTACCAGCAGAACATGGGCCTGCTGACGGTGTCCACCGGGAAGATGCCGTCGTCGCCGCGGCGGATCCGTGGCGAGACGAAGAAGTGCCGCAAGGTGTATGGTATGGAGCACCGTGACCTGTGGTGCACGCAGTGCAAGTGGAAGAAGGCCTGCAGCCGTTTCGGCGACTAGGCCAAGCGGCCGCCCCGTTCGTACGTCCGCGGGCGGAAACAACCGTCGCCGAGCCGACCCCAGAGTTTGCCAATGCTACGTTTAAACTTCTCGCCAACTGCCAGCAACACAATTGCCAATTTCCACGGTCGAACGGTCGAGACAGAGTCGCAGCGTCAGTCAGTCGACAACTCGTAACCGAATCGAATTACGAAAAAAAAACGACGTATATATATATATATATATATATATATATATATATATATATATATATACAAACGAGAAATCGTTCGTCGTCGTCGTCGTCGTCGTCGTTAATAATTGTCTCGACGACGATTCGTTGCCACACGGCGATGCACGACGCGCGACGGGTCTCTCTCGCGTGATCCTGGTACAACCATCGTCCACCGTCTCGCAGAGAAACGAGTTCGATAGCATATATATATGTATATTAAAACAGATTTTCGAAAGAAAGAAAGGAGGGAAGGAAGGAAGGAAGGAACGTTGGGAACAATCTCTCTGCGGTCTCTGTCGGTGTGTTCAACGCGGCACCTCACCTTCCTCCTGGTCTCCTTTTCTCGTTCCTCTTCGTGCAAAACCCGTCGTTCTTTTTTCACCTCTCAAGAGTTTGCTCTCCTTCTCTTTCCCCCAACTGTTGTGAAACTCGGCGGCGACACCGGGACAAAGAGAGAAAGAGAGAGAGAGAGGGGGGGGATCACATCTAGAGGCGGTTTCTAGAAAGAAACGTCAATCCCATGACGGATGGCGGATCGATCCCGTGGCGGTCGATCACGCGTTTCGCGGTATAGCTGGCGTGGAGAAGAATACGGGAATAAATCGAATCGAGAGAGAGAGAGAGAGAGAGAGAGAGAGAGAGAGAGAGAGAGATGACCGAACGACCCTGGCTGTTGTCGCATTGTCCAGCTGGAATCCGAGCACCGAGCTTTTATCAGGAAAAGAAAGAAAGAAAGGAAGAAGTAGAGGATCGTTGACCGATCGTCGAACGATTTCTTATCGCTCTCGTCTGGCACTTGGCAAACTCCGTCAGGGTCTTTTTAGCCGTAATAAGGGGTTTTGATTAGTAGATAGCGAATAATTGGCGTACGGGACGAGGCGTCCTCCTCCTTCTCTCTCTCTCTCTCTCTCTCTCTCTCTCTCTCTCTGTTATCTCCTCCTCCTCCTCCTGTCTCTACGATCGAGCACGCGGGAGGCCGCCTCGCTTCCGCTTTCGCCGGGAAACACAAGAGGAATTTTAAAACGGGGGTGGGGAGAAAAAAGGAAGAAGGAGGAATCTTCTTCTTCTTCTTCTTCTTTTTTGATTCGGTGGATAAAGTAAGGCGAAACGAAGGGGGGCACGGGGGACTCGAAGTAATCGCGACACGACCCGAGCACCGGGCTGCATCTGCGGAAATACGTGCCGGTTCCCGCGAGCCGACTCTTTTAGGTCTCGTTTCAAATAGGTCTTCCTTCATCCGACGAGAACGCCCCACACTTGGCTCTCTTCTCGACTCTTGCCTCTCACCGAGGGATATGATCGACGGTTGTCACGCGATCTCCGCGGAAAGTGAAGAGAAGAAGCATGCAAAGTGAAGAGAAAGAAATAAAAATGAGGCATCGTGGCCGATTATTTCGTTCGTTGCTGGCTCACGATGCGCGTTCGCGATCGAGCGTGTGCGATCACATTTGCTTTCGAGAAACGTCTGTGTCTCGTTCTGATCGCGAGACTGCTATTTCGAAATTCTGTCGATCGGTCCAAGTTCGAATTGAAACGATTGTTCTCGTTTCTTTTCGAGAACGAGAGTTTGCACGCGTAGAATTTCTACGATGATCGTTGTAATTTCCCCAGAGCCACTGGAGGAAAAAGAGAGGGGCGAACGTGTCCAGTGCGGGATTTGTCATACATTGTTGAACAAACACGCGTATGGAGGAGAGTTTGTGATCCTGGTTGGTTGGCAAATTTTTAACACATTCCTCTGACGCGGCTCTAACGCGATATATTTGTTGAAGTGGGAATGAACGTAACGAATAATTCGCGGCGTCGTTCGAAATAAGTTAAAAGCGAAAACCAAGAGTGCAAAGGAGGAGAAAAATTTGCCGGGACATCTGCAACAACGCGACTGCGTTAACAAGCTAGCAGAATCGTAACAAATTCATCGACTCTTTCCAACCGCCGCGAGATAGATTCACATTCGCCTTCGTTTCGTATCAATTTGCCGCGCCGCGTTCGGTTTTACAAATCATGAAATATTCGTTAGGGAACGGCACGTATCGCAGAGTGGAGGTCGTGTATAGTATAATTTCTCTGTCATAGCGTAATAGTATAATTTTTCTCTGTAATGTACACACACACACACACACACACACACACACACACACACACACACACACACACACACACACACACACACACACACACACAGTGTGAAGGGGACGCACGCGAGCGTTCCGTACGAACGGAAGACCGTGAAGGAAGAAACAAAAAGAAAAGAAGAAAAAGAAAAAAACAAAAACGAACATTGTTCTTCCTGTACGAAGGACGAAAAGTGAGCGCGAAAGTCCAGAACGAAGAATTCGCCGCGAACCTGTGCGCGAGGCAATTGTGATATTTTACTCTCCAAATTTTATTCGAGTTTTAATGAGATCTCTGGCGCTGGCCTGATTCAGCGAACGAATTGGTCACCGGAATCATTTCGGGCTGAAGGAACGAAACGAGCGACGAAATGATCCATCTTCACGACGATTTTAAAAATGGGCGGAGGGGAGGGGAGGGGTGGAAACGCGCGGACGCAAAATTTTATACACCAATTATCATACTGCCAGATTGAAAAAATAAATCAATTCAATGGAACGAATAGAGAAATCGCGCGGAATAAAAGCACACACGTGTACACACTCAAAAGAAAGAGAAAGAAAAAATGAAGTTTGGACAATGTGTACGAGAAAGTATACACACACACACACACACATATATATATATATGCACACATACCACAGAATATACCGATCAGGCTGCCTGCCAGCCTCCTCTCGACGACCTGAAACCGTGTTTGCCGAATTCGAAAGGGAAAAAGCGGAATAGTTGAAGAGACAAAGCTCAAAGAAAGAAAGAAAATGGATGAGAAATTCCGTTTAGAGGTAGGATCGGCTTCGCAGTTGAATCGATCGATCGATCGGTACCCCAGGCGGGCGAGATCCGCTATCCCAGAGATCTTGCTCTCCGTTTACACGTACACGTACGTGTAAAAGCGCGTGCAACAACGCATCTAACATAATATCTAGGACAATGGAGAAAGGAAAAATTCGCGGGGCAGATTTCGAACTCGTCGCGCCTTCAGCAACTTCTCTGTCTGTCTGTCTGTCTGTTCAGGCTTCTTTCAACAACTTCAACGTTAAGCGGACGTTCGGGTCTCAGTTGAGAATTTATATCGAATTGGCAAACGGAAACAATGGTGAGACAACGGTGAGAGAATTTTTCTTGCCGTGAAATTTTTAAAAATTGTGTAAACGCGTGGATACGTAACTGTTAGCTCAAAAGAATCGTCCGTTCAGAGATGTTCTTGAAATCGCTGTCCAGAAGTTGTTGACCAAACGGTGGCGGACCGGGAACGAAAAAGGTCAGGAATCTTTTATACTAGACTGGTTCCTCTTGTCTTATTAATTAGCACTGGAACTACCGAGTGATCAATACGACTAATTCGTGATTGTTTTTTTTTTTTTTTAGACATACTACAGACGCAGAATAGCGTATTTTTAGAGGCTTAAATGATGCTTTTACAAAATACACGAATGAAAGTTTGCGTATTCTATCGTGCTTCTATTTTTCTCTTCACTCTAACATCTCTACGCTTGGTAGTTCTAGTGTTAACAACTCGATTACGTTTGTTTGTCTGTTGAACGGGCGATCTTCGTTCGAATATCACGCGTTTCGCCTATGAAACTCTCTTTTGTCTGCCACCGAACAGCTCTTCACAAGCCGATGACAAAAAGAAAGAGAAAAATAAACAATAAAAAGAAAACGACGTCGTTTTGATCTCGAAAAAAATTTCGCGACGCAATCCGCGAATCGATTATTAAATTGCGTCTTTTCGCTTTCGATGGGAGTTGCTTGAGAATGTAGCGATCGGGATCGTTATTATCTCGTCGATAAATTTAGACGCTGATCTATTTTTTTTTTTTCTTTCGTCGTTAATTATTCTTAACTGTTAATATTATTATATTTATATTTGTTACTGTTAACGGGATACAAGCGTGCGCCACGCGTCACCCCGTTTTCCCTTTCTTTTCTCTCAACGAGCGAACCAAAAGCGAGAGCATTCAAACGAGATTTGAATTTCTCAGACTCTAATACTATATAGGTACTAATATATCTCTAGTTGACATTTGTTCGTTCTTTCCCTCCCCCCTCTGTCTCTCATTTTACAATTCGCATCTGCGAGAGGAGAGTGCTATACTTCCATCTGACGCTGATCGATGCTCACTTTTTTTCTCTAGTACAATTTTTCTTTCTCTCTTTCTCTCTCTCTCTCTCTTTCGTCACAGCCACGTTTTATTCCGCGTTTCGCTCCCGCATAATTTTACAATTTATATATGTATATATTTATCAAATCTAAGATCTATCGATATTTAATATATATATATATATATATATTATATGATAATTATTATGTATATTAATGTTACGAACGTATTATTAATAACACGTTTTAACACACGACAACGTTACTTGAGATTAAGAGATTCGTCGGGTGAATAAGTATTTGAAAAGAGAAAAAAAGAGGAAGAAACGGGAGGAGAAGAGTCAATTATACGCGCGGAACCGCGAAAAATGGGGGGAATGGGGGGGGGGGAGAGAAAAGGAACCACAAGATCAGACCAATTATACGACGTATATATATATATATATATATATCGTGGCGGTATTACGTTTTTTTTTCTTTTTTTTTTTTTTTTTTCGTCGCGGCACCGAACCAAAGACGCCGGTCGTGTTTTTCCAGTCGTAAAGTCCAGAGTAACACTTCGCGGGAAACCGATCGTTTAACCCTTAACAGTTACGACTCTCAAATTCCTCGACAGATTTCTGAAACAGGTGAAGGAGGCAAAAATAAAAAATTTACAATGTTCGAAGATGTTCAAAACACTTGACACTTTGCAAAAGTTGAGAGAGTAACAAACTTTCGACTGAGAGAAACGCAGCGAGGGTTAAACGCAGTTCCACCGCGAGTTAATCCTTTTTTTTTTTTTTTTTTTCTTTTGGAGAACGAGGAACAATTTTTCTCTTCTTTTTCTTCCTTTTTTCCCTTTTCTTTTCGCGAACACGCGTTCCAAGTACTTAGGGAAAGTCTGTCGTTCTTTGTTCAGTCACGAAGATCGTGCAAGAGGAGATCTAACAAGTTCGATCGTTTGAGACAAAATTGGAGAGACGAACGACGAATTCATTGTGCGACGAGCAACATCCGAGCACAAATTGTTACGTTAGTTGAATTTAATATTGATCCGCGTAACTGTTGTTGTACATTGCTAATATTGTTTCCTTTTTAAACGTCGAAGACGACGGAGGAAAATACGCGCGATTTAGTCCGAGAATCAAACGGGGGGATTTTAATAATATTGTTAAACTCGAAGATTGAGAATCATAAATACGGACGATCAAGTACGACGACCTGTCTTTCACGTGTGATCCTCGTAAAAGGATTTCATTAGACGAATTAGAACAATAACACAAAGTATTATTAATGTTTGCAAGAACTTAACTCAACGCTGATTCTAGAAAAAAAAAGAAAAGAAAAAAAAAAGAACTAAACGATCAAAATCGTTGAATCGATATACGATTTTCCAATGGTCCAATGGCGGATTTCGTAGGGAGATTCTGAATGGAAAATTGATTCGTCGTGTACCAGTTTGCCGAATGAAACGGCAAAAAAGAAAAGAAAAGAAAAATAGGAGATGAAAGTCGCGAATAAACGTCGCGAGCGGTGTGAATAGGATAGAAAGTAATTGCCGTCCAAAATAGGTTCCTTCTTCTAAATCAAAAATTGTCAAACGAGAATGGTTTCTCTCGGCCGTACGATTGCCGATCGGCATACCATATACTTTCCTTTCCGGAAAACCACGGTAGACCGCCGAATAATGCTACGAAAAAGGTGAAACGAATGGAAAAAGGGTGATTCGAAGAGAATGGAATGGCTTGATCGTTGAGAAACAAAGAACGTGAGAGGACGATACGAGAAGTGTCGAAGGCAACAAAGTTGTGGAAATTATATCGGCAATTTTGTAAATCTCCAGTTTTTTAAAAAGTGGATCTTTTTTAATGTTGCCAGTGATGAGGACAGTTTCCAACAGCACGGTACCAATGATGCTGATGACACAAAAATTCAGGATACAAAGGACAAACTCAAAATAGGACCTTGAAGAATTAAATAATTTCAAGAAATTATGATTGAATAATTAAATGAAACTTCTTAAATAAGAGAAACATTCTTTTATTTTATTCTATGTACGCGAGTATACAGTCGCGTTTAACCTCTTGCGCTGGAATGACGTCGAAGAATTCTTTGTACCAAATTCCAACATTTTCTCATATTTAAACGTAACCTGGGTAAAACGAACGATCAGTTTGTTACCTCTTAATAATTTCTATCCAGCGATATATATCGTACCGACAAGTTCAAAAGAAAAAGACAGCGACGAATTATTGTGTACGATTCGGTCACTCGTTATGGTCCGCGAACCAGTTGCCAGCGCAAGGGGGTTAATATCAAAGAAACGATCGAGTATATCCGTAAATTCTTATTCAAATTCCACAGACCATCGACACCGATATATATATATATATATATATATATATATTTTCAGCACGTATACGAAATAATACGTAATCACTATCTCTGTGTCTTTTAAATTATTTTTATTTCTCTTTTACACGTACAAGAAGAAGAAGAAGAAAAAGAAGAAGGAGAAGAAGAAAAACGCGTCCCCGTGAAACGAGGAACATTTATAGAACTTTTGATAGATCGATCTTTTTACCAATGCGAACCAAGTAGTATTATTCGGCACGACGTCAAAACGGAAATTCGGAAATTTCTCATCTCGTGTCCGTGCGCGAAAGTTTCCTCGAAACGAGGGAGGAGCCGCAAGTTCGAAACGCAAACGCCGGCTTTGATTCCTTCTCTCGCGAGAGAGAATCTCTGGCGAGGGAGAGTACAAATTCAAGTACGTGGCACTACTACGTGGACAAGAAAAAAAAGAAAGAAAGGAAAGAAATCGCGCAAGTACAAGGTTGAACGATTGTGCCATCTGAAATGCCAAATCTCTCTGGTACTTTTATCGTAAAAGTAAAAAAAAATTCGGAGGAAAGAAAAGAAAAAAGGAAAAAAAAGAAAAAAAAGAGGAAAAAACCGACCAAAAAGAAAAGTAGAAAAAAAAAAAAGAAAAATAACGAAGAATGACGGAAGATGGATGTCTTTCGTAAGGGGGACGTCTGACGTTTGAAAATTGCGACGATGAGAACGAGAACTTAAATGATTCGTAACGGAAGCTTTACAGACTTAAAGATACCTCAGGTTTATTTCATATACAGGAAACAAACAAACAAACAAACGGGACGGGACCGTTTTGATCGAAGCGAGTGCGTGCTCTTTCAAAAAAGAGAAAAAATGGTATGACCTCGTCCAAACGACGAACGACGGAGCCGCTTAGAGTCCATCTTTTCAGGATTCATCGTCCGCGCGGAATGGTGGTGGTTTCGTTGTCCTTTCTCTCGCTTCGATCAAGATGGCCGACCGACATAGGCACTGAAACTATATTTCATACCGTATAATCTTCATGCGAAGTGAACGTGTCAATATTACTTAGTCTAATTCGTTGGTAATCGAGTCGTTCGGGACTCGGTTCGTTATTACTGTAATTAAAGTAAAATATATGTAATCGCATTTAATAGATTACCTGATAACGTTCAAACGCCAGGGGACAGAATACCTTGGGCCCGATAATTTTCTGCCGACTATCCACCCAACGACAATATAATGAAAACAATTATAAAAAAAAAAAAAAAAAAAAAAAAAAAAACGAGAAGAAAACGAAAGGAAACGAAACGTCGTTCTTGCGTCTACAGTGTTACCAGAATACACGGACGACGATTCGATCGATCGATCACGATTCTGGATCGAATCGTCGTAACGTTCAATATTCTTCTTCTGCGTCGCGGAAGTTTTGACAGAGCCGAAATTCCCTATGAACGTCGTAGAACGCGATACTAGTACGCGATAGCGTGTTTGGTACATAAACGTAGATGCGTGCAGTTTGTGCCAGACGCGGGCGTCCGACGCTCATAGGAAATTTCAGCTAATAAAAAAAAAAAGGGAAAAAAAAAAAGAAGTCGCAACACTCCGCTCCGGTTGGCAACACTGTACGTAACACAGGCCGCGATAGCCGAGCATAGTCCGCGCCCGTATTAAACTAAGCTATATTCGATCGATTCGACAAGCGAGCCAATTAGGGGCGATCAAAATCCTATATTGAATGACAGGCGGAGACCGGCGATCACCCCGTCGTGGATAATCAATCCCAAATGGGCTCTTTCTCTCTCTCTCTCTCTCTCTCTCTCTCTCTCTCTCTTTCTCTCGTCTCGAGCACGATCGCCGTGAATTCAGAAGAGAGAGAGAGAGAGAGAGAGAAAAAAGAAGAAACACAAGTCGCGGATAAATTAAATGGCCGGGATTTTTTTTTTTTTATCATACCAAAACCGATCTCATATCGATTTTAATGAAATGCAATTTTTGATCGTGCGGTCGACCGGGGGCGCTTGTTCACACACACACACACACTAACACGAAAAAAAAAAAAGGAAAGGGAAGTGAAAAACACGAAAGACGTATTTGTATGTATATACATATGTGTATACATATATATATGTACACGTCTGCCGATACACGCACGCCGGGACGTATCAATCGCGGCGACTATCTTCGTGAGATGAGAGCGACGAAAAATTTATTGCATGTACCTGTTTTTAAATAGAACGAACGAAGGAGAAACGGAGAAACGAGGAAAGAAAGATAAGAAAGGGATCGTCGTCGCCGACCTCGCGATGCGAGCGACGCGGCTGACAAAAGGCGAGGCGTGTATTTTATGAATTGAACGACGTCGAGTCAATCAATCGAGGTAGGCGAATCCGTTTCGCCGTCTCACCCCGCGCGCGCCTCGCCTTTTTCACGCCGCGTTTGCACTTGGTCGATCGCACAAAGCAAAGACATATTATATTATTATATTATATTATATATATAAATATATATATTATTATATTATATTATATTATTATCATTATTAATTATTAATTTCTATTGATTATTATTATTATTATTGTCATCATCATCATTATTATAATTATTATTATTATTATTACCATCGTCATCGTCACTATCATCATCATTTCTTACGGATGGAAACAGCAAAATAGAAAAAAAAAAAAGAAAAATATAGAAACAAGCTATTAACCAGTATCACTGACTAAGTAACGGGTTGAGTGATTGTCAGAGAAAAAAAGAAAAACGAAGAGGAAAACACGTGAGAACCCTTGCGAGGAACTTCTTACTAATTAGTATTACGCAATATACTCTGTGCATCGATATGCATACGTATAGTCGAGTGCACATTGAACCGACCACGGGAGAAAAGAGGGCTGGCAACCGCGTGCAACCAGCGAGACTCTTTTCGAATCGAATCTTTGACTCTTGTACATCGCTGCAGAAGCTACTGTTTATGGAGAATTTATTGCGAGAAAGGAAGATGTAGCGTGAAAAGTCGCTGTGGTTATGTCGCATTATACAGCATCGTCGGAAATGGACTCGAGCCGTGTACGAGGAACGAGATTTACTACTGGACCGGCGTCGAGAAGTGTATCGTTTTATCACCGGACCTACTGGTAATAAATAAAAGTCAACTTATTGATTCATTCTTTTTCTTTCTTTTTTTTTTTTTTTTTTTTTTTCTTTTCTGATCCATCAAGTCGCCTCGATTTTTCTGCTCGCTGACGACGATTGCCATCGCGCGACACGTCTCAAGTATAACGAATAGCAAGGCGTGCATCTTCTCCCATTCGATTTCAAAAGTTCGAACCTTCGAGCTTGATCCGATTCGATCGAGAAACAACACGAAATAACGAACCGTCGCGCTGTTAGGTTTCAATCAAACGCGTATCATTTCTTTCCAATACCTCGAAGTGTTGAAGAATGAATAATTTTCATGTCTCTGTTTCCCATATCGGTGGCAAGATACGTTTGAACATCTAGCTCCCTGTTTTAACATTACCTTTAATATATTTCCATTGTGATAGTAATATAGACAATTTAGTGATTAGAGTGTCGAGTAATCCTCATTTCGACTGGCCAACGTCTTTCAATTGTATGCACCGCATAATATTTATTTTGTTGCTCAAAAAGAAGGAAACAAAAGTGAAGAGGAAACGAAACGTACGTGTAAATAGGAAATGTATAATCTGTCGAGGAGAGACGGCAAAAGTGAAACGAAGGAGTGTAACGTCTGTGCTTCGATGACTCGTGCCATAATGGGACATAATCGCAGCCCCTATCTCGGACATTCACCCGGCCAAAAGCGACGTGATTTGCGAGATTCGGAAATTTTCATTTCGAAATTTAAAGGCGCGTTGGATCGATCGAATTTCTAAAACGAATCTGTCCGACGATCTTCCCTAAGCACGATCGATATCTGTCGATGTATAGACACTCGCTATATAACGAATATATTAGAATCGAAGAGGAAAAATTGAAGAAAATCCTGTAAAATTCTTCTCCGAGAATTTATTTAACTCCATGAAATTTCCCACTCTTTAACAGCGATCGAATATTATTGAAGATCGATAAATGTATATATATCCACACACAACACATATATATATATATATACATATATATACACACACATATAATTTAATCGAATAATATTATAAAAACTTAACGAAATTTCGGTTTTGTTGTACGTTAGCAAAATGTACATAGAAAAGAATGGAGAACGAAAGGAAGCGTTCGGAGATGGAAACAGGGACAGCGTCGATGAATTTTCTACGAGCACAAACGCTATGTACCACCGATTCGAACAGGTCAATATCGAGGAGTACAGTGCCCCTAATCGATCAATGAAGTTCCATTGGTTTGTGCTTGCTGAAAATCATGCTCTTAATTACTCGACCGCGACTGTATTTAATATTCCGTCGAACGTGTCGCCAATGCCGCTGTTAATACACCAAACATGCACGCGATAGTAACAACACGACTTAGGTAGAGACGTGTTTTCTTTTAGCGAATTAACAAAAACTTCTCGAACACCATCTTCCTAGCTAATCTCAACAAATGGTTTCTTTTGGACTCGACGTAGTGGACAGTGTCGACGAAATATAGTTGCAGTAATCGCTAGCAATATATTGTTATACTATACTAAAAAGAAAAAAAAGAGAGAGAAGTTTGAAGATGCAACGAAATTTTTCGATATTATTAAAAACGTATGTAACGTTAAAGTGAGAATCTGCAGTGTGATATGGATTGCTTTAGAGAGAGAGAGAGAGAGAGAGAGAGAGAGAGAGAGAGAGAAATGATAATAACATAATCATTGGTGTAGGATGAATCTTTTTTTCTTTTTCTCGGCGTGTATCGCGTAATCGGTAGTGTAACGAGATGGTATATCTGTCGCTGTATACAGGGTGATCGATCGAGAAATGAAGAGAAAAAATATTTCCTTTTCTATGATTGTTGCAGATACGAGAAAATGTCCAAGTCGAAATCCAGAAACTTTTGAAGAGGGAGAGAGTGGGTAAAAATTTGTTCTCCGAGGAGTGCCATTTTCAGTGCCAGTTTACGAACCGTGTGGAATTAACACTCGATCGATATCATTGGACCATTATTGACACTATTGGTCATAATTAGAATTTAAAATATCGTTTTTTACAGCGCATAGAACTTGTTTCTCCAAATAAATATTTTACACGTGAATACTATACTCCTTTCACGCTACTGAAATTTTAACTAACTACATTCAAAGATCACAATTGCAATTGCAATGTTCTTGTTGAGAATATAAAAAACTCGAACGTGATAATTTTAATTTCCGATATTCTCTCGTATCCTTAAAACACAGTGAAGGAAATATTCTCATTTTCGATTACGTTCTACCCTATATACGTACATAAGTACGTACACAAAATAAATACTGTCCGAGGATGCGTGACATTTTCGCTCGTCGAAGACCAAAAAAAAAAAAAAGAAAAAGAAAAGAAAAGAAGAATAAAAGCTTGATTCGTTCCAAGGAACGTGCACTCTATTTGAACGTAAGTCGCCAATGCACGCGTTACTAATCAAATAATACACGGCGGCGAGTTTCGTTTCGTTTCATTATAGTAAATATTAAGATCGACGCGCGCCACGCATATACGAAGACTCTTACTTTTTACGCAAAGACTGGTTTCATCCCCGCGATGTGTGCGGACTATTTTGATCCCGAATGTTGCACACACACACACACATACACACACACAAACGTGGGGATTAGATAATAAAGCATATCAGGATCGGATTATTATTATCGGCTGTCGAAAACTCAATGCGTGATACTCTCGTTGAAACGGAAGTCATCGTCCTCGTGCAACGACACTGCGTTCGACAGGGACGAAAAGTTACCAAAATGGCGGACGTCGTCGAAAAAGAAGTAGCTGCGACGTCTGAGACGATCGAATTCGATAGTCACTTGAAAACGCGAAATCTCGAAGCTTTTCTTGAAAATTCTTTAATTTTCAGAATCTTTTCAAAAGGTCTTGAGAGAGTGGATCGCGAGTAAGGTCACGCGAACTAACGTGAAATTATAAAATATAAACGTCGAAGTTGCAAAATATATTAATATATTAATAATGTTATAAATATAAACGTTCGAACTCTATTCCCAACACGCCTTGACTGCCCACGCCACTTTAAATTCTCCGTTAACGATATTCATATTTCACTCTGATTGTTTCAAAATATTTATCACCAGTGACCTGTTCAGGTAGCAGTGGAACCTGCTGAGCTTTAAATCATATCCGAAGCGATTCGAATCGTAGTCGCTTTGTATACAGATTCGAGTCTCGTCATCGACGCGAGGAAGAAAAACATCGATCCGATACTGAATGCTCGATACACTCGACTCGATCATTCGACGTTATACATTCGTTCGCGATCAGCTGAAACGAATTGTTACATCGTCAAAACTGACTCCTATGCTTGTGTACTTTTACATACGCGTAAATAGAGATACATATACGCAGACGTTCGTCTTGCGACGTTTTTTCTTTTTTTTTTTTTTTTCTTTCTTTTGGAACAGCGCTACTACCCGATACTATTGTACAAATATTCAAACGGCGGGAGTCGTTTTTAAGAAACTTTCTCCACGCGCGTTCAATTTAAAAAACGGGGGGGAAAAAAAAAAGACGACTCGCGAGTCGTTCGAAAGAAGATGAAGATACATCATACTTACGTTAGATGTGTGTTTGTTAACAGCGAATTCTCAACGCTGCTACACGAGTCGACCAATCGAAAACGACAAGCACCGCACCGACGGTCATGATAATACCCGTATAACTCGCAATACACCAAGTAGCAATAGATCGTCCTGTTTTTTTTTTTTTTTTTTGTTTTTTTTATAATAAGAGCGCCCTCGTTCTCCGAAATCTAGCGCAAAGAACAGAAGGACAGCAAGTGTGTATACAGCAGGCGTCGCGAAATCGCGTCGCGCGATACGGCCTTTCATGCCGCCAACACACATTGTTCGACGAATGGTTCTTGTCACTAAAGTACGGACCCAGCGCCGCGTGTCTCCGTCGATAATACGCTCGGCCGGCGGACTGCAATTAGGCTGCGAAAATTTTTATGCATTTCTCGCATGTACTTTTGTAACAGACAGTGCAGCTGACAAATAGAAATTTCTTTTTTCGCTCGGTGGTCCTCTGGACCATTTCGAGAAAAAGGAAAAAAGAAAAATGAGAGACGACGTGTATCTTGCAAGTACTAATGTGAGACAGGACTCTTGGAGATTTTGCGCGAACTCGAATATTTACAGGTGAATATTTCTCCACTTTCAATTTGCAATTTCGTCTTCGTGCAAATAGTCTTTCGCCCAGAGAATCGCAACGAACGTTCTGCTTCGGATACTTTCCTATACATTTCGCGAGCGACACGGTGAAAAATCTTACTTGGTCTTTAGATTTTGTCGTAAAATGCACAGAACATCCGCAGTCTGAGTTACAATGCGCGAACGCGTCCGTTCCGAGAATACCAGCATTTTGCAGCAGCAGCAACGGGCCTAACCTCGAACCGTGGAATTTTTCTTTCCCTCTCCCCGTTATTTTCGGAACCGCGCGGGGCAACGTGTGGTTATCGAAGCAATCACGAGCATAGAAAGTGAATTACATATTTCATGCATCCAGCGACTTCATTACCTTGCCATTCAGCGGACGTTCGATTCGCGGACCTGCATCTAATGGAAATTCATTGTTTCATAGGTTCGCGCGTATTTGTCGAAAACATACGACGAATCAACCAAAACCTGAGGATCGAACATTTAGGTGAAATATTTCATTCCCAATCTTTTGTCAGACATTTCTCATCGTCGAATCTGTCGTTTCTCTCTTTCAACGTTGTACTCGTGAAATGGAGTTCCAAGCAGTTCTGAATCGAAAAAAATTTTAATACTACCCGCTCGGTCCTGTCGATGGTTTGAACGACATCGCGAGATGAACGAGCGAAATTATGAAAAATTTCAACGACAGGTTTAGATACATTTTGACTTGCAACCTGCGCGTTTGTAAATACATGTCGTCTAAACATTCTGTGGTTCCCGATTGAAAATTGAACCGAGTAATTGGACCATTGTGTCTGTCTCTCGCTCTATCCTTCCCTCTATCTTCGTTTCCACGTCGACATTTCGAAAATGCAATTCTGTGACAGGGTATAATCGCGTTTCGTCGATCTTGCAATAGAAAATCGTGTTCGATACTTTCGTCGTCGTGTTTCTTTAATTTATGAAAAAAACACACAATGAGAAAAAGATTACTACCGAAAAAAGAAAGGGGAGGGGGGAATGAGGAAAAAGGATTTCAATTATTACGCAGAGTTATATATACCGTTTGGTTGCGAGGATTATGAAATGAAATGAAACGATCGATCCTCGACAAAGATATATATACCCAATGCAGAAGCGAAATCGATCGTATGAATCGACACGCGTAATCGCGTTGAAAGTACGCTTCGACAGGAAAAGCTATATTTAAAAATTGTATTTGTATTGTGCCGGAATATAAACGCGGTGACGATAGTGAAAAATATATTTGCAAATATATAGGTATAAGTACAGATGAATAAAGAGCAAAAAGAGAGAAGAATCTATCACGTATACTATAAGAGAAAACAAAAAAAAGAAAAAAAAAAAAAGAAAAAAAGAAAAAAAACGTAAATATTTAACGACAAATAAAAAAATCTCAAGCTATCCCATAACGCTAGCCGAATAATGTATAAGCCTTTTGAGATCATTGTTATTAAATATATATATATATATATAAATGTGTGTGTATATATATATATATATATATAAAAAGATCAGTATAAATGGTAGAAAGTAATTGATCGATCGACGACGACGACGATGACGATGATGAGGAACGAGATAATAATATATTATATAGTCATATACGATTAACATTATTAAACATTATATTTTATTAATTATTACGTATATATTATATATATAATAATTATTATATTATATATATACATATATACCGATTCAAAAAGAAAAAAAAAAGAAAAAAAAGAACTATAAACATAGACATACCTATGTAAGTATTGTGTTATATAGAATATATGTTATTACGAATTCTTCTGCATTATTGTTTTCTTTCATCATTTATACCTTCTACTTGTTGAACGATTGATATCTAACTTAAGTATAATATCTATAAGGCATTAGCGACGATTAAGTTGTATCTCGACGTAACTCGAGAAATATTAACCATTAATGAGATACGCCTGCGATTGAAAATGGCTTGTTTCGCGTAACAGACATACATACGTACGTATTTTCAAACATGTATCGCAAAACAATACTGCAACCTCGGTGAATTACATTTTAAAGAAACATGTTCCTTCGTAATCGAAATACGCGCTGGTAACAAGCAAATGATTAAATGTGTCACGATAATTATAGCATTGTATACTTGTATATGATAATTGTATTTTAACAGTAAGAAAAGAGTTAGAAAGAAATATCTTTTAAAATAAAGGCTACATTTTTGATTTGAACAGCTATAGTTTTTATTGCTGCTTTTATATTTTATATCGTTCAGTTGTATTAACGTAGTCCTAGCTGTAGAAGTAGTTAAAATAATTGTAACTTTAATTCTTAAGATGGAATTGATGGAAATTATTGTTCCTGTACGAACGAGAGAAGTTACTTCAAGTATCTACGACAACCATAAATCGCGACATTAAAAAATTGAATGAAAATTAAAGTTTTTCTAATTTAATCTTAAAAGAAACGTGAAATTCTAACGCAAGAATTGATAAATTTAAACAATTCACAATTAGAAAATATCGAGGAGAAATTTAAAAATGGTGGTATCTCTTCTATCATTAATTTACATAAATTCAAATAAAATCCCTTTTTAAAACTATATAGATCTATCAAAAAATTAAAATTCACAGATATTGTAGAATTTATAGAAATTAGAATTCATTTGCAACTCTACTTCAAGATGCAATGTTAGTAAAAAAAAATCCAATTTGTCCAATATGATGATGGTGAACATATGTCGATCAAAAAAGAAAGAAAAATACCAAAAGCAAGCATAGTGAGAGTAATGGCTTCTCATCAAGAAAATGAAAAACCATTAATAATTGCCCTCTTTTAAGACTGTTGTTTCTTCAGCAGTCCAACTTATGAAATTTATATCACGTTTTGTGATCGAAACAAAAAAACCATACATATGAACGAGCAATAATTATAATGATTATTGTCCATATATGAGTACAAAGTATACCTCGCGATCACATCCGCAAAATTCGAAAAATTCATAGACAAAGACTGTTACAAATATATTTTTTCATATCAATTACTAATTAATATAATATTACTATACTAATATAAAAACCGTGTTGTGCAAAAAGATCTATCCTGAACGACATAACAAATAGTATACTGGAAATGTTACTACTCGCGGGTATAATAAATGCCGGCAGTCACTATGCTCGCAAAAAATTCTACGTAATACAACCAGTCACCCGTGTCGATTCGGACCTTTCATCCTACGACATGATTGAGTGACCAGAGGAACAAAAGTGCATGCGACTCACGATCGGATGCGGAGAACGTTGTCGTCAGTGCTGCAGTAGTCCAGGGGAGGTCATCGTAAATGCCATGATCAAGGAAGAAGCATGTGAAGACTACAGAAGTCCTTAACATAATATGGAATGTTATAAATCGTTCTTAAAGAGAGTCTTAATTATTTGACAAATTCAAGACAATGAAAGACTGATTTTTATTAAACAAAAAGTTTTAATAACGTACAAATTTTCTAATGATATAATAGTTTAAAATTTAAAAATCGGTACTCTAATGTGTTAGACATTTTTATTTGGTAATTTAATATTGAAAATTTAAATTACTTTTAAATTATGTGATAATATATGAAGATACATTGTGTGGCACCAGATAAGCCCTCTGCAGAGAATTGGATGAAGCAAAGATTAGAACGTCTATAACAAAATATGGAACATCATTATTTGTTGTGGTAAAATTAATGAAAACATTTGAAATAATAACAAAGAGAACTCTGTTAAACTTGGGATTTTAATAATAACAATTGGAATTCTAATAAACTTCAACCATTCTGATGGAATTGAAATTCTAATGACAATTGAAACTTTAACATAACAATATGAAATCTAGAAATTCAGAATTCTAGGATTAGACTTTTTTACTTCATAACCTAACACTATAGCTTTAAGATTTCGTTTGGATAGAAATTAATTAAAATTCAAACAAAATAGGAAAAATGAAATAAATTAGAGTACACTATGCAAATATACTTACATTCTTAACCTAGAGAGGCTGAATCCTTCTGAGAAAAACACTGGCTCTAGTATCAAAAATATTTTAAGAAATACAATAAAAGACATACGCATACAATAAAAGAAGGAAAAGTTTAATTTCTTTACAACTATTATAATTAGGCTTGGCGCAAATTATTGTATCTGCGAATAATGTGGACAATACTATTATGCAAGAAACACTGATTTCATTACTCAACAAAAAAAATTCAAAGTTAGTTCGTTTGAAAGATACAATAATGTTACATCTGAAAAGATGGCGCCTACACGTGTGGCGCCTTTTTTATAAGATAATAAAAGTTATACGTAGAAGTCAAAAGATGACGCCACTACAGGAAGTTGACGCCATTACAGTTGCGTATTCGCAAACTATGTATATTTGAATTTCTTACTTAAATATAACAAAATTTAAATTAAAAAATCTTTTATGAAAATTTTCTGTATTTAATTATTCATGACATTATTCTAGATACGTGTTGAAACAATAAAATGATTTGTTTTTTTATAATTATGTATTATGTTTATTATAATTATATATTTAACACAAGTAATTTCTACATTCTTTCCTACCTTTTCTGTTTTCAATAAATTGCAAAATCATTTACTCTTTAATCATATCGTACATGTCAAGTATGCATAATGAAATAGATAAATGTATATTAAATATTACCAATGAGAAGACAAGACTGCTTTCATTATTGAAACATTACTGGAGCTCCATGAAAGAACAACAAACGAACTGTTGATTCACGTGACGTCCATAAATATGTAAGAAAATTAAAGTTGATTGTGTTAATATGAAATAATAATCGAATTTAAATCTATTAGTAATAATCAAATATATAATTAAGAAAAAAATATGAAAAAAAATCTTAAATACTTCAATGATGAATTAATAAAATGTTCAATAAATAAACATTTATTGTTTAAACAAACCTAAGAGCAGTATACGAAGGTAACAAAATTTCAAGAAGAAGAAGGTAACAGAGAATCATGTTGCAATTATATATAATAGGTTATGAAATTACACGTCGTTACGCTACGATCTTCTATTGTCTAATGACACCCCGCACCGACGTTTCGTCGACTAATTTTGTACCAATGGAGGGGATGTTCCACTCGGCGGCAAAATTGAACGAATTTAAATCAACGAGAAAAAAGAAAGAAATTCGAAAGTTTGAAATATGGATATGTGAGAATATGAATATAAACTTCATAATTTAATTTGGTCAAATGCAAACAAACACGCATACACATATGTACATATGTGTCATTCTCAAAAATTGTCGATAATAATTGTTTAAGATTTATTGTTGAATAAAAATGATAGTACCATATTTAATCGCATTCAAGTAATCGATATTTTGTAAAGAAATCTTAAAAATATAAATAAAAGAAATATAGAATGGATTCAACATGAGAATCCACATGAAAATCACTTGTTATTTTACTGTTTTTTTTTTCTTTTTTTTTGTCACATATGATTTTGTTGATTCAATATTACAATTAATATTAAAATTAAATTGTAATTATGAAATTATAAATTATCATTACAAATGAAATTTAGAATTTGTATACTATACTTGTACAATATATATATTTATATATATTCATCTTTACACAGATTGAATAAATAAATTATTAATTACGACATTTGAATAAAAATGGTCTCTGAATTTTTTCCAGTTTAATATATTCTCATGACGTCTTCAGAATATCTATTTTAAATATGAATATGTACATATATATATATAAACTTAATATATACATCATCAAGTTAGTACATGTCATAAAAAGTTACAGGTTAGCAAACACTAACATTTTGAAAATAAATCAGTATTTTACACATAAAGGAAATATTAAAATACTATAGATGAGAAACATGGATAAAAGCAATTTGAATATTACTCAACAATAAGAAAAGTATTTTAATGTTTTTTTTTTTTATTTAATCCATAAATAATTCCAGTATCTTTCTTTATTAAACATAAAGTGCATTTCCAAAATAAAATTAAGTCTCCATAAATATGAACTGAAAAGATTAATTTGAAATATATTATAATACATTTAATAAAATATGAAATATTGTCAAATCGTAACAAATGATAATTCTTATAGTTGTCATACATGCATGTTTGTGACATAGGATGAATTGTGATGTATTAATGTTATGTGCTTCGTTTAACTGTAACACGCAATTAAACACTACGCTTTGTAAATTGTTGCAATTTGTTTTATAGATAATTGATAGAAATGTATTGGTACACTGGTGATGACACTTTAGTACATGAAAGTTCGTTGTATCGTAAAACGAAATCTGGTTGAGGTTATGCCATGATACAGAGTTGAAATATTTTTATAAGTAGGGTGAATTCGTATCAAATGCAAATAACAATTGGCACCAATATAAATTTGTTTGAGTCATGGGTGATGAAGGAGCTGTTCCAAATGTGTCGACGTACGAGTATCATATGGTGAACGCCGAAAATGCTCAAAATACATCGAGAGAAAGACGAGGAGTGAAAAGACAAATCTTCTCGGATATAAGAATGATCAGCAGAATCGATTGGATCACGGTCAGTGTACTGTGTTTCGTCAATTTAATAAATTACATGGATCGTTTTACGATCGCTGGTATGTATTCGTTTGATTTCAATATGCTGATGATTGTGGTTATGTCTTGCCCAAAGTTGATCAAAATTTGTAAAGTCCGTGTACAATGTTGCAGGAATGTTAACGGAAATAAAAAATGATTTTAAAATCACTAATGATAAATCCGGGTTACTTCAAACTGCATTTATTCTAAGTTATATGGTGTTTGCACCATTCTTTGGATATTTGGGAGATCGTTACAATAGAAAAGTTATTATGAGTAGCGGTGTGTTTTTGTGGTGTTTGACAACATTTATTGGATCTTACATGAAGGTAATGTTAAGAGGCGTACCAAAGAGATCTTTTTGTAATAAACAAAATAAAATTATTTCAGACATTTGGGTGGTTTCTCTTATTCCGTGCTCTTGTTGGAATAGGAGAGGCCAGTTACTCCACGATTGCTCCAACAATAATTAGTGATTTATTTGTAAAAGATGTACGTTCTAAAATGCTTGCACTATTTTATTTTGCAATACCTGTTGGAAGGTAAACATATTGAACTTTATGTGTAATAAAAAAAAAAAATCTTAATGTGAATTTCAAAATAATTTGATTTTCAGTGGTTTAGGATATATAACTGGCGGTGAGGTAGCCAGAGTCACTGGTGCATGGCAATGGGGTTTACGTATTACTCCATTGTTAGGTATATTAGCAATTATTTTATTGCTTACAGCTGTAAGAGATCCTATTAGGGGGGAAAGAGAAGGTGGAGTTCATTTATCAAATACTGCGTGGTCAAGTGATATAAAGGCATTGTTAAAAAAGTAAATATCAGAGTAAATACTCTCTGTTATAATGGTTTACATTATTGTTACTTTTTCTTATCTTGTAGTCAAAGTTTTATGCTTTCTACTGCTGGCTTTACATGTGTGGCATTTGTTACTGGTGCATTAGGTTGGTGGGCTCCAACGTTTCTACAATTAGGATTTGCATTGCATCCCAATGGACATAATGTTGATCCAGATGAGTATGTCTTTATTTTGTCTTTTATTTATTTAATTTAACCTATCGTATCTGCAAATCATGGCTTCTGTTTGTTTGAACCATTTCAGTGTATCTTATAAATTCGGATTGATAGGAATGTTGGCTGGTTTAATAGGAGTGCCAATGGGTTCATTATTAGCCCAAAAATTACGAGTACACTGGCAGCAAGCTGATCCTCTGATATGTGCTATGGGACTTTTAATCAGTGTGCCATTCTTATTTTTTGCAACCATAACTGCCAATACAAATTCTGTCGTATGTTACATTCTCATATTCTGTGGACAATTATCATTAAACTTGAATTGGTCCATTGTAGCAGACATATTGTTGGTATGTTCCTTTAAATTTTCAAGTTCTAATATTTCACGAGTTGTTTGAACACATTTTTCCAATGATTGTTCTTTTGAAATTTTATAGTATGTAGTAATACCGACAAGAAGATCTACAGCAGAAGCTTTCCAGATACTTATCGCACATGCCTTTGGAGATGCAGGAAGTCCTTATCTTATTGGTTTGGTAAATATTTGCACAAATTTAAATAACTCTAAAATATATATTAAATTTTTATTTTATTAAATAATGTATATCAAATTCTTTTAAATCGTTGAATAATTTTATTATATAACGTTCTATATTTTCATATTTTATGTTATCTTGTATATTATATTTGTTCTTCATAATTTTTATATTGTTAATTTTCGGCAAATTCATTGATTGATTTCAGTTATCGGAAGAACTGAAAACAGTTCTTCTTTCAGACTTGAGTATGGATGGTCAAATAAAACATATAACAAGTCAAGCTGAAAACGCACTTATTGAATTTCGCAGTTTGCAGTATGCAATGTTTCTTACAATGTTTGTAGCGGTCTTGGGCAGCTTATTTTTCTTTCTTACAGCATTGTACATACAAAAGGATAAAGCATTAGTCGATCTTACGATCGCAGGTAAGTGAAATAGCGTTGATATACCTAAAAAGAAAAAAAAATTTTATCTTAGCATCTTATTTGCATGTACGTATGAAAGTTGCTACTAATCAGCTTATCGTTTGATGTACACGTATATATACACAAGTTAGTACAAGTTTTATAATTTTTTTGAGAAGTTTTTCATTGTCTTGTTTTGGGAGCATTTTTTGCAAGAATAATATAGACATTTACACCAAAAAGTAATGCACTATCGCTTGTAGTATATTAGCTGCAAGTTATTCACGAGATAAATTACTAATTGCTAATGATTTTTGTACTACGAAATAATAAAATTAAAAATATATTTATTTTTATTAATCATTTATTATTGATATTCTATAGAGGAAAACGTTGCGTAAAGTTAAAACATTGTTTTTGTTAAGAGCTGTCACTAAAAATTGTATTAGTGTTATAGATCATAAATACACCTAAAAAAAATGCTAACAAAATGTAATTATTTTTGCACAGTGCATGAATTGTTCTCACTCTTGGAATTAAACGGACAGTTTTTTGAAAAAAGAAGTAAGAAAATACAATTTCACTTTCTTTAGCACGTTAAGCGCCGAAAATTATTTAATAAATATAATTATAAAACTTGTTGCATATTATAAAATTTTATTTAGTTAATATTTTTGAAAATAAAATACGGAAAATAAAAATGAAAGCAAATAATACAAAGTTGTCCCTTTGATCTAAAATTGCAGATTTTTAGAAATTATAGGTGCTTAACGTGCTTAAAAGTTTCTTTACAAATTTGAAGTATTTGAAATTTGTAATTTATAAACAATTCTTCAGAAGGTGACAGCTTTGTTAAAATTAATAAAAAAAGCACATTTTCCTCTTTAGCTTGTTTTTCTTTTGATTATTAATACCATGGCATTTAATGTGTTAAAACACATTGTAATCATCTTCATTTATTATCATAAACAATTAAACAAATGCAAAAAAAATTTGTTTATTTGTAAAAAAAAAATCATGGCGGTCATGTAACTAAATTCAAAATACCTTAAATACTATCAAAAGAATTTACTGTCTAAGATAATATTAATGTTTTTATATTTTATAATATTTTGTTTTTATTATTTTATAATAAATTGCACGTAGTAATTTCTATATTAGAAAAATTAGATATTGCAGTACATTATACAACATTCAATATTCTTAGTGATGTGCTCTGAAATGCTTCTAATCGCTTCGAACATGTACATGTCGAAGTGAAGAATTCAAGTCACTTTAAACATGATTTCATATTTAAAGTTCTAAAAGTCATGATACACTTATATTTTAAAATTTCAAATTTATCAAATCTTTAAAGTTTTAAGATTTGATAAATTTATTGAGACTTTAATGATTTGATGCTTATGAAGGTTTAAAATTTAACATTTATTATGATTTTTAAGGATTTTAGATATCACGTTTTAAATGATTTGAATTTTCGAGATTAATGAATTTCGGATCGCTCTGAAATTGAAAATTACGTGAAATTCACTAAATACTTTACCAGGCCATTGTGAAATTGATATAAAGTTAATTAATTTTATATAATATGCATACATCTTTCTTGCAGAAAAGTATCTAGATTCTAAGAATAAAGGGCAAGCTGAATCAACGTATGTATAAATCGCCGGGCCTTCCCTGATAGTGTGCTGTAAATCTGGTACATAATTTATTTTCATGATTTCAAATCTTTTTTCTTTGATACGATAATCAGTTTATTACGTTCGAAAGTTATTACAACAATTCAAAATTATATTGTAAATTTTCCTTACTACATTTAGGAGGTGATTAAATTTTCCTTACTGTATTTAAGAGAGAGATGACAATGATTTAAATACTGTAGTTATTGAAATTAATTATTTTTTTATAGATATTTTTCCTCCATCTTGTATTAAAATTAATCTGTATAACATTTTTAATAATACTTTTACTTTGTGATTTAAATCACTGATGAGATAGAAAAATTTGTTTGAATAAATGTTGAACATTAAAATTGATTATCGAATGTACTCTTTTTATTTATATTGATTTTTGTAAGTCATAATTCTTATATTTTTCAATCATTCTGCTTAATTTTATTTCCAGAAGGACTCCACTCTTAACTATTCATTTTCATCTTAATTCTACCATTGATTTTTTATTCATGTCATAATATTTATGCTTTAACAATTATTGAAATATGTGTGCTTTTAATATTATTATTCAAATATGTGTGCTTCTAATATTATAATCTGGGCATTATATAAAAACTGATGAAGCTTGCCTACTAAGGAAAGTTGTTCTGTAATATATTGCATAGCTACTATACGTATAATTGTGTCTTGTCACTTTTGCATGACAAATAATTGCATGTAAGGTGTTACTGACAATAGTATCTAGTACTAACACTTGGTATATTCGTAGTTACATTACAATGTATCATTTCTTTTTTAAATTATTGCATCAAAATTTTATTATAAATTTTGTATTAATTGAAACATATAAAAAGAATAAGGCAAATTTTATGTTTTAGTTTTTAACATAGAAGTATACAAATAAACAAGTATTAAAATAAATATCTGAAAATAATGTAGAGTAATCCAAAGAATCTAATAAATATTTTATATTTGCCTTTGAGTTCTGTTTCAAGTATAATGTATTATGTTCATGAAATATTTTGATGTTTGGTGTTTAATTGAATTTATGGCTGGCCTTATATTTCCTTCTGCAACAGTATATTTATTGCATTACTTTATTCGTGTAATGTTTCTCATGAAAATATGAAAACATCTTCAAACATGTTAAGATAACATTAAAAATATATTTTCTGTCTTGAAGGAGAAAAGGATTATTTATTGTTAATAACCATTTTTACAAATATATTTTGTTCTAGGTGCAAATACTTCAGATTCAATGTATATATGTAATGATGAAGTTGAAAATGAGACACAAGATGATATGCACAAACCATGATGATCAATATTTTAGATATTTTTAGATTTATTGACTATAAGCAAATTATGTAACGTGATATTCAAGGGCAGCTGTTACAGCAACGAATATTTATTAAGTAGAAAAGAGCATTTGTTTAATTCGGAATGTCTCGACTTGCGTAATGATAAAATATGTTTTGAATATATATATATATATATATAAAACAAATAATTTTACAAATCAAAAAATTTTACAAATTATTATTAGTTTGTACTTATAGTCAGCAAGGTAATTATGTTAATAATGTACAAAAATACTAAGCTTGGCGAGGACTATATTTAACTAGATTAAGAGTTATTTAACATTTGTACGTATTATAGTAATTTTACATATAATATTTTTATAGTAAGTTTCTTCTAACAAAAAATGCGTTCTTGTGTGGTATGCAAAATAAATATTTCTCGGGTACGTCCTGTAAAAAAATTGACATTTTGTTATTAAATATCTTTGTGTTTGAAAAAATTTGTAACTCAATTCTTACTATGTAAGTGTTACTAATTTCACGATTTACGTGCCTTACATGGATTCATGTGAGAAAAGACATGACCAAATTACACATCATAATAATGCGCCATTCAAATAAATTATTTGGTTAATATGATTTACTTAGCTTCTAAGTAAAACATTTTCTTTCTTAGAATAGCAATTGCTGTTTTATGTAAGATCTTAATATTTTTATAATTTTCTTTTTTTCTGTTTAATCATACGATACTTTCATGTATATTACATGTAATACTTCTATTTTTACTTTTTATTGTAATGATTATTTTAAGAATATAAAATATCCGCTTTGTAATACTCTGTACGTGAATTTTATTTCCAATTTTATTTAATCATTTAAAAGTGATGATTTCAAATTGTTTTTTAGATGTTACCTGTAACAATACCTTGCTAGATATTTTATTTCCAACAATGCAACAAAAGCTATCTGAAAAGCAGCTGCATCACTATTCTTTAAAACGATCCTATCTCGAAGACAAAGCGAAGGTTGTTGACAATGTTAATATTTGGCAAAGATAAGCCATTTCGTCGTAACCTCCTCTTGACAATGCAAAATATGAGCAACTAGTGCGCGAAACATCATTACCATCGTAACTTAGTCTACGAGCCTGAAGAATATATCGAGAGGAAAGAAACTTTTTCTTTAAAGAACTTTCAAGTTCTCTTTAAACTTTGACTGTGGATACGAAGAATTGAAACATCACGGTGACAACAAATTGGGCGGGAAACGTAAATTGTGGTGGCGCAATGCGCGCGGCGTTTTAATACCTGTTGCATTGTAGTTCGATAACCATAGATCGAATCTATACGTAAGACTGCTGAAGGGCGCCACCATCGGCGTTGGAAAATTTGAAAATAGTACGGTCATTAGTACGGTTTGTCGGAGTAATTTCGCGGATAGACGGTGTTTAGAAATTTAATGCGCTGAACTTTTCCGCGACACTAAAAGTTCTAAATAAAGCTTAATGGTCACGGTAGTTCTTGGAAATGCAGCGCAACTTCGGTATTACTGGACAACGAGTATCAGTGTACAGAGTAGGACGCCCGGCAGAAGCTGATTGGCAGATTGCGTTTTATAAACGGCTGGAATAGTCTCGGTCAATCAAGATCGGCAATTTTCAAATTTTGCCGGCGAGTGGCAGTTCCAGTGGGAATTGCTCGCTGCAACGCTGAAAGGGTCGTCCCCGGACGATCTCATCGCTTCGCCAATTTCGCAGAAAGTGTCGCGAAATCGCTCGTTACAGCTAATGTTGAAGCGTCGTGACGATAAATCATTTCGAAGAATCTACTGTCGAAGAACGTGTGCATTTCTCGCGCTCTCGGAGGGAATTCAACGATTCTCGTGCTTCGTTTCAAAGGTACGAAAGCTTACTTTGCTATATTTTTTTCTCTTTTCTGTTAGAGGTCAATTTTCTTCGTAATTTCTAGTGCGCGATGCGATTGAATCGTACATTTGGAAAATAATGGCGGCTAATTAAATAATGACGGTTATGTTCGACATGTTGAGTTTTAGGTTAAGTTCTAGTTTATTTTATTATCATCGCGCGTTTGTGATCTTGTGTTTCGACGCGATTCAGTATATACTTTTAAATATATCTTTTCACGCGATATAATATCTCCCGAGGCGAATATTTCGCAGCAGAAATATTTCGTTCGTTAATGAACTTTGATGAATTTTAATTTCGTTGAGATTTAACGAACTTTAAATTTTTCAAGGGAAAATGACCAAAACGATGCAATTGAGTAAATGGTAGCCAATTTTAAACGTAAAAATTCGAACGATTTACGTGTTCGAATTTTAAAGGTCCATAAAAGATCGATCGATCGTGCCTTGCTTAAACTTCCTCGCAGTCATTCGAACATTCTACCGCGATCTCCTCTAAGATTCCAGCTCATTACCCCTCTGAGGATAAAGTCAAACTCGTATCCCATAAATCGAAAGTTCTCGGGCAACAACTCCCCTGCAAATTGTCCCCTGGTGCTCACGATCGTTAATTCAATTTTGCTGACCGTTTCGTTCAATGACGACGAATTCACGCGGAAAATGCCTTCTTGTAATTTGCTCCCACTGGTGTAGTGATTTATTCTCTTGCGTGAATTGCCAATATACATATGTCGGGTTACACTTATCCCAATAATAATTGTGTTAAGTTCAAACTGATAAGCAGTTGTTCGTAGACAAGACTTATTTATTTACATGCAATCACGTTGTATCTGAAAATTAATAAATTAATATGTATAACAATATTATATATGTAAAAGTAATTATATATATTAAATGTTTTCCTTATGTATTTTGCGTTCTTACGTATTTGTGCTCTTGGCAATTGTCTACGAACAATGTCTTTCAATCTGGACCAATTGCAAGATTGCACAAACATTTTCATCGTTCGCCAACTTCCCCTTTCTCTCGCGTTTCAATTCAACGAAGTGTCTTGGCTTCGACAAACAATCACGAATCATCTGCGTCTCGTACGTTCAAACAGACCTATTAAATCACTCCTGGATTCCAAATACGCACGTGAAACAATAACTTCTCTCGGAGGAGGTACCAGCAGACAGTTGTTTTTCTTTTCTTCTTTTTTTTTTTTTTTTTTTTCCTCGACGGTGCATCGGCCTTGCATACGATTGCTTTGCCCTTAATTCTAAAATAACAGTGGCTGCCACTCTCCAGGCAGGAAGATGGCTCGGTCGATCTGTTTTTTTATCGCCGGCCTTAAAGTGGCTGCCTACTATCTCGTTTAAACCTTATTTTCTGTTCACTGACGTGGAGACGGTAAACCATTTCTAGGTCGTTCGCGCAAGTTCCAGCGCGCCTTTTTCGCGCGTAATATCAGCCAGTTCTCATGCCTTGCCGCCGTCTGTCGTTTATCTTGCAAAACATCAACGACTCGTGGCCAACCCATCGTCGTGCTCTCTCCTGTCGTGTTCTTTTTCTTGTATTTTCTTTTTTTTGTCTTCCTTTCTCTCCTCTGTTAGTGTGGCGAGAGCCACAGCGGAGGTTGCAACGTGTCGCGCCATAACGCGGGCTATACTACTGAAACTTTGACTCTCGCGCGACGGAATGAGGTTTGAGGGGGTATTCTAGTGTGAAGTGCGTGTTTTCTTTTAGCATTGTTAGGGAATTTTTTGCAAAGAAACTGTTACACCTTTTTGCAGTCAAATTGACGAGGTTTGTTTGTACGAATTTCGACGACGTTTTAAAATTTTTTGAGACAGAAAAAAGTTAAAATCAGTGGCACTGCAATACTCTCGAACGTAGTCGCTTTTTAAAGAAGGTCGTCTCACGGTGTCCATGATTCCGGCCGTTCTGCTTGTTGGAAATGAAAAAACGTGAATGTTCTTTAATTAGTATGAATTTGGCTATAGCAGGTACCAAAACAAAAGAATAAAGTCGGTAATTAAAAAAGTGGCGATACTTTGAAGTTCGATCACTGACTTTTGCATGTTATTGTCAAACTTCGGAAGTCTAGAAAAATATGAAAAATAAAATTTTTTGGTTGATTCTGGTAGGGGCTATAGTCACACATGTACCAAATGCGTACTTAAAATTTTGAGTCAATTGGTCAAGTAGATTTTGAGATATCATGGACACCGTTCTGAAGAGCATAGTTCCCAGAAAAATGCCTTTAAAGTTTAGTATTGCGGTAACAATGACTCTGGTCGACCATAACTTCGTTAATTTTAGGAGTTCACATGTAAGGTTGCAGAGATTTATTTTTGTAACTATGTAAAAAAAAATCGATTCTTTTCAAAAGTTCACACTAGAATACCCCCTTAACGGTGCAGAATGATCTTTCGCAGTTTAGAGAAAGATATACGCGTTTAGGTTAATGAATCGTGTCGGGGAGATTTCTTTTTTGAATGTTAATGGATTTGTGGTTGTAGAGATAATAAGGTCTTACGGTTATTTATTGCCCTATGCATGTACATTATTGTGTAAGCAATCTTGTTTGAAAAATCCAGGCTTTCTTACGTTCTCGCCATTTATTCTGATTATTCATAATATTTCAATTTGTCAATTGATAAATTACAAGTTACGTGTTATGGGAACAGAAGTTTGTGGAAAATTGAAAGATGCAAATACAGAGTTGTATAAAGTATTATGCGCGATTGATAAAAAGTATTTCTCTTCAAGTTACGTTTTCTATCGTTCTCTTTTTTCATTTCATTCGTCGCAGAATCTGCAAGCGAAGCGTTGCTTTTTCGCGACAATGATCACTGACAAGTTAATAAGAATTCAGGGTACGTTCTTGGGAAATAATATACCCAATGTGGCTGTTCCTTCTTGTTGGATTTCCATTTGAATTACGCGTTATCTAGAGCTTAGACGTAACTGAGAGCTAATTTAGTCATGCCCCAGCGACGTAATCTAATGTAATTCTCTTTGGTTCGGACGTAACTCGGTTCAATTACATGTAATTTAAATCTGATTTATCTCGTACAAGTTCAAACGTAACTCCTAATCCATTGCTGTCTAATTCTTGATACCGTTCGTAATCAAACGCAGTCGTAGCCATCTCGTAAACACTTGTCACGATCAGTTAGATAATTAGACAAATACAATTAGCCGCAAGTCAATTTTCACAGACTGTAGTAACGACAGGAGAATCCCCCTCAAAATTACCGATATTTAGTTACATCTTTACGTTTATATATTTCAAAGGATGCAAGGTACGTTTAAAAGAGTAGAAATGGAAGAATATTCTGAAGAAAGTGTTTTTATTCTGTGTGGGGGCCATAATATCAGGCAATTATTTAAATTATTTAAATCGAAAATTAAAATTATTCAAACAATTTTGCTCGAGTATTTTTGAAGATACATAAATTCCAGAGGTAGGACAGATTGTTGTCCCTTGGAGGAAAATAAATTTCTCAAAGGTCCTCCATCGTTCGCAAGCTCGCAAAAGAAGGAACGTCCATTAATGTAACTTCGTTCGACGTAACGCGCGTTGACCGTTTCGGGGAGGAAAGTTTCCATGTTATCCAATTTAGAGAACCTCATTGCCCGTAATTTTCAAAAATATCAATAATAGTTCAGCCGTATAAATCCAGTTATATTTCTCACTTTGTTCCCTCGCTTTCGTGTTTCTCTGAGAAGCTTCTCGATTCAACGGCTGCAAACTGCGCAGCTGCAAACTCTTTTTGCAATCGCCTGTGACGATTTATCGTGTAAATTCTGTTTCTTCGAAAGGGTGGTAACTTTTCAAGAGAGTTACGCTACTTTCAGTAGACTCTGTCTGTTTCTCTGTCAGTGACTTGATACGCGAAAAGGAAGAGACGTTTCTCTTCCAGCGAACGGAAACTGCATCGCTTAATTTAGCCAGTTTACTTGATATCAAGTCGATCGATACCACTTTGCCAATGTAAACCTGGTTTTCGTTATACCATTTCGAGACAAGCTTCTATTCGATAATACAATTTGCCGATGCTGATTCCGCCAAATTGTTCGAACCGAATGTTTCAGACGATGCCCGATCAAATGAACTCTCGTTGCTTGAATTTACTTATTTGAGTCTGAACGAAGAAATCGCTGGTAACGGGACTCGTACGTTATGCGAGGGTTAGGTTAGGGTCGTATGGACGCTTTGGATATTCTTCGTAACTTCACGAGTTAGGTCGATTTAGTTCTGCAAAAACTCGATGTTTTTGTCATCCCGTGGCAAGTTGATCAAACTTCTGCCGATACAGAAACTACCAGTTACCAGAAAAAGTGTTTCAATGTTTGAAACGAGATGAAGACCACGCTTGGAGATTACACGAATCGAACCATGCCACAATGTACAACTACTTCGATTACAAGTAACTGGAAAAATCCGAACGCGAGGTTTTTACAGTTGCCTCGCACGACAGACCGTTCTTATCTAACATACATCAGCTTATAATAAAAAAACGGACCGCTGGCCGCTCGTAAAATTCCGCTCGATTCCAGTCGTTCGATTTACGATTTCCAATCGGTCGTATCGCGTTGTCGAGAGACGTCGGGATATTGTTGAAGCAATAAGGCCAACTCGGCCAGCTGTTCACTAAGGGAGGACTCGGCGAAATCATTCAGCCCCTTTTTAAAGAAAACGGCCCCTTTCGTTTTACGTACGACCAGCCTTCTTTTACGAGACGGTAATTTGAGAATTTATGTCGTTTAAAATCGTGATTGACTCGCTCGATATAGCATATTGCATCGATTCTGACGTCGAATTTCGTAAAAATGATGTAAAATACATATCCGAATACACGTGTGGAGGTCATGGAATCACTTTATCGGTGAACTTCATTTTATCGCCCTTCGCGTGTTATTTCATCGTTACGTAATTAACGTATTCGCGGCGCGAGCACCCGTGCAATTATGCAATTTGCATCATTTATGCGGATATTTTATGTGTATTTGCTGATGGGCCTTTCTTTTTTATGGGATCTGTGGTGGGTGCGGCATTCTTGTTGAAATAAATTTGGCAGCAAAGCACGGATTCGTGTAGCCCTTTTTCTTTCAAACAAGAGGCAGAAAATGATCAAGTATCAAATATCTATACCTGCTATAAAATTATCAATTTAATTTTAATTACCAAGTGTTGTGAATGCTGCAACGAAGTAAGTTACATTTTTACGCATCGTGTGAATTTTCACAATTTTAAGTTTTTCGCAAATACATAAAAATCATAATATATACAAAAAATATATATATATATGTATGTACACATATTACATATGCATATATACATAAATACACAAAAATCCATCTACTTATAATATTTTACAATAAGTAGTTTTCATTTGTTTTCCTTTTTTTTTTTTTTTTGAAACAAAAAACTTTAGGACACACTTCAATGACATTTCTTGTAAAAAACAGAAATAAAAAGGTAACAGAAGAAGGGTTGAAACTCGAGAGCGAAACCGAACAGATAACCGTCTGTGTAAAACCATTCTATCACGTTTATTCCTCGAGTTCAGCCCTAGAATTACATCTGCATTTAGCGGTACACACATCCCCTGTGGACTGTATTAACATCACAATTAATTTTAATTAACAATCACCTGTTAAACTTCGCAACAGAGCCGCTCTGCATCACTAGTCCGCCGGGACAGCAGACTGGACATTAATCTTTCAGTCTTTATCGGAGCACAGTGTAACAGAATATCATAATTCAGATACTAAATTACATCAATTAGTTTAATTATCTATCTTGATTTGTTTGGAGCTCCTGGCAGTATGTAGATTAGTAGCTGTGTTTGACACTGATTTAGATTCGGTCGACTTATCAACGCCACCAAATGCTTCGATCACGCGGCAAAATTTATTTCGCAAGATTTATTACCTTAAATTGCTTGTTACTCATCATCATTGTTTACTGTTCTTTTTTTTTTTTTTTTATAAAAGAGGACATTGCAGTTAGAGGAACGTTTTCATATAAAATAGCACGACTGACGACATTTTACTTTAACCATTTGATCAGAAAAGGGACATTTTTATATCAGCGCCACCAAATGCTTCGATCACGCGGCAAAATTTATTTTGCAAGATTTATTACCTTAAATTGCTTGTTACTCATCATCATTGTTTACTGTTTTTTTTTATAAAAGAGGACACTACAGTTAAAGGATCGTTTTCATATAAAATAGCACGACTGACGACGAGGAGACATTTTACTTTAACAATTTAACCAGAAAAGGGACATTTTTATATCAGCGCCACCAAATGCTTCGATCACGTGGCAAAATTTATTTCACAAGATTCATTACCTTAAATTGCTTGTTACTCATCATCATTGTTTACTGTTTTTTTTTTTTTTTAATAAAACGAGGAGACATTTTACTTTAACCATTTAACCAGAGAAGGGACATTTTTTAATAAAATGGACAAAAGTGGGAAACAGCATTGGAATTCGTCCTAAAGATTTAACAAAAAAAAAAAGAAAAAGAAACAAACAATTTTTAACACGTACACGTAGTCATAAGAAATGAGATTGAACCGAATGTTTCGGTGGAAATAGAGTCGCAGGATGTGCGTTGATGTGTTCGTTTGTTTGTAAAAACGGCATGAAGTACACATCCGGCGCGATGTACCGGATCGTCTCTGATGGTTGCAACCTCGTATTTCAAGGACTATGAAACACGTACAGCTGTTAATGGCGCGGAGAAAAATTCTCGAGGCCGGCGTGATAAATTTAAAACCAGATATTTTCAGACGGAAACATTGGGTTCTCACGCTTTCGGTAAACTTTTCTTCATTTAACGACTGATCAACGACGACTGCGGACCTTTATAAATTTATGACAATTTTTGGAGCCACTAACCGAGTGCACGTCACGTGCAAAAACACCTAATCTTTCGTACCTTGGGAAAGGTGATTAGGAAGTTTGAGAATTTGAAAAATTATAGAACACCGTACGAAAATCCTTTGTCCATCGCTTTCATTCGTAAAGATGGAAATTTTTCATGACAATTTTGTGATCTGACGATCGAATAATCAACATGTTCCGATTATTTGTACATTCGACCGATTCAGAGAGGAAAGATGCAGAGATCAAAGGCGGTGTTATAGCACGATGGACAAAAATACGAAAGGAGACGTTCGACAATTTGCCCGCATGAATATTTACAAAATCGTTTATTACCATATGCAAAGGTTTATGATCGTATGAGGCAATGAAAATTGTAATATACGAGGTTTAAAAAAAAAAAAAAAAAACGAGGTATCGCGCGAGGGCGTTAAAATACCAGCACGTGTAACAACAGCAACGCGATGTGAATTTGTTGGGCCGACCGACTGGTTAACGAGATCGCTTGCCATCATGAATGTAATTTCACTCCATTTTTTTCTTTATTTTTTTTTTCCTGTTGACGAACGTCGAAACGTCGAGCATTTGAATGCACACGATTTCGATAATCCTATTTGCCTCGTAAACACGATATTGATCGAACCTGGAACAAATCCGATCGATACCTCGGACATTTTGTCACACTCGACTAATAAAATATTCAATGATACATCGCTGTATGCGTATGACAATAAATCGTGTTGCACTGTGCTTAACACACTCTAGGGCTATAACGAATGCTGTCTGCTTTCAAAAGTGGGAAAAAACTAAACTTGTGCTTTGTACAACGAGGAATCTGTCGATAATGAATAATAATAATAATACTTTATACTTTGTACAACGAGGAATCTGTCGATAATGAATAATAATAATAATACTTTATACAACTATAATAATAATAATACTTTATACTTTGTACAACGAGGAATCTGTCGATGATGAATAATAATAATAATACTTTATACAACTGTAATAATAATACTTTATACTTTGTACAACGAGGAATCTGTCGATAATGAATAATAATAATAATACTTTATACAACTATAATAATAATAATACTTTATACTTTGTACAACGAGGAATCTGTCGATAATGAATAATAATAATAAAAGTAAATTAAATAATAATACTAGGTAATAACAAAAATTGTCGACAGTAGCCAATCATCGTCAAACGAGAAACGAAGAAAAAAAAAAGAAAGTCATCCTTTCACGAGTATAAATGGTTAAATAGCACTCGTGGAGAGTTAAATTAAAAATGAACAACATCGATAAAATGAAAATACGTGGAACAGATATTTGATGAGCAATCGGCGCGTCGAACAAGAACAAACGTAGAGAGATTCTCTCAACGAGTGCAGTAACAGAAAGAGAGAACCAAGAGGAAAAAGAGAAAGGGAAGAAATGAAGAGATGGATCAACGAATTCAATTACGTTGAGGCTGGGGGTGTTCACCCTCGCAGCTAGGGCGTGTCTGCTAATGGTATATTCGACTAGAAGTTAATTGGCCGGTGTAATCCACTGATTAAGAGAAAACGGTATTATTTACTTGGCAGAAGTTGGAACGAGAATCGCGCGTTTACGCGGCAAACACTCGCCTGGCGTTCGTTTTATTAATTTCCATTAATTCTCTCTTAAAGTTCGTGCTGGAGAGCTAGTGTCTAAGTTTCGAGCAGGGAGAGCGTTAACTTTCTTTGTGCGTTTATCCAGTTGGATCCTTTTAGATGATTATTCCCATTCACTTTGGCGCCATTTGAAACTCGCCGAGCGGAACAGTCGAAACATCGAATTCGTTTGGAAGACAGTAACAGATAAACTGGAGATCGAAATTGGAACATGATCAGTTTGAACTGCTTCTATTTCGCGTTTACTTTCGTATTATATTGTGTTATATTTGTATTTAGATAATTCGACGAGTCGAACGGGGGGAAATTGGAAAATTTCGTTGAGTTCTTTTTTCAATTTTTCGGAATTTTGCTGGCTAAAATTTTGAAAAAAAACTTACGAACGATTAACTAGATGCTTTGCATTTAATTTTACACTTTTTGCACTCTTTACTAGTAATCGAATAAAATTGAATTAAATTATAGATACGAAATTTATCTAATTCAACTTTAAATTTATAATATACTCGGTATTCAGTGAATGTAAAATGAGCTATTAAAATACCGAGAGATTTGAAAAAATTTGAGTTTTGTTCAGAACATGTAACAACGCGAGCCATACGTTTCACGGATGTTGATAATAATTTTTCTCTCTTTCTTGTATTTCTTTTATTTTTTTTTTATCAATGATTCCTGCATAGAATCTTACGTAATTTTACAGATTAAAAGTTACCTCGAACTGGTCTCAAAAGTTCGACGATTTGATCATAAACTTAACCTAAATTCTAATCTTATTTATTTAATATTTTTTCCTAATTTATCCAACGAGGTCCCAGTTTCCTTGAGGATCGGAAACGTCAAATTATTTGACTAAGCTTTATAAACGTGCTTGAATAATTAACCATTGTTTGTGGAAGGTGTAATCCTCTTAAAACTAAATTCAGGAAGCCAGCAGTTAGTATTCTGGTTCCCGAACAAATCTCCAGCCGGTACTATGATCATTCCGAGCTTTTGTTTCGAGCATTGTTAAAATTTCTAGCCACTTCAGAATTGATACTTCACGTAAATGAATTTGTTTTCAATTCCGCGGGGTTCTCGCGATGCAAAATCCGATTGGAGATGTCGAGTGAAAACGAGAGGTCGATGTTAACGAAATGTCAATTAAAAAGCAAGAAATTGCATTTATTTGGACATGTCGGTGATTTTAAACAATCTTCAAAATACATGTGTCTGATAATAAATGAAATTAAAGGAATCGTGATTTTAATCGTTAGCCAAATCAATTATTCAGATATTGATTCTAAAAGATATTGATTCCAAGATTGTTTTGATCAATAAATAATTATTCTTCTCGACGTGTTGAGCAATTACGATTTTAATTAAAATTGAACGCTATAATTGCACAAGTAACACAACGACACAAAAGAATTGAAACTGACAAATCCTGTGAATAATCAGATACGTATCTTTTCATAGAATTTTCACTGTTTGAAGTGCACTCCGAAAAACACAAAAAGTTTCTGACTTGTGCGCGATCTCGAATGCTATCGCGGATTTTTATCCCCTTTCATCATCTTTGAACTTCCGCTGTTTGGCACGAAACTGCTTTAAACATGCCATTAACGTCGATCTTGTCTTTCGTATGCTCACGTTGAAAGAGGAGCAAATATTCTAGAATAAAAGACAAAAAAGTATGGCCTGTGCAACGCTATGTTACGATCTCTATTGCCTTGCAAATTTTCACTGCCCGAGGACAGATTCCTTTATTTCACTAATGGCGTTTAAAAAAACGAGTCGAAATTTTTTTTCAACGTGCTGATCCTCCTTTCTTTCAATATTCTGTTTCTTTTTTCTTTTTAATGAAATATACGCGCGGGCCACTGTCAAAAAACGAAAAAAAAAAAAAAAAAAGAAGAAAAAAGAAACGAGAAAATTTTCATACAAAAAAAATTTTACTCGCTTTACTCGATATTAAAAATTCTTTCAGACAGGTTATTTATAGTGACACAGCTTGCACTTTCTTTTTCATCCGTACCAGTATCAAGATACTTTTTTTTCAATAGATATCAAAGCCTTGTGTAATTATCAATTGTATTCCGTGCTAATTACTTTATTGCTGCACATTTGTCAGGTTTCGTACATTCTCTGTATATTGAGATGCATGCGTATACGTTTTATTTCATTGCAATCAGCGACATTATAAATTCAGCATTTCGCGTGGAGCTCCGTATCGTCGTACGAAATAACGCGGTAATTCTACTTTATTATGACGTGAAACGAATGTCCTAATGATCCCCTGTATTTCGAGTAATTTAAATAATTCGAAAAATAAGCACGTTGCAAGGGATAACGAAGAAAAATAATCCAGTTTCTTTTCTTTTCTTTTTTTTTTTTTTTTTTTGTCGCCCAATCACGCCATAACGAATCGATAACGATTCTTCTACGTTAATAAAATTTCATTTCAAAGAAACTAGCTTGATCATCTGTAATCAACGTTCGATCTATCAACTTTTTAACGATCGATAAGAAATTCACACGGATGGAGGAACACGTTGAAACGCGCGAACGATCCGGCATAATCCGCTGCTAAGCTCGTCGTTGCACTTTCGTAACAAACTCGTTAACGTTTATGGACGAAATTCATCGACGAAGGAAGCACGCGCGTACGTACAGGGTGGAAAAAAAAGTTGTGCCGAAGAGTTTTCTTCTTTCGCGTTGTTGTTCCACTTATCACGATGGTGAAACTTCCTCGAGTGACCATAGGTCGTGAACGTAATCGTTCTTTTGAGAAATGACAAGAAAAAACAAGTTTCTTGATCATTTGTCACTGCGGACGCGTGCTAACAGCGACTGCATGATTCTGGAGGCGTAGATGTCTGTATTGCGTGATTTTCGTATTAGGTTTTACCAACATTTGATTTGTCATAGTTGCAGCATTGGCGTGAGTCTGAATAATCAAATGATACAAATTACTGTTAACGTTATTCGAAGTATAATCGCTACGTGATGTGGACACGCGTCCAAGATCATAAAGTCGCTGTTAACACGCACGTGTCCTCAATATTAAATGATTAAGAAACTTCTTTGCTATTTTTCAAGAGAAAAATATATATAATATACATAAAAAATATATAATGTATAATACATAAAGAGAAAGAAATATATATATAATATATATAAAATATAATATATATATTATATAATATATATAATATATATAAAAAATATATAATATATAACGTATAAAGAGAAAAAATACATAATATATATAAAAAATATATGATGTATGAAAAGAAAAATGTACATAATAATATAAAAAATGTATATAATATACAAATATATATATAATATATAAAGAGAAAAATGTATATAATAATATATAAAAAATATATAATATATAAAGAGAAAAATGTTTATAACAATATATAAAAAATATATAATATATATAGAGAAAAATATATATAATATATAAAAAATATATAATGCAACCTAATAACACTCTTGAAAGATATTATTTTCATCCTAGATAAAAGATAAAACTTTTCCACGTATCTTGTGTAACCTCGAAATTTAATATCAATTTAAGGTCAATTTTGCGTCATTTACATGCATCTCTATCAAATCGGAGGTGTAGAATTCATCGAACTTTTCTGTCCACCCTGTACACACGCTCTTTACACATATGTTCGTTGAAGTCGGAAATATTCGCGAACTGTTTTCGCCGAAATATGGCGAGATGCTTCTCGTTCAACGATATAATGCCGCCATCCCTCAAATTAATGAATTCTTCTCGAACTCGAGCTGTCCCTCCCTCCCCTCTTTTCCCATCGGTTCCCGATATTTACACCGACGATGAACATAGCACGAGAGGCAAATAAATCTGGAATTTATTAAATCTCCGGGCACGGTCGTGTTTACTCGCCGTGTAATAATTAACGCGACAAGAGGGGAAACTTTTCGAGTTGAAAAAAAGTCGCGATACGATGAAAAAAAATCGTGCATGTCCTGCGTGTATGTGTGTGTGTGTGTGCATGGATATATTTGGGGCTGGTGATGAAAACAACGAAAAGTAGGATCCTCTTCAGCTGGCGGGGTAAAATGTTGTAACGAGAGAAAAAAAAAAAAAAATATTCGACGTCGACACAGACGGCATCAAGTGTTCGTTTCCTCGTTCATCGTAACGATCTTTTTAGCCACTCTGGCGAACGTTTGGAAAAAGTTTGCTCGTTAGACACCCGACGTTTTGTTAACGATATTCTCTGCTTGTTGTATCTTTTTCTCCCCTTTGGATCTCTTTGAATTTGTTCCGACTCGAAAGAGAATTTCGAGGATTCTTCGCTCTGTAAAAAGTTAATCTTCTCTGATTGTCGTTAATTTTCGATTTTCTTTTTAATTTCCATGCTCTCGCCAGATCTCCACGCAAATTTCGTGGTAAAAAAAAATCGGCGCAACGCGTCGAATGTACAAAATATTAAAGGCAGAGTGTTTAAATATTTATTATCAGAGTATTTAATTTCACACTCGCCAAGTTCTCGTAAAAATGTGAAATATTTCCATGGATAATCACAATATTTCATTTCGTCACTCACTTTTTACTTTGGAAAAACGTTACGATCGAAACGTAAACTATAAAGAATGCAAAATCTATAACTATAAAGAATCCGCAGTCTAATCAAATTAATATTACTCTACCAATAAGGAAATTCGAACTTAAGCACACGGCCAACTTCAGACTTGTCCTGTTCACCACTGATTCGATTATGATGTTAGGCAAGACTGTACTACGGCCAGCTACAGCTTATAAATAAAAGTGTGCTGAATGCGACGATAATTGAACGTCGGTATTGAATAGACCCCGGTAGAACGAGGCTGACGCTAATTCGCGCATATAATATCGTAATGAATAAATTTTCCAACGGCAGACGCGGTGAAGTAATTACGCGGCTGCTATTCAGAGTATGCAATTAGGATGATTGACGAGAGGAATGTGGCAGAGGCGGCGGAATATGGAACGAGAGTGGAAAGAAATGCGTGAAAGGGGCGAGCGTGTAACGAGAAGGGAAGCAGCGAAATTTTTATCGAAGTTCAATCTTTCGTTCTTTCAAGCTTGAAACTGCAATTTATACTGCAACGTTCTTTAAACGCGAATTATAAGTACGAACGAAAAAGTTTCTTCCTCGTTGCGCGCGCGGCATTAGATTGCTATTTTTCTCGTGCCATCGAGTACACAAAAATATTTCTTTCTTCTTTTTTTCCACGCGAATGTTATTCGACTCGTTGGAAAGGTCTCGATAAAAAAAAACACAGTTCGCGTTCATTTTTAGTTTGTTCTTCATATAAATTTCACCGAGAGAAACCTACTTTTTGCTCACCCTTTTCATACGAAAGTGTACGCGCACTCTGTATGTTTGCGAGTTCTTTTTTTTTTCAAATCGTCGTCTCCGGAACGATTTATCGTTTGTCGTTCATTCCGAGACTCATTTTGCAATATTTATATTGATAATAATATTGTTTCGTAATGATACGTGCAACGTCATTTTCAGTAATCAGACAAACAAAGACTATTGATTGAAAAGCAAATTATTTTATTCGTTTTATTTGAATTGTACAGGGTGGGTCAAAAATTACTTTCCACTAGAAATAAATCCGTAATTTTCTTATTATATTTTCTAATTTTTTCTTTTTTGCAGATTAAACTTAAAATTAATAAAATTAATCTTCTCTTACATTTTGATGTTTTATTGAAAGAAAGAAGGGAAGAAACTTTTGGTCCACCCTGTATGCTGTTAAAAAATAATCGTTACGAGAATAGCTTCACCGAATTATTAAAATCTCACAATATTGGCACAATCGGTGGTCTCTAATTTGAAAAACATCGATTTCAGCGTGCTTCGATTCGTGCTCGTAGTATTAATTTTATTAGAAAGTGATCTCGTGAAAATATTCAGTGAAATTTCCTGAAAACGATACTCGCAATCGTTTACGAGACATTCATATTTGTCTCTGAAAAGAGCTTACATTTTGCGATCTTACTTGTTGCGCGAGAAGTAATACTTTCTTTCTTTTTTTTTTTCAATTATCTTTTATACGCGCGCGCTCACGTGCCTTTGTACGATTTTTATACGATTAAACGAGAAATTGGATTCAGTTGTTTGAAAACACGGGGCACGCGAATACGTGGAAACGTTGTTCAATGTTGTTTTTGCTCCTCTCCTTTATGGCTCTTTATATTTATAAAGTTTAACGCGATATCCGCGATATTTCTACATTCACGTATTTTAATGAGAACCGAAGCGAACGGAACGCAAAGAGATATTCTCGCGGAGCTTCTCTTCCTTTCATCTCTTCCAGTCTCGCGGCTTATTTAATAAAAAAATTTCCGCCACGACAAATTATAAAGTGAGACGCAATGAAATGTGCATACATCTGCGAAACTCAAAACGAACTTGCCCATATTCCTTTTTGTCGATGCAAATTGAATTTGCCAAAGGCAGAATCGAGCTGTTTGCCGCGTGTTAGTTCGAATTTTTGTCTCTGAAGGAAATAGATTTGTCCGTAAAGAAAGAAGAAGAAAGAAAAGACTTTTCAATTAGGAGACAGACGATCCCAATTTGACAAAAACTGAGCCGTAGAAACAGCTCGAATCATCATTAAACTCCAATAAACGCTCGCGTGTAATAGCTCAATTTTGTATCTGGAGTTTTATTTGCGTTTGGGAATCCTTGTTTAATAAAAGTTCGCACGCGCAGCGGATCACGCCGCGCGTCAATTTGTTTGTTGGATTTCTGATCCGAAAGTGCTCGCAATTAAAAACAAACGATCGATTCTACAAAAAAAAGGAGAGAGAGAGAGAGAGAGAGAGAGAGAAAAATGTAGACAATTCCGTGGAAAATTGAAAGATGCAAAGGTGCGTAAAATGTGCAGTGTAACATTGCGTAAAACAATGGTCAACAATGTGCAAAATTTCTTTAAATTCAACACTTGTCCACGACAGTTTAAAAAATGCATAAAACTACCCAGCCTATTTTATTTATTACAGAAAATCATCAAGCTTAAGCTTGAGAAATTGACTTTTCAATGCGTAACATTTATCTTTATTAAGATGAATGTAAAATTCGAAAAAATTTTAATTCGTGGAATGCGACTCGAGGGAAGTTTTGGGAAATTTTACGTGGACTTTTTGTTGTACAGAGTGCTCCAAATTTAGACGTCGAAACTACGGCGACTGACAGAGAAAAACAGCCCTCTAGAGAGTTGCACCGTTTTGGAGAAAGAAAATCGTGAGAAAAGAAACAAAAAGAGGTTTCCATTCTTTTGCTCATTTATTTTGCACACCTATTCGTGTTTTTATCTACCTCATCATCCATTTTATCAGCTCACAGCATCATCCATTGTCATCTGTTTAATGAGTACACTGTTCAGAATGCTGTTAGCCTTTTGCAATTCAGCATTAGATCGAACCCTGACCACTCTGATCGCAGCTAAACATTGTTCCGCACTGATATTTCATACACCAAACTATCGACTGGTCTCTCAATTGCTCGGTGGAGTTGATTGACATTGAACTTACCTCGCTTTCTGTTCCACGAGCGATTTTCTCCGCGAAATGGTGCAAAATCGAGCAAATCTCAAGAGCAGTTTCTTCTCCCTTTAATTTGATTTTCTAGTAGGAGGTAATTCGAGAACGAACTATCAACAGTGAAGTTTCTACATTTCTTTCGATGAAAATTTAACTTTCTTTGAGAATAGAAAACTTGAAATTTAGTTTCTTTTCTTTCGTGGATGTCCATGTTCTTTGGAAGCTTGTTTGGATCATGTTAATGGCCTTTTGAGGCTTCCTTCGTGTCAGAAATTCACTTTTTGAATAATAAGAATTACGTGTCCCCTCACCATTGCTCTACACGTCCCTGTTATTCAAATTCCGGACGCACCGTACATTTCGACGTGAAAACGTCCGTAATTAGGGAAAAGTTTGCAGAAGCAAACAAGCTGCGGAAATAAATCACTGTCAGATTCAAGAGGACGTGAGCGATCCAATCGCGAATCGTTTCCGTTTTAAGCTCGGCCGTAAGAAACGAAATCCGCTGGGAAAGTGTTTCGTAGAAAGCCGCCTTCTTCTTTTACGAGAGGGAACATGTTACACATTTAGCGTAATCCCGTCGATTATTGTTTTTCCCAGGTCTTAAAGAGGCATTAACCTAGTGACTTTTTTTGTCGAACCATAGCGATGAATTGCCGCGTGACAACTCAGAAAGGAAAAAAGGAAAACGAGATCAGAATCCTTTAACCCGTCGCGCTGGCTTAACTGGTTCGCGGACCATAACGAGTGACCGAACCGTACAAAATAAAATCGTCGCTTTCTTTCGTCTTTTCGACTTGTCGGTATGATATCACCGGATAGAAATTATTGACAAGTAACAAATTTATTATTTGTTTTGTCTGGGTTATACTTGAATGTACTCAAAACTGAGGGAATATTGCAATTTTGGGAGAAAAAGTTCTCGACGTGCGTGATACGCCATTCCAGCGCAACAGACTAAGAAGAAAAAAAAGAATTGAAACTGGAATTTTTCAATCATCGTAGCATTTTGTTTAATGGTCAGAAACGAAGGTGCAAGTGAAAACGACTCGAAAATGAAAATAACAGCGGGGATGAAGTTGTTTGGAAGATTCTTTCGCGCGATGATTTTGTTTTTTCGCTCACTTTCACAATTTTTTCAAAGTTTCAAACGCCGAACGAGGCTTCAGAAAATGAATTCACAGTTCACAGAGTCGGAATAAGCAGTTTTGTCATTTTTTTTTTTTTTTAAGAAAAATATGTACAAAAATGGCACGTGAAATTGAGAAATGTATTTCACATAACACCGAAATTTAATTATTACTGCAATAGTAGTAATAAAATTGTTACTGTTACAGTCAAAATTATTAAATCAGTCTCACAGAGTGAGAATAAGCAGTTTTGTCATTTTCTACGAAGACCATATACAAAAATGGCACTGCAATAGTAGTAATAAAATTGTCACTGTTACAGTCAAAATTATTAAATCAGTCTCACAGAGTGAGAATAAACAGTTTTGTCATTTTCTACGAAGACCATATACAAAAATGGCACTGCAATGGTAGTAGTAAAATTGTCACTGTTACAGTCAAAATTATTAAATCAGTCTCACAGAGTGAAAATAAACAGTTTTGTCATTTTCTACGAAGAACATGTACAAAAATGGCACTGCAATGGTAGTAGTAAAATTGTCACTGTTACAGTCAAAATTATTAAATCAGTCTCACAGAGTGAAAATAAACAGTTTTGTCGTTTTCTACGAAGAACATGTACAAAAATGGCACTGCAATGGTAGTAGTAAAATTGTCACTGTTACAGTCAAAATTATTAAATCAATCTCACAGAGTGAAAATAAACAGTTTTGTCGTTTTCTACGAAGAACATGTACAAAAATGGCACTGCAATGGTAGTAGTAAAATTGTCATTGTTACAGTCAAAATTATTAAATCAGTCTCACAGTGTGAGAATAAGCAGTTTTGTCATTTTCTACGAAGACCATATACAAAAATGGCACTGCAATGGTAGTAGTAAAATTGTCACTGTTACAGTTAAAATTATTAAATCAGCCTCACAGTGTGAGAATAAGCAGTTTTGTCATTTTCTACGAAGACCATATACAAAAATGGCACTGCAATGGCAGTAGTAAAATTGTCACTGTTACAGTCAAAATTATTAAATCAGTCTCACAGAGTGAAAATAAACAGTTTTGTCGTTTTCTACGAAGAACATGTACAAAAATGGCACTGCAATGGTAGTAGTAAAATTGTCACTGTTACAGTCAAAATTATTAAATCAGTCTCACAGTGTGAGAATAAGCAGTTTTGTCATTTTTTTTCCATCATTTTCTACGAAAAACACATACAAAAACGGCTCACGGAAAGTGAGAAACTATCGTCCCCGCGAAAGTGTCTCAACATCTCACACGCTTCGAAATTTAACGACCACTGTAATGGTGGTAATTAAATTGTTATTGTTACCGTCAGTTCTACATTGCGGACAGTGCTGTTACAATCAATTCCGTACGCACTGATCAAATCTCTCGCCAGCTAATCGAATTGGAATCCGCGTTTCACATCAAAGCGAGCTCAGCGCGAACGTAAACACGGGCACTCGCATAATTTATATCGTGATACATGCCGTGTTTCGCAACGTTTCGTCACGTTTTGACAATTCGAGAACGATGAGTTCCAATGACGGACGCGTCCGCTTCTGGCAGAACGTAATGTATCTTGAAATGAGCTCGAATGGAAAGGTTCTGGACGAAGCGAAAGAACAAAGGTCGAACCGCCCGCCACGTGTTCGATAATCGATTCGTCGTTTCTGATGCAGACGTTCTTATTTCAGACGTGAACGAAATCTCGGGTGGTCAATAACGCGTGAGAAAGAAGCAGCAGAAACGCTGCTTGGAAGGAAATGGAGGGAGTGTCGTCGGCAAAGAGGACCATCGGCAGATGGACATGAACAAGCTGCTCTGGAAGAGACGATATATATTATACATATGTAGGAACCGCAAGTGTTCAGAGCTGCTGGTGAAATTTGGTCGAGAAGTGAGTAGTTTTTTATTTATAATATATAATATATAAATTATATATATAATACATATGATATATAATATTTAAACTATATAAATTTTGTGTTTTTATGTATTTTATATTTTAATCATAAAGGTACAATATATATCTTTATAAAATAAGATATATATTATCTTATTTTGTATTTTAATATATATATAAAATATATAAATTTTTATTTTTAGTTTTTTTTATAGTTATTTTCTTACTAGTAAGCTAAAAGTTCTGATTACTTCGCGCGTTTTAAACATTAGAAGTGTCAAAGTGGTCGAAACGACTAATTTGTAATTTTTTTTTGTTTGTTTTGGAAATTTTATATATTTTCAACTCTTTGCCCTCGACATTTTTTGTGCCATCTACCTATGCAATTTATTTATTTTACAAATTAATAATTGTATTTAGTAATTTTCTTGATTTGTATTTTTCTGACGTTGACTTGGTTTCAAGCAACCATCGATTAATAATATTAGGTAGAAGTTAATGATACATAATTTCAATCTGCTGAAAAATTTCCCTCGCCATTTCGTAAGAGGCAAGAAGGAGATTAATCTTCGCGAATTGTCCCGAATTACTCGAATAATAATTCGATGAATTTCTTCTTTTGAAATTTTGTTATTCCCCTCACGTCGTTATGTTACATTATTAGGGGTACACATAAGTAACGTCGTTTTTCGAATTTTATTTTACTCAAAAGTTAATGCAGTTTTAATCTGTAATATAATTTAACGATAAGCGTACACTTTTGTTCGTTATAATTATCATTGTAAGAATTATAATTGTAAAGAATTTTATAATTTTAGCTGTCAGCTAAGTATGCTGACAATCGAGTGTAAAGGGTTAAAGTTTTGAATGATTTTTCGAAAAACGTAAGCTGGAAGCTTGTGCAATTTATCATTGTACTACAAAGCTTCTCCATTTTCTCTTCTTTTATTTTTTATTTTAATGTTTCTGATGGAAATTTTACGCCTTTTTGGTCGTGACACGCAGAAAATGTACGAAATATCGGCAACACGCAAACTGTAAATTACATTTTAACGTGTTTATAAATTATAAAGAAATTCTAGTTCAAACTCAACTCCTCGAGGAAGAATTACGAATTTGCACAGGACTCTGCAGTCTGGCGTAGATCCGCTTACTCCCGAGTTTAGAATGTTTCCAACGACAGAAATTCATTGACGAGTCGAAGCTAGTCCCCCCCTCCCCCCCCCCCCCAAAATTGAATCGAATTGATTTCAAGAAATACAGCGGCAAGAACGACCACTTCCAACATCTCCTCCGGCATTATTTTTCATGTATAGAACGAACGAGGTTAAAGGAGAGAAGGCTAAATGTACACGCGTGCGAGCGGAAACAGAGGAAGAAGAAGAGCAAAGGGTATGTGAAAAAGGAATATAAATAGAAGCACATAAAACAGCGTGGTACGAGATAGAGAAGACGCGCCGGTATGGTATGGGAAAACGATATCGATAAAGGGAATACGAAAAACAAGGGAGTTAAATGCATATGAAACGCGACTATAGACGCTGGGAATGGGGTGTATCGTGGGAGAGACACTCGAGGTGTGAAAGAAACGAATTTTATTCGTCTCTTTCGTTTTGAATATCTGACGGGTTATAAACAGACTGCAGACGTTTTATGCAAATTCACGTTTCGATGGATACGATTAAAGGAAGCGAGATCTCAGCTGTGATTTGTTCTCCTTGTTAGATACATCCTTTGAGAAATACACGAGAGACACTCTGAGCGCGAGCGAGCGTTTTACATATTTTTGCATACTGTGTGCGTTCTGCGTTTGCTTTAGCTACAAAGTTCAAGGTATATACAGTACACGCTGTTCCCAAGAGTGGTTTCTCGACTCTTTCACTTTGCAGTTACTTTCGATCTGCTCGCGAAGAGAAAGATCATGTTAATGCTGGTTCTGAAATTCCGTAAACATCCCGGCGATGCTTTGAAACAGGTGGTTCCAGGACAATGTTAGAATAGAACGATTGAAGTATTTTCCAAGGTGCATATACCTCGGTGAAATGAAGCTTTTAACCCCACCCAATTCTCCAAGCTTTTAACGCCCGGTGCAGTTCCACTAAATTATCTGCCGAAACATTCCGCGGTATTGCTTTGCATTATCGCGCACCGTGGAATTTCGAAACATCAGGATCAAGCAACGTGCGTATAATCAGCTAGACACCAGCTTATCTCAATAAGATGCTTCGTGTTTCAAATCGAAGTGTTTCATTGATCGACTGAAAGGAACAGCGTTGATCATATTTTACCACAAAATATTCCGTATATTAACAGCCATTTCCCGCAGGAAAGTGACTGGAATCAACGCGTTTCACAAATTCTGAAAAAGCCGATTCCCCGTCAGCAATTAGACCGATCGATCGCCACGACGGAACTTCGAAACGAATGCTAACGAAAGTGACCTAAATGAATTCACAGGCAAACCCACCCCTGGAGAGGAGGACGCGAAGAAAGAAGATAGACGAAGGAAAGGGAGGATCGGAGCGAGCAGGTGAAACGGTGTTACGTCGCGAAGCTTATGGTGGTAGAGTGAGTTGAACGCGAGCAGAGGATAGATAAGGACGCGGTGAACGAGCGGCGCGGCAGAGGAGAAGAGAGAGGATAATGGTGGCGCATGCTCCTCCTCGTCGGGCACGTATCGTAGAGCAGCAGGCAGTTGTTGCCGTCGTCGGCTCCAGGTACACGCGAAAATCCATATCGACGCGGTGCACCGTCCCCAACGGCCCTTGACAGACTCCGCGGCCAACTCGGACACCACGGCGATCAACGGCGAGCGTCGCGACGCAGCTTTCCTCGAGACCTACGCGCCGCTACACAACCGTACCGCCGAGCCTCTTACACCGCTTCGAGCACGTGCCACCGCCAGTCGCGTGTTACTGTTCAAACAGACCGCCGCCGAATCCAACTTTCAAACCGCTTCACGGTCTCCTCTTCCACGTCGCGAATGTTACCGCCGGGATTCTCTTACGCGTTGCACGTTACTAATGCGGCTTCGTCGTTTGGAACTGGCGAGTGGTGATGGCGAGACATTGAACGGTGACACAGGTTGGACGTTGTTTGGATTGAGGTTTGAGAAGAGAAGACGCGTCGTTTGGAAGTAATAAAAAGGGAAGAAGAACGATCGATGGGTAGGGGTAGGAATTTTGAGAAGGGAACGAGTGTTGTTTGGGATGATAAAATGAAAAATTGGTTGACTGGAAGGGACAAGTGATTATTGGGGATAGGTAGGAATAAGAATTTTGAGGAAAAAACAAGTGTTATTTGGTAACGATGAAAAATGAACTGGTTGGAAGAAGGAAGTGATTATTGGCGACGATTGAAGTTAGAAGTAAGGAAGTTTTAGAAGAGAACAAGTGTTATTTAGCAGTGACAAAAAAAGAACTAGTTGAAAGAAGGAAGTGATTATTGAAGGATTGATAGGTAAGAGGAGAAATTTTGAGAAGAGAACCAGCGTTATTTAGGATGATAGAAAGAAATTGATTTGAAAATTGGAAGAAGGAAATGATTATTGGGGACGATTGAAGGTAGAAATAGGAAGTTTGAGAAGAGAACAAGTGTTATTTAGGATGATTAAAAAAAGATTGACTGATTGGAAGAAGGAAGTGATTATTGGAGACGATTGAAGGTGGGAACAAGAATTTTGAGAAGAGAACAAGTGTTATTTAGTAGTGATAAAAAAAAGAACTGATTGGAAGAAGAAGATTATTGAAGTGTTTGAGTAAGATATTATAGATAAGAAGAGAAATTTTGAAAAGAGAACAAGCGTTATTTAGGATGATAAAAAGAAATTGATTGATTGGAAGAAGGAAGTGATTATTGGGGACGATTGGAGGTAGAAATAGGAAGTTTGAGAAGAGAACGAGTGTTGCTTGGGATGACAAAAAGAAAGATTGGCTGATTGGAAGAAGGAAGTGATTATTGGAGACAATTGAAGGTAGAAATAGGAAGTTTGAGAAGAGAACAAGTGTTATTTAGTAGTGACAAAAAAGAAGGAAGTGATTATTAAAGGATTGATAGGTAAGAAGAGAAATTTTGAGAAGAGAACAAGCGTTATTTAGGATGATAAAAAGAAATTGATTGATTGGAAGAAGGAAGTGATTATTGGGAACAACTGAAGGTAAAAATAGAAATTTTTTAGAAGAGGACAAGTGTTATTTAGGAAGACTGGTTAATTGGAAGAAGAAAGTGATTATTGAAGGTAAGAATAGAAATTTTTAGAAGAGAACGAGCGTCATTTAGAAATGATAAAAAGAAATTGGTTGGAATAGGAATTTCAAGAAGAGAACAAGTGTTACTTAGGATGATAAAGGGGACGATTTTGAATATAATACGAATTTTAAGGGTGTCGTTTATCCCGAGGAAATTCATCATTTTAAGTAAAAAAGTTGTGAAAAGGGAGAAAGAAATGATCGTTTAAAAAAAGGAATTGACGACTAGGAACAAGCAAAGTATGACTATCGAGGGTGTTGTTTGTTCGAGAGAAATTCACTTCGTGATGAAGAGAAAAAGCGGTAATTAATAATTGATTGATTTGTTTATGTTGCTGGAATATAATAGCTACGTGTTTCGAAAACGTTATTCGTTCACAAAAATGCTCGTAAAAATGAGGTCGCGATTGTGAATAAAAAGAAGATATGGTTGGACGCACACGTGAACAATCGTAAGGTTCCAAGAACGTCATTTATTCAAAAGAAATTCAACGCCTCGTGGAAGACAGTGCCAATTAGAAAAAATCGGGACAGAAGGCGTTAACTGAAGAACAAATAGACAGGAATTCCAAGTGCCTGTCCCGCTGAAGTTCGTCGTTTGAATTAAAAGGAAAGAATTGTTAATTAGTTGAATCCTGTTAGTCGAAACTGGCTAATTAAACACGAGTTCCAAAGACGTTATTTACCCAATGAAAGAAACGAAAGAAAGAGCGCGATACCAAAGGGATCGATCAGAAGACGCTCGAACATCTCCAGATTGAAACGCGAGAGGGAAGTAACTTCGAGCAGCATTTCTAAACCGTGGACAGAGAGTCGGTGAGAAAGGCCAGAGGTGGCGTATGGAGGAAAAAGAAACGAACGTCGACGGTATTCCACGAGGACCGATAAACGTGAAAAGTTCGTTTGCCACTGTCGCATAAAGGCGAGAACCAAAAAACCTGACCCAAGGAACGTGAGCCGAAAGGACATACTTGTAAAAGACTCGGGGCGAACGTTGGTTAAAAATTTCCACCGGAAATAAAAGAACGCGTCGGAGCGCTGGGTATAATTTGTAGCTTGTAAAACATCGAGCCACCGAGCAACGTGCTTCGCCGGAGAGCGAAGTTTTACGACGTTGGTCGTCGATAGAGAAAGGGTAGCAAAGTCGGGGAGAGTGGCGTCTGCGAAAGGATTTCGAGAGGCGAGGACACAACACGAGTTGAGGGTTAACACACACAGATGAATTACAGAGCGAATCGCTCAAGTTTTGAAACTCGTTTGCGAAGCTATCGATTATCGATTATAAGGGGGTTCCGAAGTTCCTCCTTATCTTCTCAGGCGACGGTAATAACCCCTGGTATCGTTCAGGGACGCCGTTCTCCTCGAACGTAGCGTTAACCTTCTGCAACTTTGCGTAACACTCGGTACGTCCACGGTTTCGGTAATTTCATTTGGGCGCGCTTGTTGCACTTCGTCGATACGTAATATTGTAAAAGTAATGTGAACTTATTTATAGGAATTACCAGCTTGAAATCTCGGGAATTAAATGTTCGTTTCTGTTTTGAGTGAACGAAAGTCTGCTTCACTGGGTTATTATTATTATTATTGTTGTTGTTGATATCATATCGAAATTTGAAATTGAAGTAAATCTGCATAATTGAAGATTTACTACATCTCTCTCTCTCTCTCTTTTAAATAAAATTCTGCTTACAGAGGGTTATAATTTTTATACAGTACAATTATTAATTTGTTTATAGTAATTACTAGTTTGAAATCTCGGGAATTAAATGTTTGTTTCTGTTTTAAGTGAACGAAAGTCTGCTTCAGAGGGTTATTATTATTATTGTTGTTGTTGTTGTTGTTGTTGTTGTTGTTGACATCATATTGAAATTTGAAATTGAAGTAAATCTGCATAATTGAAGGTTTACATCTCTCTCGCTTTTAAATAAAATTCTGCCTACAGAGGGTTATAATTTTTATAAAGTATAATCATTAGCTTGTTGTTTATAGTAATTACTAGTTTGAAATCTCGGGAATTAAATGTTTGTTTCTGTTTTGAGTAAACGAGAGCCTGCTTCAGAGGGTTATTATTATTATTGTTACTAAATTGGAGTAAATCTGTATTAGTTTAGTTATTAAATCCCCCTTTCAAATAAACAAAATTCTGCTTACAGAGGGGTATAATTTTTATACAGTATAATTGTCAATTTGAAATCGATGCAAATCTTTGCAGTCGAGGGCCCATAGCTTTTAGGAATTCTTAGACGAAGTTCTGCTCACAGAAAGTGATTATTGTTGATGTCCAGATTCAGAAAGATTGGAGTAAATCTCTGCAACGTCTCTCTCTCTTTTTCGAGCAAACGAAATTCTAATTACAGAAGATTATTATTACTATCAATATCCAGATTTGGAGTAAATCTCTGCAGTATCGTTTCCTCTTTGCAGGCGAATTCTACTAGCAATAACAGACGGCTGTAATCCAGCTTTGATATCAGTGCAAATCGCTGCAATTAAACGTCCATAATAACTTTCTCTTTCACAAGCCCTCTGTTTACTGGAGGATCATAAACATTAGTAGTCCAGATTTGAAGTCAGGGGTGAATCTTTGCAATTAATGATCTTCGCAATATCTTCGTCTCTTCGCGAGAGCCGAGACAAAATTCTGCTTACAGACGGGTTCTCCGACTCGAGATTGAAACAAACAGCTACGTCACGGTATTTTCTCAGTTCTATCTGGTTGTAGAAAGGAGATCGTGTCCAGTCGTACGACCGATCGAAGGCACGCTTTCGCGGACAATAGGGGAGGAGAAGCTTCGTCTCCTCGATCTGACGGACACCTAGGCCACCACCGGTGGTCCGATAATTGACTTTGCATCTCAAGCGGTTTGGCTAATAGCTGTCGAGCGCCGCTTTCCAACGGTGATCGACTGGCAACATCAGACGATTTTACTCGCATCGTGATACGAGCGTCGACGCGTTTGGCAGACTTTATTCCACGAGGGATTGTTCGAGAAGGAAAGTGAATTTATTGGGAGAAGCGAAGTTCCGACAGAGTTGGAGGTGTCGTCGCGTTTGGAATATAAAAACTGCCGGGGGAGTTCTGCAACTGGGAACTATTTCAAAAGAACAAGAGGCGAGGCGATCGAAAGTTGCCGGAGGAATTGTAAAATTTCTGAAACTTTCGAGAAGCGAAAGGTCGAGTTCGAGTTTGTCGAACGAAGGGACAGGGAGAGACGCGAGTCGTGCGTCGTAAGGATTTTCGCGGAAGTCGTTACAGACGTCGGAGAAAGTTCGATTTTAATAAGCAAAGAGGCGAAATAGATTGATAGAGAGCCGGAAGGGGATCTCTGAAGGGAAGGTCTAAAGGTGAACGTTCGCAACAGAGACTGTTCCTCCCCCTCGGTCAGATTTCGCGTAATCCCAAGTTAGGAAGCTTCCAACGGGATATGACGACTTCAAAGAGCAATCCTACGCAGTAGCGCGGCTCAATGAGCTCGCGGCTGATCTGATTTCGCGCTGCAAATTTTATTCGCAGGAGAATGAAATTTCCTGATACGGTCCCCGCGCATTAACGAGGTTTCATCGTCTGTTTCTCTTCCCTACGTTTGCTCTGCAGTACAAAACAGAGTTGTAAAAAGGAGTGAATGCGAGGATCCCAACGTGAATTCCATACGTGTGACGTAATGATAATGCCTGTTAATGGAGTATAAATGGAAGGATCGTTGCATCTGCCTCGTGCTGTCGGAAAAGGAGAAACGAGTATTTCAAGGAGCTTTGTATCGCGCGTATGTTAATGAAGGAGCTTTTATGTAAATAAAGGAGACAGAAATATTCGAGTATTAACGGAGAGTGGGAGGATACGAGCAACAACAATCCAACAGAGCGTGCGTGTGGGAGAATTAAAGACTTAGAACTCTATTGTTGCGTTTCGACTAAGAGCGAAATGGTAATTCTCGAGGATTAACCGATAGAAACAAAACCTGCAGAAATTTGAGAAAAATTTCAAGAAATATCGATCCTGATACACTCGATGTAAAGAAGCTTCTCACATTCTGTCAACGAAATCTAATTTGCAAAAATTTTCAGAAATTCTCAATCAGTAAGCAAGACTCCCTATAATTGTACATTTTACATTGCGCGTTAACGAAGAGAATTTAGCGAAAGAAGAAAGAGAACGTTGAAGATTCTTCGGTGCTCTCGGACCAGGGAGGAGAAAACGAGTCCTAAAGGATTAATCGAGCCCGCTTTAATGGCAAAGGGGATGCTTGGAAGATCAACGAGCATTAGTCGGCAAATCCGGCGGTCGGCCAGGAATATCTCGGCTTTGATTCCCATCCGCGTGCCGGTCAGTGAAAAATAGAATCCTCCGGAGGTTAAGCGCTCGTGGAGGGAATGATTCGCACGCCAATCACTCTCGGATCCAGAATCGAAATTCGCGTGGACACCGGAGGCACGAAACGATCCGCAACGAAAATTGAAGAGGCAGGAAAAAGGAGGAACATGTTTGGTAAAAATATTTTATGAAAGATCCGAGATCAGGTGGTCGCGTGAAATTGACGAAGATACTTACGACTCAATATAATTCAAAGTCACGTAGTTGTGAGTTTTCTAGATATTTCAATTACTTTCAATTAGCTTACGGACGTACGTACATACAAAATACGTACGTACAAAACGCGAGTGAGAAGCCACGAAAGTATCAATCCTGAAACGTCAGTCTTCTCTCTCGACGAGGCAGAATAATATTATCGCTCGAATTTCACGAGTTCAATGAGAAAAGATATTTGTTGAATATTTGACGAAGACGAGAAGAAAAAAGGGGGTCGAGGGGACGAGTGAACTTAAAGTGGTGTTCGGTTCGCGACCATAACATGGCGCGGCAACGGAGCAACGAGAGCGGCGAGGTCCTCGACCACGGTAATTACGTGCTCAACACTTTGTATTATATCAACGAATCGGTGAACCCGGAGGCGATCAAGTGTTTGGAGCGCAAGCAGCAGGACGAGCTGCAGCGTCTATCAACTGGCACGCAGCTAGAGGATCAACAGGGATGTGAAATCAACTGGGACTCTTTACTGTGCTGGCCTGGAACACCACCGGGAACGCTGGCCACTCTGCCCTGTTTCGAGGAGCTGAACGGGATCCGCTACGACAGCAGCCGTGAGTAACAAATTGTTTGATATTTGACTGTGTACTGTGTCCGTGATCGAATGACATAATCTCGCGCGACAGCGATGCTAATTTCGTTCGTGGTTACCTGCATGGTTAATGGCTGTTTGTCGGAAACAGAGAATGGTGCAGGGTAAGTTGTTAGTGCACCGATACCGATACACTTTCACGGGGGTTGGGTTTTGTTCGTTTGGCTCTCGAATAATAAGCCGACGCCGGGTCACTTTCGACCCATAGCTGAGTCTTTACTGTACCTGCTTTTTGGCACAGGATGTTGTCTAATAGTGTTTACGATGCATAGGGGGTGGAGAGGAGTTAGAAATGTAAAATTTTATGAACATATTTTCTATTTATGTGCACGTACATACAACGTTATTGTGTTTTATTCTTTGCATATAAATCGTAAACATTTGGCACATTTGGTGCCATATTTATGTAGAGATGTGATATAAATAATATTTATTAAAATAATGATGTATAGAGCGATAAATAATTAAACAAGACAAATTACTTTGAAATAACGCGAATTAACAGCTCCCTTAGCCTAATTATTAGCATTATCATTAATTAGTAATTAATAGCAATTATTAACATAATATACCCTTTTAACAACACAATCGACACTTTTTAACGACTCTGGTCTTTTTCCAAAACATATTCTAAACACATTCGTATTTTATCATATTTCTGTGACCAACAAACAGGCCATCTGTTATATTTAAAAATAACTAGAATTATAACTGCAGATTAATCATAATAACCGATACTATCATTATCATTGCTTATACATATATAACATCTGGATCTTTTTTGCGATTCAGTGCGGCGATGATTGCTCTTGTCGGTTGAGTTTTTGCCCCATGGTAATATGTTTTCGCAACGTTAGACGTCCATTTTCAAAATTGCTAGCTCGTTTTTCCATATTATTTTTATATAATGCTCGCAGCCAAAATTTCCAGGAATATCTTTCTTTTTCACCTCGTGGAATTACTTCTTTCGCTACGTTCTGGGTCAACGGTGACCCGGTGTCGGCTACGCGAGGGTTAGTCGTGTATAACAGTGTTTATTCGACAATTTGCTTTGTCGAACTTGCGTTTATTTTTTTGGATTTTAATGGTAACTCGATAACTCGTTTGTCTTTGTTGAATAATTCTGTTTGTTTCGTGAATGTTGCAATTTTGATAAGTTTACGATGAATTTGCTTCACGCCCTTCTAGAACGACAGCTGTTGCTAACATTGAAATTGAATTTTATCAAATAGCATGTTATTACATTTATTTCACATCCATCCTGAGTATGGAAATTTATAACGAACGAAACAAATATTTTATTGTCGTTATATTGAATTACAACTCTAACTATGTATAATAGATGTATAATACATGTATAATAGAATCGTGCAATCGGTTATTGAGATATTATCGACACATTTTCGTTCATGGGTTGGCTTTCATGTACTTGATTCGATCCAGCCATTTGTTTTATCGGACATGTGTTTATTTTTTGGATTCTGACGTAACTCGACGTTTGTTTCTGTCGGATTATTACATTCGTTTTATGAATATTTTCATACACAATGAAAATATTTTATAGTCTTCTAACGTAAAATTAAAAATTAAATTTTATTAAATTAATATTATTAATATTATTTACTAGATTAATAAAATTAATAAATATTAAATTCATTAATTTTATTAAAATTCAATTTTTCATTCAAATGTCAGGTGTTACGTGCATTTATTTTATGAACAGCTATTTTAAGCACAGAAGTTTAGCAATGAAGAACACAAATATTTGTAGACGTAATGAAAAAGGAAGAACACTCTATAAATGTTCTACAACTTTCTTGTACGTTTGTCAGATTGGTTTGACAATTTTGTACCCGTGTGTGCACGGTAGTCGTGTCTTATTACGATGCTAATGAAATTTCAACAAGTTTCTTGGCTCAGACATAATGTATTTATAAGAGACCTCGTTGTTTTCACGAGTGATCGCATTACATGTTTCAACTGGAGAAATCTCGAGAAAACGGGATGTTCGCTGTTCCATTTCAAAGGCAGTAACTTTGTCTGCAGAAAAAGTCAACGTGCAGCAAAGTCAACTTCGTCTGAAAAAGAAAATCAGAACTTTTGAGCCACTTGTGCCCCAATAAGTTTGGTAAACAGTGGTTATTATATCCCAAAATAAATCGTTCTAAAGGCTAGGACCTTTTGTATCTTATCTCCAATACTTCGAACTACTATTTTAAAACGAAAACAAGAAAATCGATTTTTTGAAAATTTCAAACTGCCCTTAAAGAGATGTTGTTTCAATTACTTTAATGGCCGCGCGAAGCACAGGCGGCGGGAAGGAATTAAAAATGCAATTTGAGCGATAAAACGCGGCCACCGGCGCGAGGAAATTTTAAGTGAAATTGATTAATGCCCGTATTTTATGAAATTACCTATCTAGATAATTAATACCTCGTTTGGCGAAAGTTAGGCCAACACGCGTCACTCTCCCACCGCGTCGAAGCTATTAGTCGCGCTGAAAATTTCGTTGTTCTTCCGATTCGTTTCATCTGAAAAGCAAAAGATCCCGCGAAACAAAAGAGGAACGAAACGTAATTATGGTTGGCAGGAAAATTTCCGTCTTGGATTATACGGATTAACGAGGATTAATACCGGACTAGAGATATTAATATTAGCTTGCAAGTTCAATTATCTTTCATTTGATTTAATCTCGGAGCGAGGATTTTTTGAATTAAAAAGAAAGAAATAATTAATATCAGAAGATTTTAAATATTAGAATAATTCGAAATTTTCTGTGATCTAGTAGATTGATCGATACTGGATCTCGGCTCGTTCGTTCAGAACTACAATAATCTGATACATTGTAGTCTAAAAGGTTCGAGCGAGGAAAAATTGACTAGAACGGATTCAGGTCATCGGATTAAAGGGGAAAAGGGGAAAGGTTTTTCTAAATATTCACCGATCCCACGATATCCATGACCTTTTCCTCGTTGTAACAGAAGAATACGCGAATCATGAATTATTGTTACGCAATTAATCATTACTATTTGCATTGTCACTCACGCACAATTGGATCACATTTGTGAGAAGTTGGATGTTGCAAAAATGCAAAGTGTAACGCAGAAATATATAATATAGGGGAGAATCGTGCATGGTAATGTCATAAATGAGAAACAATTTTCCTCCTTACATTGGGGATAATTTGTAATGTAAATTAGTAGACTACATGGTATATATTTATACTACGAAGAAAATATTCAGTATTATTTGTTGTTCTTAACTAGTCCAAGTCTACGATAGATCTGAAAGTTCCGATAATACACAATTCTCCCTGAAAATATCTAAAACCGGATATTTAGAACATCTAAGATTGGATGAGTTTGATTTTCTAGGAAAAAATGAATTCGAAAAAAAATAAAGATTTAACTTTCCTTCACGGTGGATGTCATGTTCTTTGGAAGTTTGTTTTAGGCTTCCTCCACGTCACTTCTTGAATAACATAATAAGAATTATGATTTTGGAGATGCTTAGATGGGACATGACCAAAAGAAAAGTAGTAACTGATATTTATTATAATATATATATATATATATACACACATAGTTGATACAATTTAATTATAAAATAATAAATATATATAAATTTATAAATATAAAATTGTAATCCTGTGGAAAAACAATAAAAACCTATCTATCTAAATATATAAATATATAAATACAAATATATATAAATATAAAATTGAAATCCTGTGAGAAACCTATCTATCTATCTATCTAAATATATAAATATAAAATTGTAATCCTGTGGGAAAACAATAAAAACCTATCTATCTATCTAAATATATAAATATATAAGTATAAATGTATATATGATAATAAATTAAACCATAAAGTATAAAATTAAATCACCAGTCGTTTAAACTTAAAAATGCACAGAAACTCGAACAATCGCGACCGCAACCGAGAAAAGGGCAATACCAGTTCAATTCTTCGCGTGGATTGTCGATCTGGAATGCAAAAGTGCAGTTGCTCCGTTCTCCATGGATTTTACAATCGCGCTTTGTACAATTGAAATTGTTTGGCGTGAACGTTAAGACCGGTAGCGAACACGTTCACCAGGTGGATTTTGTTTCTCGGCAAAAACTACCTTTTTTAAAGCCGCCGTCGACGTCGCGTCGCGTCGCGTCGGTGAAAGTCGAGCTTGAAACCGGCAAACATCCCCATTGTATCGAATTTAATTAAATCGTTAAGCAACCGCGACGTTCACTCGTTTCTACGTTTTATTTTTCCCTCCCTCTCCTTGTTATCTTTTTCTCACCGCGACAAAAAACAATATGAGAAAGAGAGAGAGTTTTCTGTTCCTCGTCGTGTCATCTTTACCATACTATATTCGATTCACTTTGTTCTAAATCGCGCGAATCGTCCCACGTAATCGAAAGAGAGTTCACGAACTCCTCTCTCTCCGCGATGATAAATATTGATACACGATGAATAAATGTCGTTCGTAAATAAATGGATGAATAAAAAAAAAAAAAGAAAGAAAGAAGAAGAACAGAACTGTATTTCGATCGGAAGCGTATAAAGTATGAAAGAATATACTTACGAGGGTGATTGAGATTTGAAATTGAAATCTTGGAAAGGGAGGTTTTCAAAGGGGGATATTCAGCTCTTGACTACTATTGTTAGAAATTATAATTAATTTAGGATTACGTTGTTCCAATTGTGGAATTTTTCGTTTCATCGAGTTTTAGCCAGAGAATGTAAAATCATAGTCAATTACAGCCATCTTTGTAATTATCTATACTATCTACCCACCGATACTAAGACAGACAATTTGAAGAAAATTTCATTTTCCAGTAAAAGAATTTGATAAAAAGAATAATTAAAACTTGAGCTGCGTTTGTCTCGAAATGACATTAAAGAGTATTTGTTATACAATCTATATTCAATTTATGTATTGGAAGAAGAGATAAAACATTTTTTATTCGAAGCTTCTATTTTCATATATAGAATCATCTGATATCCTAAATTTGTATTAAATACTGTATACCGTTCTATAAATATAACATACTATAAATGTTATATATAATATTATAAATATTGCAAATACTAGATATTCTATAAATATAACATATTATAAATGTTATATATAATATAAATATTACAAATTACTGGATATTCTATAAATATAACATACCATAAATGTTATATATAATATTGTAAATATTGCAAATACTAGATATTCTATAAATATAACATACTATAAATGTTATACATAATATTGCAAATACTAGATATTTTATAAATATAACATACTATAAATATTATACATAATATTATAAATATTCCAAATACTAGATATTCTATAAACATAACATACTGTAAATATTATATATAATATTATAAAAATTGCAAATACTAAATATTCTATAAATATAACATACCATAAATATTATATATAATATTATAAAAATTGCAAATACTAAATATTCCATAAATATAACACACTATAAATATTGTATGTAATATTATAAATATTACAAATACTGGATATTCTATAAATATAACATACCATAACTGTTATATATAATTCTATAAATATTACAAATACTAGATATTCTATAAATATAACATACTATAAATGTTATACATAATATTATAGATATTACAAATACTAAATGTTATACACTAAAAGATAGTAGCAAAATATAATAGAAAGAGTTAATTACACATATGTTAGAAGCGCGATTCTATTGATCAAACAGTTTGGACTTTTGCGTTTGTTTGTTTGTGAAAGAAAGTTACGAATGGAAGCCGGGAGAAAGCGTAGAATTGTTGCTTTTTGATCGATATTTGCGTGTGTAGAAGCCGCAACAAAACTCATTGTGTGTACGTGCAATAGCACAAACATCGCGAACAACTCGGCGAATAATTGAAGTGGAAGCTATACATCCATCTTCGGGTTATGCTTGTCCGAGCGTAAAAACGGGCATAAAAACTGTGTAATTGTGCCGGGGAGAGAAGAATCAAAGCTCCAAGAAACACACCCCTTTCGATCGGCCACTGGCGTTCCTAACTATTCGAGAACGATGTTTGACGCCTCAAGAAATAGAAACCGCTGTTGCATTTTGTTCGAAACACGTTGTACGAGATCAAAACATTTCATTCGCGGATCAATTCACGTCAAACGCGAGCGACGTGCAAAAATACGCGGGAAAAGGATTTTTTTCAAATCACGCGATTCATATTTAGTGACACATTAAAATGCGAAGGAACGACAGTCTTTTAGATTGTAAATAAGTACGATATTACGAAAAATCAGATGACCTGAATTGCCTGTTTAATCTCTCGGTGTCGAGATTTTATTTTCAACTTTCCAGTTGTTCGTTAATTTCGTACGATATTAATTAATTATTATCGTTCGCGATCGATAACTGTTACCGTCGGTTCTCAGGTCTTACATGACCGTGACGGTGTTTAGCATTCATCATTTATCTTCGCTCGCCGATTCGATATCGATTGATTCGATATTCACTTTGTAATCCGGATTTAAAATTCACGATACGAGATCTTGGAGAGTGGCCACTTTCGTGGGAAGCTCTCTGAGGCTCTTGATTCTCAATTTCTGATCCTGAATTCGAAATTAGCTCTGTCACACGAAATGCATCCTTCATCCCTTCATTTACATAAAGTCCTCTATCTTCCTCTCTCATTCTCTGTCTCTTCCTCGTTCGTTCCTCAAATGATTTACAAATGAATCAGAAATAATCTGATTCACCAATATTGTCGCTTAGTAAATCATTGTAAATCATTCTGGCGCGCAAAGCTTTAATTTATGAAAAATTTAATATATTAAAAATAGGAATGAACAAAGTTAAAAACACTTTTTCGTATCGTGTCACTTTTAAAGAGAATATGACTCGTACGAAGTTCATGCCAAGATCAGTTTCATCAAGACTAATCGTCTAGTTGCTGACGAGTTAGCTATTAATCACGTACAAGGTGGGGCATATAAATGTCGCGAGCTGTTTTGCTTCTCTTTCGTCTTTCATAAATCGTATAATTAGGTTAATTAAATAATTTTGCAAATCGACGTGTGTCTTTACGACGTATTTCCATTAACGCATTGCGTTCGTTTAATTAGTATCGAGCAGCTGAAAGGTGCAGAAATTTCCTTTGGATTAAAATATCATTCGTCACTTTGTCGAATTACGAATGTTTCACGTGTGTAACAGATTTATTAAAATTTCCCGACTTTCGCGTAACTTTTACGTTCCATTGTCATTCAAGTGATTATTCGAAAATAACGCAAATATCGTGACCCCAATTTATTATTAATTTGTGTTCGAATGCAGAGTTTTCACAAACAAAATATTCGAGAAAGTGTATTAACATTTACTTGGGAAAATCGTCAAGAAGTTACAGTTTTTAAAAAATAGTGAAAATTATTTAGACAAGTGGGTTTTTTGTAAAATGTTTGAAAGACACTAATTTCATCGATTTACGTAAAAACTGCGTCTTCAGTAATTTCATTATCAAGAGATGTTTCACAAAACAATATTTCAACGATTGTCGATTAAAAAAAAAAGTCAAATATTCTTCCGAAAGCTACATTTATTTGGGAAATTTCGTCAGAATCGGTTAGTGCAACAAGATTCGCGTTCGCGGGAAGCAGAGGCTCGCGTGGCCCCCTAAAAAATTGAAGGATCCGTGAAAGGCAAGTTCGATCAATTTCCAGCTTCCGGCTGGCCGAGCATCGTAGAACGAACTCGTCAGACGTTTTGTTCGACGTTCGAAAAATTCCCACGTGAAGGTTGTTCCTGTGCCAGCAGGCCGCATAAATTCAAACGGCACGAACGCAAGCCAATTTTCACAACTTTTGCCTTTGGCTCTCGCCGAGGCTTGAGAAGAAAGCCGCGGCGAAACGTTTCTCCCCTTCTAAGCGTTTTACGCATTCACCACGTCGTCGTGGCGTAATTTGAATTCCCCGTCGGTGGAAATCCATCTTGCGTGCGCCTGGAAGTCGACGGGAAAAGGAACCTAGGCGACGTCACGCCGGAAAATGGGAATAACGGCCCCCGTGGCAGAGCCTTAAAATCGTCCCTCTTCCTTTTTCCCGCCCTTGCAATCGATAATGCTCTTACCTTGGTATAAAGGTACCGCACCGATCGTAAAACGTACTGCTCGCCGTTTTTCCTTTGAAGAGCGAGTCGTCTCTCTATCTCTCTGTTTTCTGACTTTCCTCTTAGCTGTGAACATACGAGTGTATATACGAGTACGAAGAAACGGCCATTTTCTTTTTTTTTTTTTTTTTTTTTGTAACGACGAGAAAAGTAATTGCAATTTTTGTGGAAGATAAACATTTACATTTGCAAGTTTTAGACATTTCAGGGACTAGAGCTTGACTGGTACTTTTTACATCGTTTCTAAATGTTTCCTTTCTGTTAATATTGATTGTCGTTACCTCTGTCAATATTGTCATTAAACTTCTGTTAATATTAAAACCTCTGATATTATTATTCACCAATTAATTAATATTAATCGAGTTAATAATTAGCGATAAAAGTTGTTGCCTTTCTTTCAAATAGAAGCTTGCAACTTAACTCGTTGCGCTGGCAGCTGGTTCGCGGACCATAACGAGTGACCGAACACGATGAAATCGCGTACATCTCGACAATGTTTGCGGAAGCAAACAAGCTGCGGGAATGAATCACTGTCAGATTCAAGAGGACGTGAACGATCAAATCGCGAATCGTTTCCGTTTTAAGCTCGGACGTAAGAAACGAAATCCGCTGGGAAAGTGTTTCGTAGAAAGCCGCCTCCTTCTCTTACGAGAGGGAAGATGTTACACATTTACCGTAATCCCGTCGATTATTGTTTTTCCCAGGTCTTAAAGAGACATTAACCTAGTGACTTTTTTTGTCGAACCGTAGCGATGAATTGCCGCGTGACAACTCAGAAAGGAAAAAAGGAAAACGAGATCAGAATCCTTTAACCCGTCGCGCTGGCTTAACTGGTTCGCGGACCATAACGAGTGACCGAACCGTACAAAATAAAATCGTCGCTTTCTTTCGTCTTTTCGACTCGTCGGTACGATATCACTGGATAGAAATTATTGACAAGTAACGAATTTATTATTTGTTTTGCCTGGGTTATACTTGAATATACTCAAAACTGAGGGAATATTGCAATTTTGGGAGAAAAAAGTTCTCGACGTGCGTGGCACGTCATTCGAACGCAAGAGGTCAATTCAATTTTATATATTCCATGTTTTGACGAGAATAGTCGTCGTCGCTTCGTTCCAGCGACACAATAATAGACTTTTAAATTCGATACCTACGGCAAAGAGATTTTTCTCACCTGTGCAAAATGACAGGAAGCACGAATGTACCCTTCGCGGGTACATGCATACGTCAAATCTCGATTTATACGCGCTGAAATCAAACGGAGTGGTATCGTACGTACATACGTATGTATGTATGTATGTATGTATGTATGTATGTATGTAGGTACGTACATCGACGTGAAACGACGAGTTATATCGGGCCACGTTCGATCCACGGAACTACATAACTACGTGTTTTCACCGTTGAGCGCGCTATTGACCATCCGTGATTGAAACGTTAACGCTCTATCTTTTTTTTCTTTTTTTTTTTCTAGGAAAAAATATTTTCGTTTTCTTTATACACGTACATATAGATTGGGTTCACGTTCGTGTCTGTGAAATTGAAATTTCGCTCATTTTTTCGCAACGACCATTTTTTCGAGGATGATGTACGATTGTTGTAACAAGGTTGTTAGGATTGTAACGAGCGTTTCTAGCACGTTCAGCTTGTTCTTATTTTGGGGGGCATGTTTTTCCAGTTGGAAATTCTTCGCGTTCGTGTGATTCTTGGTACGGTTTGTTATATCGGATCGTAGAAACGTTCGTATCGTGGCGGTTGATGGATTTTTTTGAAATTTCCATTTTGATGTATCACAACAAATTGCTGTTTCCGAGGAAAATGAGAATTTTTGTGGTTCGTGATTCTTCGTACTCGTACGCTCTTCCGTTTGATAAATCATGTTCTGGCAGTCGTTGGATTTTTAGAGATTTTTTAGATATACAAATATAAATCTAATCTAATATAATAATTTATAAATATTTTTTTTTAGTTTCTAGAAATTTCCATTTATGAATTATTGTTTTTCAATAAAGAATACATCGTTCAGAAATTGTGTATTTAAATACAATGCAAAGCATATATTGTTGAATATAGTAATCTTTCTGTGTGTCTATCTCACGAAAATATTTATGAATATATCACTCGTGTTACAGAAATTTTGTAATTTCATTAATACATTTCCCCAGACTGGTTTCAAACATCAATCATACTGCAGATTTTCATGCAACATTCGTATTTTTGGCAATATAATAAAAGCGAACAAATTTTGTGAATCAAATAGTATAATATTGATATAATACTCGAGTAATTTTTATAATGAGAGACAATTACAGTGACAAATTAAATGTTACAATTTTTTCGGAACAAAGAATTTTTTGTGTAATACTCGACCGGCGAATTAATTTTCTAAAAATTATAACACTAACGCGGTGAGTTTTCAATTTCTCTTCTCCGACCTTCGAAATCACTTTGAGAATCCGAGTTAAATGTCACGATTAAAATCTTTTGGACAAATTACAATTAACCTCGACAGTAAATTTCATTAATGCTGCAATAAATTTCTCACCGCTGGATCATGTTTTTTGCAATTTATTTTCATTCAACGTGTCCGAACCCCAAACGCAAGCTTAAATCGTTTAGTTTTACTTTTTCATTCTCTTCTTGGCATATTATATTATTTAAATATATAGCATACTGTCTAAATGATGGAGACATTCCCAGTTTTCTCATTCTAAATTTAAATTTCACTCTGAAGAAATACTTGCACATCTCGAATGAATTTCTTTTATCAATTATAAATAACGAGAAATATATTAACCTTATTCGCCTTTGGCACAAAGGGAATGTTTCAGTACGTTTCGCGAACCGTATAAATCGAATAAAAAAAAAAAAAAAAAAAAGAAAAGAAGAAGAAAGCAAGTGGAGGAAAGGTTGAAACAGGATTTCAGGATTCATTAGAATTTCACAGAGGGAACATTGTTGCGCAAGAAAGCGTAAAAGAACGTTTTCAACGTTCGTTCATGCTGTTGTTTTCTGCTTGCGCTTCTTTCTAAAACGGGTATCAAGTTAAACGGTCTCCATCGCTTCAAAAATTATTCCTGACGTTTTAATTTAACTTTTTACCTCGTTCCAAAGTTCACCTCGAACGAAATTCATTTCACCTCCCCCCTTTCCCCAAAAAAAACGAGATAATGAACCTTATTTTTTTACGATAGAATGACTTTTCGAAAGAATCTGGATGCTTCTCTTAACCTTCGAAAGAATTAGAAAAATTTTCGAGATTCGAATAACGATTTCAATTCGCAAAAGTGAAATACTTTCGTACTCTCGTCATACTTGAGATGACGATATCATTTAATATAATTCTATGCAAAATGCAACGTTGATTTGAAATTTAGTGTTCTTTTTTTTTTTTTTTTTTGTTTTCTTGAGTCAAAGATGGGAAGAGATTCTTCAGTACAGTTCAAAGTTCGATATCGTTATTACAGTTCAAGTATTATTTTTTTAACTTTATATAACTTTCACCCACGTTCTCATCTACACAGTGACTCTTCGTCTCAATTGCCTCAACAAGTACAGTCCAGGGGGAAAATTTATGTTCCTCGGCTCTTCCTCTCTCCCTGCCATGGAAATCGCATATATAAAAAAAAATCGAGTCTTGATTAATAAAAGAAATACCACGTGAACAAAAAAATTTAAATTCTCGTAAGTAAATCAACACTCTTCTTCGAGGAAGTGATCCCTTTAAAATCGATTTTCAAACGTGATTTAAAAAAACAAAAGAGGGAGATACCCGTGTTTGCGAAGGTTCTCTCTACGTTCACATAAGAAAAAATTATTTCAATTGAGTGCAAACAGTGTTGCGTGAAAAAGTGTCCAAGATGGTCGTTCTGCCTTCTCTACCAAGATACGAAAGTTGCACGATTCTCGTAAAAAACTTGCATTTCTCTCCTCTCCACTCTCCATTTACAATTCGTCTGCTAGTCCATATCATTCGAAGAAAAAGAACAAAAATGGTCGGTTGCAAAATAAACCATTTGCAATTTGTAGGAGTTAAACTTGGTCCAAGTATGGAGAGTTTGCAAAGGTCACAGAAACAGGACTTCCTAGCCCCTAGGTAGAAGTTATAAAACAAAAGAGCTTAGTTTGTCACGTTTTAAGCCTTTAAGAAAGAAACGAAGACCGTTGCAAAGATCGTAAAATAAAATTCTGTGAAAGAAGAGAGATCAGGTTAGGTTTAAGATCACAACCTCGAAGATTAACCTCTTGCGCTGAAATGACGTACGTCGAGAATTTTTTGTCCCCAAATTGCAATATTTTTTCTCAATTTAAATATAAAAAATATAAATAAATGATTTAAATTATATTCGAGCATGACCTGAAGCAAAATAAAAAATAATAAATTCATTGCTGCTCAATAATTCGAGACGAGTTCAAAAGGAAAGCAACGAATTATAGTATACGATTCGGCCACTCGTTATGGTCCGCAATTGGTTCACAATAAGCAATGTCGTTCTTTCCTGCAAATTTAACAAACATTGCCATCTAGTGACAATAACTTAACTTGTTAACAACATAATCTATGTTCTAGTTAAATATATTGACATTTACTATAGTTATTAGTATTTCTCTAATATAAATAACAATGTAGGGTGAGCCAAAAGTCACTTCCTGCTAAAATAGATCCGCAATTTTTTTTTTACTACATATTTATTAACATGTTACATTACATATCAGTAACTTAAATCTAATTTAAAATTAACGAAATTAATTTTTTCTTATATTTCGATATTTCATAAAAAAAAAATATGTATTTTATTCTGATCCTCCCTCTTATATTTTAGACACTGTATATTCCGTAATTTTGCGAAATTTAAAATTCTCTGGATACTTGTAGCGACGAATGATTGTATGTACGGTTCGGTCGCTCGTTATGGTCCGCGAACCAGGCGCAAGGGTGGTTGAAACTCTTCGTCTCGCGAAGCTTGCTGCTGGAAGAAAATGGCGTGGATCTTTCTTGTGGGGAAAGTATCGAAGCGAGTGCTGGTTGGAAAATCGACACGCGAGGGTCGATCGGTCACGAGCACCGTGACCCGCATGGGAGGGTCAGTCGGGCGCAACAGGAAATCGACGAATCGTTCAACCATTACCAGACACTCCACCGTTATTCCACTCTGTGGAACTAGACAATGGGTCTCGCAGCACCCGGTCGCTGCTAGCTTATTTCCTCTGCTTCATAACCCGAGCGTACGATATTCATAAACGTAACATACTTCGTGCGTCGCTATTTCACGGAACAGAAGACTCGATTACACACGTGTTACGTTATCACGTGTTACGCGCGTATCTACGTACATATGTACGTGCATCTGCGTTCGCGAGAGCAGCAACGATGATATAATCGGTCGCCAGATTGGACAAGTTTTACGATCCCATTACGCATCCGACGACAGAGCGTTAAATGGGAATCTTGGTTACGAAGTTCGTCGCGTTTCAAATTTCCTACCGCGATGTCGTCAACTGTCGCTTCGATTCGTCAAAAAGAGAGAGAAAGAGAGAGAAAGAGAGAGAAAGAGAGAGAGAGAGAGAGGGAGGGAGAAGAAAAAGAAAGAACGCCATTGAACGATCGTACCGAATGGGTACACAATGGAGGGTGCTTTCAATCCGCTTGCTCATTGTACGAACGTAATCGATTTCGCGAACGAAACCGCGCGAATGCCGAATGCCATTGGTCGAATACCAGAGATTCGTTTCGCACGTGGAACGATCGCACCGCGCGAATCTCGTTGCGTTGGAAAAATTTATCAATTTACGCTCGCGCGGTATTCTCGATTCCAAAGTCAGAATTTTCGTACGAAATTGTCATTCGTAGCTGCTTACCATTCCATAATGTGCAATAAACAGGTTGCAAACAGACTATGTATTTGAAATTCGAGAAAAAAGAAAGATATTCGAAGTATAACGACTATTTTAATAACATGCTTAATAGGTGAAATTTTCGTTTAATTTTTTCCAAATTACATTCCTGATAATGTGAGAATTGTACAAATAACTCATTTGATGTTTCTTGTGCAATATATCAAAGTAGTGGTAGAAATAAAAATTTTCAGAATGTCGCGTGTGATGTCACAGAGGGTTGAAAATTGCAGTTCTTCGAGTTCGTGAATTTGTAGAGGGTCAACTTCGATGTACAATTAATGTGACTTAAACAACGTAAAGATATTTCTAGTCTAAAGACTACTTGTAATACACTTAATAGGTAAGATATTTTTTTTACCTCAGTTCAATTTTTTTCAATCACGTTCCTAAAAATGTAAAATTGTATAAATTCGGTATTTCTTGGACAGTGGTAGTAATAAAAATTTTCAGAATGTCATGTGTGATGTCATAGAGGGTTGAAAATTGCAGTTCTTCAAGTTCGTGAATTTGTAGAGGGTCAACTTCGATGTACAATTAATGTGACTTAAACAACGTAAAGATATTTCTAGTCTAAAGACTACTTGTAATACACTTAATAGGTAAGATATTTTTTTTACCTCAGTTCAATTTTTTTTCAATCACGTTCCTAAAAATGTAAAATTGTATAAATTCGGTATTTCTTGGACAGTGGTAGTAATAAAAATTTTCAGAATGTCATGTGTGATGTCACAAAGGGTTGAAAATTGCAGTTCTTCGAGTTCGTGAATTTGTAGAGGGTCAACTTCGACATATATAATTAATATAACTGATTTTGTCTGTACGTTTCTTTAATTTCGCAGCGTTTATGTGAATTTATTTCCTTTGTTCAAAGACCAGGTGATGAAATGGCGTACAGGAGAGTGAATGGAATTAATTTTTCGACTGCGGCGAAACAACAAAAAAAAAAAAAGAGTTCGACGGTCGCGTCTGAAATAAAAATAAAACGCGAGAAATTATTATATTTGTCTCGTTATCTCGTCTTTCCGCAATAGATAAGTATTTCGTCGAACTACTTCTGCCAGAGGTGTTTCGTGAGACCGCGAAATGTTTGCGAAACTTCATCACGTTGGAAGCTCTCCCCCCCCCCCCCCTCTTATATTCAAGCACGTTTACGCGCTACCTGAACGCAATACTAATTTTAATCATCCGTGTCCATCGTAGTGCTTTATAGACGTATAATTCGACATTCACAAACAATTGTACATAATTCAATGATACTTCCATTAATAATTTCCACGTGGAATATATTTCCGTCTCTATCTCGAATTGGAATAATCATACAGACATAATGCAAACTAAAGGCGATAGTCGAGCTAGTTTTCTTTTTCTAAGGATCAATGAAATTTTAGTCTAACATTTCGCAACAGGCAAAGTAAACTCTACCCTCCAATATCTTTTTCCACAAAAGTCTTCCGCGTGAGTCAATAGAATAAATATCTCTAATAACGATAATTATAATGCAATTCAATACAAATAATTTGGTTCATTCAATGAGGAGAAATCGAACAGAAAGTAACAAGTAATTTCACGATTGAGCAACGTGACAAGTAAAGATTAAAGTAATTTGGCCCTTGGCTGATGACTTCGCGATGTTTGAATAAAACTAATCACACGGGGTTGTTCGCGGGCGCAGGTGTCGAGTTTCGAGAACTCGGGACATGTTGATCGCGCCGGAGTTAACAACTTTATGCCTCGAGAGTAATTAGATTCATAGGTTCTGTTGAATAGCTTTCGAAAAGGTTTGAACCACACGTGGCTCGCGCCGTCAATCTCGGAATTTACGTAGGAAAGGTGGGAAACGTTGTTTTATCAGCGGGGAAACTGAGAGTTGAGATTCGTTGCCTGAGTATTTGAAGAATATCAGCCTCTAGCTTTCTGTTTTACGCGCGGTTTCAAATTATCGTTTCGATCAAATCGAACGAGTATGTAAGAAGCATACTTGCACGTGGGTTTCATAGAATAAGTCAAGATATTGAACAGGGATTGCAACTTGTAATTAATTAATTGCAAAATCATCGAATCGAAACGATTTTCGACTTAGCGATTGAGTATACACACACACGTGTGTGTGTGTGTGTGTGTGTGTGTGTGTGTGTGTGTGTGTGTGTGTGTGTGTGTGTGTGTGTGTGTGTGTGTGTGTGTGTGTGTGTGTGTGTGTGTGTGTGGATATCTTCGACAAAATTAATATTGACATTTATATATAAATAGAAACATGATCGTACAGCGGATTCTATTAATATTTGCATCGATTGCACGTTGATTACACATCGGTTAATTAGATGTCCCGTTTGTCTCGTTAAAGGACGAGAGCTATCGAAAATCATATTTCTACGCAAACATTCCTGCAGTTTGATGTGTCGCTGATCTATAATATCGAATAACCTATAATACAGTAAACTTGACGGTCTGCTTCTAAAATTTCAGATATTCGTTTGATCTCTGAACATTCAACATTTCCAAACATTCATTTTAAGTGATCAAAATTGTATTCGCTCGATTCGTGATTTAAACAAGAAAATTTATTTTACTCGATCCGGTTGGCTTCTCGAGCGTTCGTTCCTCGTTCGTTTCGCGTCGACGGGAAATTTATTCTGAAAACCTAACCTAAAAGGAATTTATTCTGAAAACCTAACCTAAACTCTTAAAGAGATTTATTCTAAAAACCTAACCTAAAAAGAATTATTCTGAAAACCGAACCTAAACTCTTAAAGAGATTTATTCTGAAAACCTAACCTGAAAAGAATTATTCTGAAAACCTAACCTGAACTCTTAAAAAGATTTATTCTGTAAACCTAACCTAAAAAAATAATACAGATCTACGAAGCGCGCCAAGTTCTAACTTTGCGAATTTTAATTAAATATTTTTCGATATCGGCGTGTCGTGGACTTTAGCGTGGATCTAAATCTTTACGAGGACTTCGTTCCACCTGGTTTAGTTTATTCTTTATACGCTCTACAAGCGCACGTTTTACGAGACTGGGTGGGAATTATTTTCGCTGAAGGAAGTAATTTCTGAAGCAAAAGTCTCGTGCTGCGCAGAGTTCGAACTCTGTTCAAAATTTCGAACGGTCAAGTGAGGTTGATGATGCAAATGTTTAGGAAACATCTACTCGTTATATGTGCCGGATACTAGTTTCATCTATGTATTATCCGAGCGAATTGCTCGCTATCATTTACGGACAATGATACTGCAGATGCGAGACGGAAAGTTACGAGAATTGCACGATAATTTAATTTGACAATTTTGGGATCTATCTTCGTAACTGATGCGAGAAATACGTTAGTTATTTAGTTAGCTGAATGCAGCAGTATGAAACTTTACATTGTTAATAAACGAAACTTAGATATTTTACATCGATGAGCGGGAAACATCTCATACATTTATTTCTAACAACTTTTATTTACTTCTAACAGTCAAAACGCTCTTTTAAAAATTCTCAAATCCCAGAGACTTCTTTTCGTCGCCTCGGCCAGAATATAATGTAAAATTCGCCAGACCTGTCGCAAAAAACAATAATAACCGCTCGACCGTATCTCTCTGACAAATAAAAAAGCATTCGTGCCCCCTTCGAGCAGAAATATACAGGGGAATTTATTCTGAAAACCTAACCTAAACTCTTAAAAAGATTTATTCTGAAAACCTAACCTAAAAAGAATTATTCTGAAAACCTAAACTCTTAAAAAGATTTATTCTGAAACTCTAACCTAAAAAGAATTATTCTGAAAACCTAAACTCTTAAAAAGATTTATTCTGAAAACCTAACCTAAACTTTTAAAAAGAATTATTCTGAAAACCTAACCTAAACTCTCAAAAAGATTTATTCTGAAAACCTAACCTAAACTCTTAAAAAGATTTAATCTGTAAACCTAACCTAAAAAATAATACAGATCTACGAAGCGCGCCAAGTTCTAACCTTGCGAATTTTAATTAAATATTTTTCGATATCGGCTTGTCGTGGACTTTAGCGTGGATCTAAATCTTTACGAGGATTTCATTCCACCTGGTTAGTTTATTCTTTATACGTCCATAAAGTCTCTTTACAATTTCAAAAATTTATTACATAGGCAAATGAAAAGACGGATAAGTGGAAATTATTGCAAAATGAGACGTATATATTCAAGTTTCCTTTTTTTATTTTTTTTACTTCATTTAATACACCTCTAATATGAGCATCATTAGTTGCACGAAGCACATCAAGACGGTTACTCGATTTCTTGCCATGTTTGCTGTAGCATACCCTCATCAATGATGGCAATGGCATCAGTGATCCTCTGGTTTAGATTAGTAATGTCTCTTGGATTCCCTTCGTCCACGTCGAACGAGAGAGTATTCGAACGAATATAATTGTAGTCTGCAGCCTGTTTTTCTTCTCCTCCCTTCTTGCAGTCCAAAAATAAAATCTTCGCCACGTACTCGCCGGTTGCAACTCTTTTATATTACTCGTGTCGCGTGCAATTGTATGATGCATACGGACCCGTAAACCCATGGAAATTTTGTCAATGACTGGGGCGGAAGTTACTTGGCGCGATTGCCGAGCAAGAATGGTTGCCGTCGGTTCGATTCTGCTGAATTTCTATCCGATGAGTTTTTCAAAGGAGAAGCCGAAGTAATTGTACCGAGCTGGTATCATTCGAGATGTATGTAGGTCACACGAATGGGATTTCGGGAAAATGGCGACGGTGGTTCCTTTAGAGGTGGTTTATAGCCATGAGGGAGATTCGAGGGTGAATTGATGGTTCAGAGTGGAACAGAATGGAATTATTATTAGATTGTTAATATGTCAAATACAGGAAGAAATATGTACATGCTTTAAATGTAATATACAGTATACATACACACACACACACATATATATATATATATATATACAGATATTTTTCAATAATATACTATACAATATAAATAAATACAATTAAAAATATTTTTAATAATATTTATATATATACAGATATTTTTAAATAATATATTGTACAATATATATATATATATATATAAATATGTTTTATAATAATATACTATACAATATAAATATATATATATATATATATATATATACAGATATTTTTAAATACTATACTATACAATATAAATAAATACAATTAAAAATATGTTTAATAATATTTATATATATACAGATATTTTTCAATAATATACTATACAATATAAATAAATACAATTAAAAATATTTTTAATAATATTTATATATACACAGATATTTTTAAATAATATACTGTACAATATAAATATATATATATATATATTTTATAATAATATACTATACAATATAAATAAATACAATTAAAAATATTTTTAATAATATATATATATGTATGTATATATTGTTATAATAATGTAAAGTGATCCAAAAATCACTTCCTACTAATATAAATCCGTAATTTTTTAATTACATATTTTTCCCAATTTTTTTCTTTTTTTAACAACTTCTTTTCTTAGTTCTTTTCTTTCTTAACAAATTTTCAAAATGAAATGTTCGTAGTTTCTCGAAAAAATCGGGAAGAAATTTTAACAAACGCTTTACAAACTTTTGAACAGCGTCGAGGAAAGATCTTTTTCGAAGCAGGTCATTTAATTTTTATTGAGCTATGGCGAAGGCTATCCCCCCGCGAAAGGAAAAATCCATTCGCTGGATTTGTCCAATCTCTATCCGTAGATAGACTGAAAAGTGATTTTACCTGGATCAACATACTTGACCGTGAGAAAAGAAAAAGAAAAAAAAAGAAATAAAAAGAGAGAAATGAAATCGAAGACAGCCATGATAGATAATCGTCGAAAGTAGAGTCTTTATGCTAAAACGAAGCCAAGTGGATTATATAATACTTTCTTCACAAATGTGTTATGTCAGTTGACAATCACATGACAATTTATCATTGTCGTTGGCTATGCTCTTCGCTATATTTTCTTCGTATATTGATAGTTTCTCTTATAATATTTACCACTAGAATTAAGCACTAATGAGTAAAACGTGAAATTTGTATAGACTTTCATTCCTAAATTATAATAACAATATATAAATATAATTTAAGTATTTCTTATCGTGGATCATCAAATTAAACAACAAATTTCCCTAAAAAGATTAAAAGACCGCCATATTACTTTATTTTAATGATTCAACATTTAATTATAAAATTATGTATTATATTAACATAATAAGGTATCTGATCCTAGTTTAATATTTAATTTTCTTATTTTTTAATATATAAATTTATAATATATTAATAATATAAATTTCACCTATTAATTATTTTATAAAATTATTTTATATTAATAAAATTTATTAATCATTAACTTATAATATAAGTTTAACCGGGATTGCTGGCACTTTAATTTACAATTATTAATTTTAATTCCCTAATTTAATTTTGTAATTAAAACATTCTGGAAAGGACAGAAGAAACTCGATAAATCATTGAAGTCTAAGATCAGTGACATTTACGTTTGATTATTTTGACGAGTTCTAGTGTTAGATACGTGTACATCATCGTACAAATGAATATATGAGAAACTTGGAGATTTGTTTTTTGGTATTTTGTTCACTTTTATTGGACGAAATCGATGCTATCGAGCAGTAAAACGCAGACTGACCCGTTTTGATTTTTATAAATAATGCGCAGAAACGTGAAGGTGAGTGTTTGATTGATCAAACGTGGGACTACCAAGGACAGCACCCGATCATTTATTTTTCGCCTGGAAATGCCACTTAGTATGTTTCATATCGGAGTGCCTGACGTTTACAACGGTGGTGGTTGACGTTATAAACAAATTCGACAAATGGCATTGAGACTATTAATAGAAACAGGGGTTGATAAATCACATGGGCGGTCCTCTTGAAATATTCATGCTCGAAAAAAAAAAAAAAAAGAAAGGAAGGAAACAAAGCTGCATCACCTTTAACCGTGAATATTAAATTTATCCCGGGCTCTGTAAAATTTCAGGTATTTAATTTGATTTTGCATTTCATTACACGCACATTTTTCGCGATAAATCCGACGAAATTAAAAATTCCAAAATTAGTTTAAATTCAATTCAAATTGAGCGGATAATTTGCCAGCAGTTTGTGTCATAATGTTATAATCAAGCCTCAATCGGAATTCGATCGGTCAGAGTTTAAATCGTAATGATAAAAAAAAAAATACTCGGCTCCCGAAATTAAAAAATAATATTTTTCGATATTTTTAATGTAAATTGATTGAAAAAGAAATTGCAAACGAAACGTTTCCACTGTGGTCTTTAATCTAATAGGTTAATCTTAAACTATCAAAGTGTTTGATGGCCCTGAAGTTTATCAATTCCGAATAAATTCGAACAATCATTATCAGTTTCAACGACAATTCATTATTTTTGTTTCCTTTGATTCTGCGTTGCCTTTCGTTTCACATCGTCATGGATCATTTGATCCATCAGTTTGAAAAAACGAAAGCCTTCCTCGAAGTGTCAAGGTCTAAAATGTCGCATCTTGGCGCTCGATTCGATCAACAATTATAATGAAATCTGTGCAGGCTGGTGTACTAACGACGTTAGAAGAACCCTCGGCGAAAGGCCATTTCAGAGGCACTCCCGCTTGAAAAGAGCCCACTGAAATACCCGCTAAATTACCGTCGCTAAATTAATTAAAGCCGCCGCTATACTTTCTCGCAAGCCAACGAAATCATCGATGCCGCAAATATTTCCGACTGTGCACGATTATCGATCTCGAACGAACGCCGCTACACTCCGTAAATATTCGAAAACCATTCGTGATGAATTGGCACCTGGGAATATTTTTTATTCGATCGATCGAAGAAATTCAATCGATGAAGATTGAAATCAATCTGATACGAAACGAATGGTTGAAATCTGTGTTGAAAGTGAACCTCAGTCGAACTCTCTCGAGTGACTCGATTCTATATCTGATACTATTAATTATGATACTAAATTCATACTAAATTCAAACGTGTTAATATTTAATAATCGCGATACCAAAGCATAAATATATGATACTGAAAAGTGAGAAGCGCGATATTAATTATAAAATATAATAATAATTTATTATATAATAAAGATTATTACTATAATAACTTTTTTTTATTTTATATCCGATACTAAATTATGATACTAAATTCAAACGTGTTAATATTTAATAATCGCGGTACCAAAGCATAAACATATGATACTGAAAAGTGAGAAGCATCATGTTAATTGTAAAATATAATAATAACTTGTTATATAGTAAAGATTGATTATTGTATAGTAACGTTTTTTAATTTTATATCTGATACTAAATTATGATACTAAATTCATACTAAATTCAAACGTGTTAATATTTAATAATCGCAATACCAAAGCATAGAGATAGTAAAAGTGAGAAGCGTGATATTAATTATAAAATACAAAGTTATTATAATTGATTATTATTATAATAACGCTTTTTAATTTTATATCTGATACTAAATTATGATACTAAATTCATACTACATTCAAACGTGTTAATATTTAATAATCGCGATACCAAAGCATAAAGATAGTAAAAGTGAGAAGCGTGATATTAATTATAAAATACAAAGTTATTACAATAATTGATTATTATTATAATAACGTTTTTTAATTTTATATCTGATACTAAATTATGATATTAAATTCATACTAAATTCAAACGTGTTAATATTTAATAATCGCAATACCAAAGCATAAACATATGATACTGAAAAGTGAGAAGCATGATGTTAATTGTAAAATATAATAATAACTTATATAATAAAGATTGATTATTGTATAGTAACTTTTTTTTATTTTACATCTGATACTAAATTATGATACTAAATTCATACTAAATTCAAACGTGTTAATATTTAATAATCGCGATACCAAAGCATAAACATATGATACTGAAAAGTGAGAAGCATCATGTTAATTGTAAAATATAATAATAACTTGTTATATAATAAAGATTGATTATTATTACATTAACTTTTTTTTATTTTACATCTGATACTAAATTCAAACGTGTTAATATTTAATAATCGCGATCTCCAAAGCATAAATATACGATACTGAAAATAATTATAAAATATAATAATAATTTATTATATAATAAAGATTGATTATTGTTATAGTAACTTTTTCTTAATTTTAATGTTTAATTTAATCCTTTTATTATTTTATATTTTATTTTAATCTTTAATTTAATCTTGTTTATTATTTTACATTTTATTTTAATCTTCAATTTGATCTTTTTATTCTTACAATAATAAAGATCGATATTAACACCAGAGCATAAAGACACGATATTGAAAGGAGGATGGTACGTTTGTGATTGATATATTAATTTTTCGAGTCGTCTGCGGTTTATTTACGCGAGAAAGGGGAGAAAAATAAAAATCTTGATCGTAATCTGAGCTCTTGTGCCATTAATCATACGCCGTCTGCGAAGAATAAATTTCCTTTTCCTTGCGATTTGCACTCGGTTCCTGGAATAGAATCGAGAAGGGAAAATCTTCACGCATCTGTGAGAAATTCCACGCTGGAATTAATGTCGACACGCGATGCCCTTTGTTCGTCACAGCAGGATGTCCATTTTGCCATTGTTGTTCCAAATTTACCATTTTTCTTTCGCGAACGACAGAATCGTTTAGGGCGTTAGGATCTAATTGCGACAAAAATCAAAAATAGAATAGAAAGTTTATTTTTATTAATCGTGAGTGTGGAATCGAGTATAAAAATATAGAAAAAAAGAAAGAAAAAAAGAAAAAGTGACAAAAGACTCGCTCGAGTTGTCTGACTTGGCGAAATTTGGATTAATGATTCTCACCTTCGTGTATCTATGTGACGGTACGATTTTTATAAAAAGTTGGATACAACTTTTTACTCTCTTCTATTATACTTACTTTTGCTTTTTCGATATTATTTTCTTTTTTCTTTTTATGACACCTCCGCGATATATCGGTATTTATTCAGCTCGTTTCGCCGCGTTTTATTTCGTTCCTTTATTTCTTTGCATCATACCTCCGCGATTTCATTTTTTTTTTTTTTTTTATATATCTCTCGATGATTTCATCCCTTCCTCCTCTATTTC